>JAJJMC010023549.1:339515-456596 GCA_023531435.1 Papaver californicum
GAAATTATGTGTTGATGTTCTTTATTTACGGTTGGGTTTTAGGACAAAATCCAACCGTAACCAACCTTTGTAGCTTTGAGTTTTAAGGTCAAATTAGAGTTTCAAAATCAAAAAATTTGAACTTATTCAATCATTTTAACTAGATTGAAGGTAAATTGGATCATTCAAACAAAGAAAAAACGAAAAACAAACAAATTAGAGAATCAAATTTAAAGTTATCCAGTAGAATTTATGGTTGGGTTTTGGCTGAAAACCCAACCGTAATATCCTAGGGAAATTATAAGTTGATGTTCTTTATTTACGGTTGGGTTTTAGGACAAAACCCAACCGTAACCAACCTTTGTAGCTTTGAGTTTTAAGGTCAAATTAGGGTTTCAAAATCAAAAATTTGAACTTATTCAATCATTTTAACTAGATTGAAGGTAAATTGGGTCATTCAAACAAAGAAAAAACGAAAAACAAACAAATTAGAGAATCATATTTAAAGTTATCCAGCAGAATTTACGGTTGGGTTTTGGCTAAAAACCCAACCGTAATATCCTACGGAAATTATGTGTTCTGGTCATATATTTACGGTTGGGTTTTCAGCCAAAACCCACCGTAAAGTTATTCTTTCATATTACGGTTGGGTTTTGGATGAAAACCCAACCGTAAAACTGTAGTATTAAAATGTGACAGATTTACGGTTGTGTTTCCAGGCAAAACCCAACCGTAAACCTGCAATATTTTCATTTTTAGGTGTTACGGTTGGGTTTTGCCTAGAAGAGTCTGAGAAGAGTACAACTAAACAAATAAATTAATCAAATAAATTTTCATGTGCAAGTTAATTCAAACTTCAAATCTAACTTCACATTAAAGGTACAACTAATTCACACATACAAAACAAATCCATAGACATAGAGGTAGGGAGAAGGAGGAGGGGTAGGTCGATGACTTTGACGAGCTCTTTTTTTGCTCATAACATTACGATGAGAAGCACCGCCACGAGTACGAGCTCCAGCACGACCGCCTCGAGTACGAGCACCACGTTGCGCACCCACGGCTTCATCATGTGTCTCTTCATCCGATGCTTGGGGCTCTCTTCTAGTAGTACTCGCATCTCTAGTCGCGCCTCTTGGACCGTGTCTACTCCTCTTTAAAGTCCGCTGCACATCCTCAACTTCATGATGAACCTCCCTAATCAAAGCTTGGAGTTGGTCAGGCGTCCTCACATCAATTGTGCTTAGGCATGGATTAATAGAGTCCGCCAATGCAACGGCTTTCTTTTTCTATTCACATATGAAAATAAAAGTAGGATGAGTGTTTCGTAATAAATCTTAAAAACATTAATAACAAAAATAATGTACGTACCAAATTGAAATATGCCTTCTTCCAGAAACCATCTCCTGTGTTGATTGCCAGAGTCTCAGGATCATTGTTGATGATAGTTGGATGACCAAAATGGCGATACCACTCCAAGTAATCTTCTGCAGCCTCTTTTGTGCCCGGAGAGGGAGTTAACTCATTCCTTTGGACTTGGTATTTCGGACCAGTGCGGTTATTCCAAACCGCGACTGAAGGCGTCGGCTCATAGTTTAGCACGATGTTTGGCCCTTCGATCATTGACCCATTCACACACAATTTAAACATTTCGCTGTCACCGTTGTTTGGACGTATCCATATTGCCGGAGAGTTCGGCGGGGGTTGGAAATCACGTACCCAAACGGATGATACAAAGGGCCGTTGTAGCCTGCCACGTCCGACAATTCACGTAAATCCTCAACATGTCCATGACCCTCTATGCTAATCTTCACATAAGGGTCGAAAACAACATCATCAACCGTGAAAGCATCAATTTCTGTTCTCATCTTTGCTATGAGCACTTCTTTATATTTTGCCTGCGTCCCGGTGAAGACGAATTTCTTTCCCGTAGGTCAATTAACATCAACGCTTGTTTGAGGAGCCAGTCTGGGAAAGTGATCGTATACCCATGCCTATAAAGATAATTAATATTAATATAAGAAAATGAGAAAAAATAAATTGGGCTACACATATTTTTCCCCATTGTTATTGTTCATAATCACGTTGCAGGATTGAGAGTTCTCCACGAAACGAGATCTTCTCTTCCCACCGAATCTAGATCTCGGCCGTGATTGGCCGAGAATGTTGATTTGGTCCAGACCTGATTTGGAGGATTATTACTTTCCTTAATTAAAAAAAAACTTGCACTATATAAAGATATTCATCGTACAACCTGAGGGATAGATCTACCGCAAAACAAAATTTCCCGGAGAGATTAGGATTTCTTAAATTTTGACTACTATCTCTCAGTTGGGGCTTGAGTGATTAGCTAGGGTTTTGTTGATACTCCCATTGAGTGTTTGTGTAATTTTTGTTGGTGCAGTTGATTATATTTATGACGTATCATAAGTATCATCGACGCCAGAAGGCAAAAGAAAGATCTCAAAAGTTTCATTCAAGAGCAACAAAGGTATTATGACGACAATGATGATGTGGAAGATCGTCCCCAAATTGGGTGCTACCCTTTTGATGATGGTGGTGAATCTTCTAGTCCTGATGATGATAATAAACCTAGGGACTACCCCTTTGATGATTGTGAATCGGACGACTCTGCTATAGATAATAGGCAATATATGCATCTAACTAACTTACCATCACAGGTTAAGCTGAAAAATCGATATGCACTACTTGACGATGAGGAAGAAAATAAAATTGAAGACAAGAACCAAGCTTACGTTTGAATCTTCAGGACAAAGGAAGTACGACGTCGACCTCTAGTGAGAATGGTGACGCTGATGATGAAAGTGATTTCGAGGTATTTCATAATATATATGGCAACATATGTGTTAAGAAAACAGGTAAGAAGAGTAAGATGATTAAGAATAGTAGTAGTACTGCTACTATCGATCAAAAGAAAATTAGTAGTAATGTTGCAACTTCTTCTAATACAAAGGAAAGGAGGTTGGCATTATACAAAAAGAACAAGTGGATAAATTCTTGGTGTAAGAAGGGAAACAATGACAAGAAGACATTCTCTGTATACGTAGATGGTTACTTTCGAAAGAATATAAAAGCTTGGTATGGAGTCATTATACGATATCATTCTGGTTTCCCACTAGTTGCTTCTGTTGGGGTTCATGATCAAGGAATACCAGTTTCAGCACTTTATCATGAGTTGCAGGGAATTAATAGAGGTTTAGAACCTGCGATTAAGTATGGAATCCGGAACATCCAAGTGCGTACCAATTCATTCGCAGCTGCAATACTGGTAAGGACCAATCTTCATTGGTTTGATGTCGATTGTTTCTGTGACGATAGCCGGAGTTTATCAACCTTTGGGAATTGCAAGAGTTGTCTATGGCACCATAAAAGCTTCTTAGAAATTGTTGATAAAAACACCCGTGTTCTTGTGTACCCTTTCCTTCAGGAAATCGTAGGCAAGTGTGCTATGTTCAAGAAGAGAGGCTGACGGCTTTTCATCATTTCTACCGGAAGGTGAACCTGTCATCCCCTCTGGTTTTGAATCCCATAACAAGTTTAATGATTTAAAAGAAGAAGAAGAAGAAATAAGGGAGATAGCCACTTCTCAGTTAGTTCTGAAAGACTCAAAAGTAAGCATCGCAAAGCCGTCATCGTCCAAGTCAATTGCAGGAATTGGTACGAAATTGAGCATGAAATGCAAAGGCAAAGGTATGTTCCCAAATGGTTCCCTTTCAAGCACAAAAAAGAAAAAGCCTCATAAATCTAAGGCTCCTAATAAAGTCTCGGTAGATAAACTCGTCGAGCTTGGTTCCTTATGGGGCTTAGAATTTCCATCTATAAAAACTAATCGGGAAAAAATGTTTAGGGATCTCGCAAAAAACCACGATGATTTAATTATCGAAGATGTTGACGAGTTGGATAATTAACAATAGGCAATTGTCACTCTTTGTGGTCTGCAAGTTGCTCTCGGGTTGTTAGGATTCACAAGTTGTGTCTTCCTTTGTTGATACCTAGAAACCTCTTTTCTTTAGCTTTTTTGTATTTGTTTTTGTTTTTGTTTGACTTTTTTGCTCTTTGTTGGCTGTCTACGCCCGCACACGGCTTGTGTGCTTTTAATTATATTCTCTTTGAAAGATCAAAAAAAAAAGTTACTCGGTCTAGTTTAGATTGTATAATGTCAGAATTGGCTAGGTAGAATAAAGAAAGCACTATGTCAGATTGATCAGTAGATGCTGAGTTGAATGATCATAGTTCAGAAAGCTTCGTTAGGATATTAGCTCCAAGACTAGATTCTGAAGTCAAAAGTGTATGAACTCGCTAAAGTGGAGACTCTTATAGTGAGATGTTCTCGGGTTCCTCTCCCGCTGGTCGAAAGCGATGCGAGGTAAAAAAGTACATCTTAGCCCCGAAAGCAATTCCCATCTTAGAAGAAAATGAGTCAAGGCGAGATCTGAGACACATTCAATTGCACAAAAAGGAGAGTTCGAAAGGATGTCATTTGGCACGAAGCAAAGCTTGGATATGTTGTCTTTCAAGAGTGACTTTATTCCTTGAGTTCCGTTGGTAATCCGGAATTTTTTGACGAAACTAGCCTAGATCATGGAATAGAGAAATTGGCATCAAGGTTAGGTTGCCATCAGCTGGTAACCTTATTCATGCTATATTCTCTTGTGGATTTCCTAATTCCTGGTTTTACGGAGAATCCTTTTGTTCGCACAACTTTTAGTTGAAAGCCTTGAATCTGGTCTACGCAATAAATTCTTCGACAAAAAAAAAGATCCTTAGACTCTCTTTTTATTTTGCCCTGTTAGCAGAATTTCCCATACGATCGAAACAATGGAGAAAAAAGCAACCCCCTGGAAAAGTGGTAGGGAATGCATGTAGTTTATAGCAAAATTCTAGGTTAAAAATGAAAGTGCAAATACTTTTTGCATCTAGTGAGATCTAGAAATTTTCTTGGCTTTCTTGTCCCACAAGGAAGGAACAAAAGAAGAAGTATCCTCCTTCGTCGGATCCCTTACCCGTTTTTCTTCTCTACCATAAAGAATGAGTAGGCATCTTTGTTTCTTTTGTCCTTCCCATTGAGCCCTCTTACTAGTGTAGTGGTTACTCCCGATCCGAAGCTCCCCTTCTCCATTCATAGAGAGATCCAATCATCAACATCAATAAAAAGGCCATCATGGACCAAAATCCACAGGGATCAATCTTGTTAGGAGAGAATGCCAAATGAAAGGAAAAAGTGGCTTCCAGATCAGAGATAATACATAAAATAGAAGTCGGATAAGATCGTACATCGAAATGACTTCGGGCATGATCGGAACCACATACGTAGGCCGATAATTTTTCTAGATAAGTCGAACTATTGAAAGCAAATAGAAAAGGAAGACCTAGTGAGATCAAAGAAACTAGTAGACTGATTAGTAAAATATATACAAATAGGTGCAAATTCTGACATGACCATAACCTCTTACTTCTCTTGTTATGCTCATGGTGTTCCTTACTCGCGGAACGGCATACCAAAAAAGTATATTCTCCCACCTCCAATTTTATTTAATGCAAGGCTTCTCGCGTTCAGGCATGGAGAGATAACAAACTATATAAACAAATAAAATATGAAGAATGTAACTACGGTATAAAATCGAGCCATAATTGTATGGAGCCAATCCAACGCGACGATGTCATTTCAAGTGAAAACCAAGTCAAAGGAAAACCCTCAATTTAGTTAGTAAATAACCTCGTTGATCACGGACGCTATCTCTAAAAAACTCTCGCTACTTCCAGAAACGAATTCCTCTTAGATCGGAATAGCATTTACATCAAAATCGAAGATTTCATAGGTTAGTTAAATAGGGGATCCAAATAGGCTTCTATCAGTGCACGTTAGCTAAAGAGTCAGTGTTGTCGGAACGAGAGAAGAAAGAGAAGTGGACCCAAACCGATTCAAGTCGAGCAATAGTGTAGAAAGCCTACTGAAAACGATTTTTTCTTGTATGATCGATTGAGACTATGCTTTCAGTTCTTACAACATGTCCACCCAGTACGCTTCCTTCATTTATTCAGACGAGTTAGCTCTTATATCAGCAATGCGATGATCATAAGTTCTCCGCAAAGGCTATTTTTTTATACTTTACTCACTCCTTATCTGGTTTCTGCTTTTCTTTGACTCTCTTATGACTTTGCACACTCTCCTCCGATCTATTCTTTATTATGATTTTTTTTACCCGGTCCCGCAATAGATCGAAAGCTAGAGCCATTTCCCAGACAAAAACATTGGAGACAAAAATTATTCGCACAAAGTGGATACCCTGAAAGAACTATCTAAATCAATAATTAAGTTCCTTGCTCTAGAAGTTCTCTTATAACTTTTATCTAATCTTGGATTTGAAGCAAGCATTCAAAGGTAGAATATACGACTCAGTAGAACCTTTCCTTCCTTAGTCATTTCAAAACATATCTACTCTATGACATTCCTTCTTTGAAAGCTCCTAATGCTCTCGATGAAATAGACTAATATCTTGTGCTTTACTTGAGCGATGCAACGATTTTATTGCATTTCTCGTCATCTTGTCTGTTTTCATCATACTCAAATTTGATATTGTACTTATATATGATAAAAGTGAGGCCCTTTTAATCAGTCCATGAAATTACTCCTATCAGGACCTCCTTCCTTTATTCGTTTCTAACCGTATCCGATCTTTCACAGGTTGCATTTTAGTGCCAAATGGATTCTATCCTAGCTAAGCCTCAATTAGGGAGTCAATTACAAAAGTGGGTCAATATATATATCGCTTTATACTACGTACCATAAATAACTTTAAAAAAAGGATTGCCCTTAAATCATACACTTGAGCCTGCGCTTACACCTCTACTCTTTCTAGGGGAAGCTTTCGAGGATGTTAAGATAGAGAAAAATTCCCTGTTATATGCCAAAGCTTAAAAAATTACTAACAGAGATAGATTGACACCTATGCGGATTCCCAGATTGTTTACTTTAACTTTTAGAGTCTATATTTAATACCATCCAGAGCGAGTGAGCATATTCTAAAGACCACACTGTTAACCTTTTCAAAATACATAAATCTATCTATTGGCCTTTCTTGCTTGAACCACATCACCTATAGACATAGCCTTTCGCGTAGTCTAACACCCTTAAAAGCGCATGCTCTACTCCACACCAGTTCATAGGCCCTTCATTCCACAACCTGTCAAGGCCGAAACAAGCAAGCGAAATAGCAAGTATGAACGCCTGTAATCCGTCTTCAAAGGAGTCTTGTCTTAGTTCCCGATGCCCCACGAATAAAGGAATGAAAAGAATGATTTCATGAATGGTTTGATGACTTTCTATGATATTTAATGAATCAGATAAGGAGTGATCCATAGACATAACCGAATACTATGTCTAAAGCTCTTATCATCCCTTACTCAAGTATTCTCTTTTCCCCGGAACTCATCTATACTGTTTTTAATCCGCTAGTAGCAAGTCTTCGAAGCAAGCTAACACGCAAGCATGTCGTAAGCCAATCCCTTCTCCGAAATAAAGATTATGTTTTAGCCCACCAAGAAATCCCATGTCCAAAAGATGACAACTGTGAACATGAAAAAGAAGGCAAGGGAAGAATCAACTCCACAAGCAACGGAACAAGCAGTGGGTTCCTATAGAGTACTACCAAGATAGGATTTGTTATTCCTATGATATTGACTTGAAGTACGAGATAGGGGTTGAAGTAATTTGATTCATTTGCATAATTTACTACGTCAAATATGGTATGTTGTGTGCTAAACGGACCTGATTTTAGATAATGCAACTATTGCGAGAGTGTTGCATTCTAAAATTGAACTCTATGAAAAGGACATGAGTCTTTCTTTACAGACTTAGATCACGGCCTTAGAGATTGAATGCTTTATGCCCCAAGTCTCAAGGGAGCTGGAGATTAACTTGACGTGCTAATATATACTACCTTCGTCCAAGTTATATAGGCACATTTCTTATTTTTGGTTGTTCATCTAGATAGACATAGTTCTAGTTCCTAGATAGTTTTTCCATATATATCTTTATTAATGATATTAGTATTACACTAAAATAAATTTATTATTTCTAGTTTTCATCAAAAATAGATGAATAATATAGGAAAAACTATTCATTTTCAATTGATTATCTTATATTATGGATTTTTTAGATAAATACCATCTTAATGATGGGTTCTCTAGAAGTTTTCACATTTTATATTGTCAAAAGAGTATTCTGGTAAAAAAAATCTAATTCTTATAAATAAGCATATGCCTGGTTTTACATGATAAGAATTACACCATTATTTATTTTTGCTCAAATACGAATGCCAGAAATGACATTACTTACAAGTAAAAAGTGAAAGTGAAAGTGAAAGTGAAAGTGAAGGTGACGGTAATGCCTGAGTGCTTGACTGTTTATTCATATTTTTCAGGTATTACTTACTTGAATACTAATTTATGCACATTGTGGTCGAGATGTAGATTGTTGTGGATATATGCAGCAGTCTGCATTCACTTCTTTGGGGTGTAATGAGCAACTTGCCTCATGTTTTAGGGGCAAGCATTTGTACTTCTCCTTGTAATCTGTAGATTGTTTGAACTTTTTCTTATATATATACTGATCATGAAATACGAAAAAGAAAAGAAAAGTTAAAGGAGAAAAAACTTGATTAGATTTCAAAGATTGGGGGAGGCAGATATTACTTTGTGAAAGCAATTTTTATTTTTATTTTTTTTCAGGGACTACAAAAAGGGGCGTAAAGTAAGATGATCGACATGAAACCTTATAACCTCGTGTCATTTAAATCGTTTCACTTTCTTTTGGTTCTTTTCAAATTCACTAGACAATATGAACACATGATCTTTCTAGGGTCGAGAAATGTTCGACCAGCTGATAAGGTAAATCTTGAGAATGATGTTGTCTTGCATCAACATTCCTGCAAAGAAACGGGAGAATTTTATTAAAGTAGTCGTCTCGTCTAGGTAATAAAAGAGTATAAATACGAATAGGATGAGATGAAGCTTTAAACCTTATTGTCTCTGATATACAATTTTGATGAAGCATTCCTTTGGAGGTCTCTTCCTTTCTTTCCAATGAGGTCTTACATGAGAAAAAGAGAACCCAGTGTAGCACAAGGACAACATGCCGGCCTGCTTCTATGAAACCATAGTTTAGACGATGCCGGCAAGTCATCCTTGGCTGCATTGGAGTCTCTACCTCTTCATGCTAGACATCTGTAGAATGGCACTGATCAAGTGTTCACTTCAGCACCATTTTCTATATAATCATCTATGAATGAAATGAGAAAAAGATAGGACAATCTAGCGAAGGACAACCTGCCGACTACCATTTGGCACTAGACCGAACATCTGAAAACCTTAAAGTATGAATATATATATTTTTCTTTTGGTCTACTGGTAATTGGCGGCAAGTCATCCTTGGCTACAGTGTACTATCAATCTATTCATTCCAGTCGTTTAGATGAATTTGACTGACCATGTACTGCAACAATTTGATAGTTGAATAAATCAAAGAAACCCCAAAGTAGGCAAATAAAAATCTTGCCAATTCGAGCTACTGGATATCTCCCAAGTCCTAACAACTGGAGTCTGGACGTTGGCAAAGCATTCTTTGCTGCATGTACACTTCCCAATACTCTTCATGTAAATGGTTAAAACAAGACAGTGAATGAACCTCTATAAGGTAGATCTAGAGATTGATGTTGTCTTGCATCAACATTCCTGAAAAGAAACGGGATATTTTTACTAAAGTAGTCGTCCAGGTACATAAAAGAGGAAAATACGAATGGAATGGCATGAAGCACTAAACCTTATTGTCCTTAGTATTCATTGTTGATGAAGCGTTTGTTTGGAGCACTCTGTCTGTCTATCCTTTGAGGTCTTACATGAGAGGAAGAGAACCCGATGTAGCACAAGGACAACATGCCGGCCTAGTTCTATGAAACCATAGTTTAGGCGATGCCGGCAAGTCATCCTTGGCTGCATTGGAATCGCTACCTCTTCATGCTAGATCTCTGGATAATGGCACTGATCAAGTGCTTGCTTCATCTTTACTGCAGTATTATTATCATCTATGACTTAAATGAGAAGAAGATAGTTCAATCTAGCCAAGGACAACCTGCCGACTACATTAAAAGGCCATAGATTTGGTGATGCCGGCAAGTCATCCTTGGCTGCATTGTACTATCAACCTATTCATTCAAGTCGTTTAGATGAATTTGACTGACCATCTGATGCAACTATCTGATAGTTAAATGTTGGAAAGAAACCCCAAAACTTAATACTTCTAGTCTGCTACTACTTGTGTCAAATGTTGCTGTTTCCATCTGCTATTTATAGATAAAAACTTGGAGCAAATTAGTTGAGAAATGAGAGTAAAGATGTGTGCTGGTTGTTGCTCATAAGATTCTTTCCTTCTTTCTTGTTGGGAACCAACTAGAGAGAAAAAGGATCAGAGTGTGAGAAACCCAAAAGGGGTTAGTTACTGTAATCCCACTCAAAGGGCATGACCATCCATGAAAAAACATCTTCTAAAAGGAAAATATTTTCCATATCTTTCAAAAGAACAGACACTCCATATTTGGTTACAATAGGTGTTTCCCTATACAGCAAGATTTTATCGTGTTACTTTTTTCTTTCCTATAATAAATTTGGAAAGAAAATCAAATCATGCAAATTAGTCAAAGTGTTGATTGGTTATCGTGGGAATAGAATATTTCGATTGGATAGTGTTTCTTTAGTAATATGCATGGTTACCCATACAATATGAAGATTTCGTATTTTTTATTTTATTTCCACTAATTTTTTTTCCTTAATCCATTTTGTAGATGGTCGGATCGATGTAATAATTAAATCTAAAAACACTGTATATAAACGAGAAACACATTAGATGTGTTTTTCAAAAAAAATAAAAATTAGATGTGATTCCACTTCAACAAACTAAATGATTCTAAAATCTGCACATATTTCGGTTTTTATGCGTTCAAACATTCCATTTTGAATTAGAAATGAGAACATTATATGTTGTTGTTGTATGAATTTAATTTTTGCCGTTAAAAATATAAAAAAATATTAAAAAAAAATGTGATTCCGCTTCATCTTTAATGATCTAGCAAACTAAATGATTTTGCAAAAATCTGCACATATTTCGGTTTTTATGCGTTTAAAAATCCATTTTGAATTAGAGATGAGAACATTATAAGTTGTTGTTGCCGGAACTTAGTTTTTGCATCTAAAAATATAAAAAAATAAAAAAGTATTTATAATTTAAAGAAATTAGGTATATATTTAAAAATTTGTTAAGAAAATACGACCATAAATAGAAGATAATCACTATATTGTACCGAAAATAATAATATAGAAGACGGAGATAATAAAACAAAGAAAATATTAAATATAATTTTTAATATGGATGAGTATTTTGGATCCTATCCGGCACACCTATCTTTTTTTGTGTGGGTGCATGACTCTTATAGTAATGAGTTGGATACGGGTGTAATTTTTAGGATTCACGGATTTGGATAGTGTGGGTGCTATCTTAATAATCCTTTAGACACCTAAACTCGTTTCATTAAGTATATTAATCGAATTTTCGTTAAATATGAAGTTAGTGTAGTATTTACGTATATACATTTAAGCATGTGATGTTTTTATGTTGGTTTTAGACATGAAAACTTTTTTATATATTAAAGCTTGTAGTTGTTATAAGGACTCGTTTTTTATGAGATGGTGACCAAGGCATCAGTTATATATGTTGTTGTGGTGCGTATTTTTTTATTAGGAATTCAAGTTTTTTTTTTAATTTTATTTTACTTTATTTAAAATATTAATTATAAAAAAATAAATTTATTAAATTACCTATATCTAATCCGTCCAATAATTACACATCTAATATATATAAATGCGTTGAATGCTAGATCAAATGTTGATGTCAAACTTAAAAGCCTGTCACATATTAGATTGAATGCGGATAAGCTAAAACATGCCTAATCTAAGACCATGGTCACCCCTAATTTTCAATATCAATTTGTGAAGAAAACAAAATTAATTAAAAAAGAATTATGCTTGGACAAAAAAATCTTAAATTATGCTTAAATAAAGCCGACGAACGAAATAACACAATCTATTTGACAAGAGTCAGTGCGTCACGCATACTCATAAAGCAGTACGTGTACTCGAGAATCTGACTCATCAAAAACGTATGGATGGGTCGTGCTATGAAAAGAAGTCAAATGGACCAAAGAAATAGCATAGCATATATAACCTCATTGGAACGTCGGTGCTAAACAAAACTTTTATGCTATTTGCATTGACTTATTAATTATGGAATATGATACTTTGACATCTTTAAAGTGACATCTTTATGGGGGAGGGCCGGAGGGGAATCTAACCATCTATCTTCAACGTGGTTGATAACAGCAAACTGATGAGCAACTATGTTGCCTGCTTTGTCGATAAACTTGGGTTTGCTACCTAAAAGGCTAATACGGCCATCTTCAATAATACTGTTGTACAACTTGTACTTCAAATATCTTGCAGCTTGGAAGAAACCTGTAGGTATCCTCAACGCGCAGTGAGGGGCTTAGTTAGGCCTATGAGACATGAGTATCACAACCTATAAAACCTTCTCCATTTTTTTCCCTGATCATAGCGGTGGCACTTACCCTAATCCCTGTATTAACATTAGCCTTTATCTTCCCAGGTGGTGGTGGTGGTGACCATTTTGGAATTGGCTTAGGAATAGGTTGGACTACAAAAATGATGGTGCTCATTTGGATCGGGCTACACAGCATTCCCCTAGGAAGCAAGGCTTCCTGTCTTCGAAAACTAATAAATTGTTTCTAGCTTTCCACCAATACCAGAGGAGAGGAGCAGTTAGACTAAAGCTATAACTCTCATTATAAATGTTAAAAAGCTGATTGAGAAGTTTTTTGATAATAAAGTAGTGAGTCCGGTTGCAATCTATGACTGAGGTGACTCGTGAAGAGTAAAAGCTTGAGTTGATATACACATACTGAATAAGGTTCATGGTTTCAGGTTCATGACCACAAACTTTGCGTACACTGTCATACCCATAAATCCACCAACATTAGCAAGAAAATTAATTATTAAACTATCCCTATTTGCATATACTACAGACTCTTTAACCATTTTGTTGCCTCGCCGTGACTGATGAAGAGACGGCTATCATGTCTGGAAACATAGTTCTATATAGATCATCACTGCCTAGTTAAATTTTGTACAGCACTCACAGATAAAGTTCAACATATCTAACAAAATAGTTCATCGCAAAAATCAGTTCATTAAACAGAAATAAATAATTGAGGGACTTCAATGCAAAGAAGCATTCAACCTATACATTGCGTGAAGATCAAGTTCAGGCAGATAATCCGCAAATGAAGAGCATCTTCTCTACGACAGTGTCCAGCATGATAAAGGCCTTTCTCAAGTCAAGACTTTGAGCAAGTTTCACCATTGCTACACCATAGTCCTTCATTCGCAACTTAACAGATTCAGAACGTCTCATGTTATTGATTGACACCATGCACTCTCGTAGCGAGTAAGCATCCGTATCAGCTCTTTCAGGTTGCTTAACTAGCATCCATCTCAGCACTTTCAAGTTGCTTTCTAACCTGTCGCTCGGCTTTTATTTCTACCTTATGTTGCTTGTAAATCAAGAAATGCTCCTTAACTAAATCAACACCATCATCAGCAAGTTCACGTCTTTTCCTCTTCCCTGAGTTATTTGAGGTACCAGCGTTACTTTGTGAACCCCCGTTGGTACTATCCTTGTCTGCTTCTAGGTGTGGACATAGAAATCCAGTTGACATATGAACAAATGACTCATTTTCGGAGGCCAACACTACTTCGAACAAGTTATATATATTATCAGCATATTTTAGGCCCGAGGTCCTGAATTGTGCAGCTTTTGGCTGGCTCTGTTTTAAATAAATAAATAAATATATGGTTAACCAAACGTTACCAAATAAATTCAATAAATTATAGAGAAATGGTTAGTGAATTCTTGCCTTGATTACTTCTTCCCATTTCGATTCAGGCCAATCCAGTTTTCCGGTTGTCGTGTTATAATGATGACCGGTTAATCCTACAATGGTCCTCCACACAGCATAGTTTTCCTTCAAGGCATCCCAATGGTTCTTTAATGCTTTTTGATCTAAATCATATGTCAAACTTTGCTTGAACTCATTGTTTAGAGCTTCAATAATTCGTTTCCAAGAGGCTACTTTAAGGGAAGCTCCACAATATCCTTCCTTTCGAATCTCTTCAAGGCACAAATCAATAAACCTCTTGGAAAGACCATCAATAGATGTGAATATATGCATACCCCCTCTCTTTTTTTAAATTCCCAGCTTTATTATCCATATGTTTGCTGTATAGAAGTACAAAATCGACTAAATATCATATAAAAAAGATCATTCAGGTTTTCTACAAACATATGTATTATAGTATGAACCAACATCGATTATATATGATACAATAGTGATATACTAATGAAAATGCACGTGCACCTGCTGTGTGAACCTAATGCTTTCCGAAGCTACGAAGAACCCAACCCTGCATTCATAATACTGTCAAAAGACATAATCCTACATATCCGTATCACTACGTAATCAAATCCAACTACAAACAAATGTCAAACAGTAACATAGTTAACCATAGAAATATTGATTCAAGAATATGTTTAAAAGTTCAACAGAGCTACAATCCAAAACATTAGTCCCCAAATAATGATTTTGCAAATCGTTTCCTAAGTATATTTTAAAATTTCTATGGCTGGGAATACGGTTCCATTTGCAAGAATTTAAAAACAACTTACAATCTGATTTTCGATTTAACGACCTGCTAGCTAACAACATCTAAACCTAACCAATATGAATATTAACAAACCGATTAAGATTCAAAACCACAAAAATACAATTGGATACCACTCGAGATCATTAACAAACCATTGAATTACTGAATCTATTTCAAATCCAATGTCTTATAATTCTTAGTTGCTAAAAATTATAAACATTCATTCTTAATCATCATGCCTTAATTTCACAATCAAATTCCACATAATATCAATCAAGTAAGGCATAAATTCATACAACTGAATCAAACAGACCCAAACCTGAAATTAGTTCAGTAAATTGATTCACTTACTACTTCTACTGGTTCTCGCTTCATGGTCTTGAGGTCCTCTCTGATCAACTCGTGAGGCCTCTGTAGCAGCCTGGATGTCTTGGTTAGCAAGCAAGCGTAGGCGCTAACTCCCAGTGAACTCTCTTTCTCTTCTTTCTTTTTGATTGAGATCCATTCCAAGTTGGAGCTGTGTTCTTAGCAAAGACAGATGCCCTCATGGTGACTCATTTATAGATGTCTCCAAATCTGCATATGCAACATTTTGTGTTTTGATCAGAATGCAATTTAGCGCAATCATACTCTATATTGATACAACGAAAATGTGATTCCTACTAAATGTGTTTTCTAACTTAATATTGTTATAGCTGAACTGCATATTCGATTAATGCTCTTTAACCGTAATGCTGAAGGAGACTGAGTTTCTGACTCCTAGTAGATTATCTATTATGTAATACAACTAATGAATAAGTGATATGGGTTGATTTTAAAGGTATCCATTATCATGTAGAAGTTGGTAAATCGATCAAGGATTATGTCTAATAATTTCAGAGAGAGAAAACATTGAGGAAACAACCCCAAGATTCCTAGTAAATCCTTAGTCAACAGGGAAGCTATCCCTCAACATTGTGTTCTTCATACTTATCTTAGCAGTTAGTCCCATTATATGTATCGCATCACCTACTAACATTAAAGAATGATGATATTTTTCTCTTAGGCATTTATATAAACAGCTGGTGTTCACAAACTTAATCTTTTAATACTACTACTAATATCAAACTTGATTAAATTCCCAATCTAATAAAACCGACATAATTATAATTTCTCAATAAATGATTCCATATTAAGAGCTAGCCTAAAAATAAGCATATATGAAAACTCAAAATGTGTAACCTAAAATTAAGACCAAACAGAGTCCAAGTGAAATTTCTGTTTACAAAATCTAAGGATTTCAGCCTCTAATTCATAGAATATCATGATCATATATATAGATTTCAGCTTTAAAATATAAGAAAGAAAATAAGTTTTGATGACAGTAGAAACTCACCTCTTTTAAAGGAGAATGATGAGAGCTGCTTTCTGAACTTCTCTTTACTATGAAGATTGGGAACAATGGGAAGGAAAATTGATTGTAGATTTTGCGAGGGAAGAATATGAATTAAGGGAATTGGAAGGAGGGATATAGGTTGGAAATTGAGATTTTGATCAAGGTTACACTAGATATTTGACGCCGAAACAGAGGTATTTGAAAAAGTTTATCACTTATTGCTACCTTGTTTGGCTTCCACTGTCTAACCACTATCGAGATTGTGGCCCCAGTGGAAAATAGAAACAAAATGTAGGACCAGCCACAATGCAGTGGCCAAAACGAACTTTCCACTGTCGTGGGGCCAGCTACTATTTACGCATCGGTTTCTGTTTTTTTTTTGTTTTTTTGAAGCAAAAAATTTGGACCATTTTTTGAATTTAGACTCCAATGAGATCCAAGCCAACTGAATTCCTTATTTTCCAAATTTAGATCCCGTTGTTATATATTAGATTTCGGTTCGTATCGATCGAAAGCGATACGCTGATACGTCGATATATCAGAAGAAATTTCGGATTAAATATCGGTAAAATATCGGTCCATATATTTTATACCTATAATTTTATGAAAAAAATACTAGTTTACATTTTATAATTATAAATATATAAACACGTTATAACAAACGTTTTTCACAAAGTTTAGAAAGCAAAACTAGTAATCATCTAAAATATATAGATCCATAGATTTCATACAAAGTTCAAAACTGGAAACATAAGAAAAACAAGAACAACTTCAAAGTTCATCGTCTAAAATGCTAATTAAACAAGGATATTACAATTCTAATCGAAATCATTAGATTAATTATAGATATTATCATATCCATATATAATTCTAAAATATCATAAAAATATGAGTAACAATTGAAATCCTAAAACAAGGATATTTTTTAAATTTTGTTTTTTTTTTATTTTTCAAAAAATCAAAAAATATAAAAAACTGGCCGTATCGGTCCATATCGGCCGATATTTCGGTCAAATATCGTTGGCCGAAATTTCGGATTTCATCTTCATTTCACCCGAAATCCGAAATTTCGGTGAAATTTCGGCCGGAATTAACTACATAGATCCCAACCTTTGTCTTTCTATCCAGTTGGTGACGGATATTATTGACCCTCATTTTTATAGTTGGTCACATGATACGTTCAGAAACCTCCCTCCACATGCAGCATAAAAAATCATTAACATTCACCTATCCTAAAATGCTCCGCAGGATTTAATCATCTGGCCACATTCAAAAATGGGAAAATACACGACTGTGTCCGGTTATACCTGCCTAAGTCTTGAAACAAATCCATCTACGCAAAACCCCATTCCAACCACCAAATTCCTTTGGATTCTACCATGTTGACCCAAAATTCGGTTTTTCTTGTGGAAAGTCATCAACAAGGGATTACACAATTTCTAAATCCTAAACCGAATTGGAGTCACCAATACAGACGTATGCCCCCAATGTAATTCAGAACCAGAATCAGCTGATCACATTCTTATCCATTGCGCACAGGAAACGACAGTTTGGAACCTAATCCGAGATCGATTATCACACGTTCAATCCGCACACTCCCTTATTCACCTATCTTTTCTTCCTAAATATTTATTCCCCTTATCCTACAACAGTCAGAACCAGCAACAACCATTACATCTTTTTGTTTTCTCTTTTGGTCGTTATGGCTGGCAAGAAATGAATTTGTATATCGTCATACGCACACAACCCCGGATATCATAGCTATGAGAGCACTCCACCTTCATTAAGAATTGATGAGTGTGTAAACACGTCATTTTTACATCTTAATTTACATTTATTTTGTTCTTTATTTTGTACATATTTAATGATTTTTGTTTAGTTTTGCCGTTTATATTAAATAAAGCTCGATGGACTAAAATGAGTAATTCAGTTCATAAAATAAAGGAAACGAAGTAATGAGCTAAGCCCGAAAGGAAAAGCATGGAGAATTATTTCATTGGACCAATTATTTAGATATGGGAGTGTGGGAAGTATGCCACAACGTAAAATATGGAGATCATTTGCCGGATATTAATTATAAAAGGATATTTGAAGATATTTTGCTTAATGAAGAAAATAATCAAAATAAAGAAGGAAATAAAGATTATGAAAAAAAATATTTTTTCTTTGTGGTTGGAGTTAGCAAAGAATAATATATTTTCCAAATAAAGAAAACTAAGACTTCATGATGAGACCTTATTCACCACATGAAACATTTTAATTGGAGGTAGTGGAAACGGAAAAGGAAAGTAGTTTCTTTTAAAGCTATATAAATAGTGGTGGAAGCAGGGGAAAAACGGGGAGGGTTCATTTTTCTAGTCTAGCAGAGCAAGAAGTTTTAGTTTATTTCTTTTCTTTCCTTTTTATTTTTTCTTTGTAATAAAAAAATCTCTTCACTAGGACTACGAATGAAGCTCTATTATGTGTATTAAGAGAGTTCTAATTCATTTTCAGTAATAATTCTTCTTAGTCCTATTTTCTTGCTTAATAATGATAATAATTCTTTTTATATATCCTTGTGCTTCAATCAAAGGTTTTATATCCTTATTTTATTGACCAACACCTTAAGTAAAATGAATAATTAGTATTTCGAGAAAATTAATTAAGTATAATATTTTATCTTCGAAGGCGTACAGATTGGTCCTAAATCGTCTCGAGCAATTTTATGAAGAATTTTATAGAGAATTGATTGAATAATCTAGTATACATAATAGTGGTGAAATTCTAAGCCCTGGGTTTTTCTTATCTTTTTATTTTATTTATTTGCTTTACTTATTATTCATCTTTTATTATTATTTTTAGCACTTTATGTAATTAGAAATTAAAAGTAAAAGTAGTTAGTCCCAGTGGAACGATCCGTGCTTGCATACTATCCAATCGATAGACGTGTACTTGCGGTACACGATTTAAATCTCATCAAGAATTCTCATAGGTAACAAAAAATATTCCTCCAGTACTCCCTGGTGATTTTCCAGTTGCTTTCTACCAGAATGGCATAAGGCGAACTACAACAATATTAATGGGATGGTCGATTCCTACCTTGGACTGGACCAAGATCAACACAAATAGAGCAGCTAGAGGTCACTCAGGAATCGCAGGCGCAAGATTTAAATGCAGGGACTTGTTAGGATCGGTGCTATAAAGAAAATAAAACAAAAGCAATAAAAGACACAAGATTTACTTGGTTCACCCAAATTAGGCTATGTCCAAGGAGCGGCTACGGTTTTCACTATGATCTCAAAAACAGAGTTCCAGAGGAGTACAACGATGATAATAATAAGATACAAACCCTAGATAGGGCAACTCTCTATATATAGAGACTACTGAAAATTTGGGCAGGGTCGTGCACTACCATAAACAAACCTCTCAAAAAGTTTTATTCAATTTCCCAACAGGCCGCCAGTCGGGTCAAGTACGAAACCGGGTCGTGCACTACCAGGCTTCACACAAACATAAAAATCTCCCACTTGGGGACTGGTCACATCACAACGCGCCCTAACTCCACTCTGAACAAACTTCAAAACACACGGATCACCGCAGCAACTCTCTTAACCAATCATCAAGCTCGAAGACCCACTGAAGCTGCACACAACTTCAGTTTCTCTAGGGTCATTGGTTTTGTCAACATGTCTGCTGGATTCTTTGCTCCGTCAATCTTCTCAATTGTCAACTGACCATCTTCTATCAAAGATCGAATGAAATGATATTTAATATTCACGTGCTTGGTTCTGGAATAGTATGCCGGATTCTTCACTAAGAAAACAACACTCTGACTATCACTATGTAAAACTCCATTTTCTTTCTTCATACCCAATTCACCCAAGACTCGCTGTAACCATATCATCTCCTTGCTCGCCTCAGTAGCAGCAACATATTCTGACCATGTAGTAGACAAGGCTACTATCTTCTGCAAATTAGAACCCCAGCTCACAGCAGTACCACCCAAAGTGTACACATACCCACTAGTACTCTTTCTACTATCAATATCTCCAGCCAAGTCAGCATCAACATAACCCTGCAACTTCATACTAGAACCTGTGAAGCAAAGTGATGTATCTACAGTAACCTTCAAATACTGAAGTAGCCACTTGACTTCCTCCCAATGTTGCTTCCTGGATTACTCATGTACCTGCTCACAGCTCCCACTGCATGTGCAATATCTGGTCTGGTGCAAACCATGGCATACATAAGACTCCCAATCACCGATGCATAAGGAATCTTCTTCATATAAGCCTTATCTTCTGTTGTATTAGGTGACAAGTCTTTGGTTAGCTTAAAGTGGCTACCCAAAGGCGTTCTCACTGGTTTGGCACTCTCCATGTTAAAACTCTTCAGAATCTTGTTCACATATTCTGACTACGACAGGTTCAAGGTACCATGATTGTTATCTCTTGTGATCCTCATACCAAGAATTTGTTTTGCATCTCCTAAATCTTTCATTGCAAACTGCTTTGACAGTTTCTTCTTTAGATCATTTATTTCCTCACTCCTAGGCCCTGCAATAAGCATAACATCCACATATAGTATCAAAATCATAAAAGTGTTTTCAGACCTCTTTATGTAGCAACAATGATCTGATTCGCGCTTAGTGAAGCCGGTGGTACCCATAAAACTGTCAAACTTCATATACCACTGCCTTGGAGCTTATTTCTCCTTTCCCTGTATTGCGAAGCCATGTGGTTGCACCATATAAATGTCTTCCTTCAAATCACCGTGAAGGAATGCAGTCTTCACATCTAACTGCTCAAGATATAAGTTTTGTGGAGCCACAATTCCCAAAACCAATCTGATTGTATTTAGCTTCACAACTGGAGAGAAAATATCAGTGTAATCTACACCTTCCTTTTGCTGAAAAACCTTCACAACAAGCCTGGCCTTGTAACGTGTACTCCCATCATGATCTTCTTTTAATCTGTACACCCATTTGTTATGCAAAGCCTTCTTCCCTTCTGGTAGCTCGGTTAGATGCCAAGTATGATTCTTGAGAAAATAATCCATCTCATCTTACATAGCTAACTCCCACTTGCTCGAATTATCAACTTGCAAAGCTTTAGCATAATTTTTCAGGCTCACATCCATCTGACAACAAGATGTGCTGAAGAGAGGGTGAATAACGATCTACTACCTTGGGTACCCTACTGCTTCTCCTAAGAGTGGGAACCGAAGTACTGGGGTTTGGAGAAGCTGGAATACCCTGTTCTATCTTAGGCACTTCGTTTTCCTGATTCTGTCCAACCTTTTCCTGTATACTAATTTTAAAAATCTCACCCAAATCAACATAAGCATAATCTTTTACCTCTGGTGCCTCTGGTTTTTCAACTGCATTTGATTTGTCCTTATACATAACCTTCTCATTGAAGATGACATTCCTGCTTCTGATAACTTTCCGATTTTCTGCATCCCAAAATCTATAACCAAAAGCATCATCTCCATAGCCAATAAAGAAATATTTCTTTGATTTGGGATCAAGTTTGTTTCTAGTATTGGCATCAACACGTACATATGAAAAACATCCAAATGCTTTTAAAAAAGAAAGATTTACCTCTTTACTACTCCATACCTCCTCTGGCAATTTGAAATTCAACGGAACTGATGATCCTCTATTGATCAGATAAGCTGCAATGTTGGTTGCATCAGCCCAAAAAACTTTTGGCAAACCAGCATGCAACTTCATGCTTCTAGCACGTTCATTTAGGGTCTGGTTCATGCGCTCAGAGACACCATTCTGTTGTGGTGTCCCTGGGATGGTCTTCTTCATTTTGATTCCGTTTGTAGCACAATACTCTCTGAACCCACCATCAATATACTCACCCCCGTTATCTGATCTTAGGCACTTTAGTTTCAAACCTGTCTCATTTTCTACCAAAGCCTTCCACTTATTAAATATATAAAATACATCATTTTTATTTTTCATAAAATAAATCCATACCTTTCTGGTCGAGTCATCAATAAATATGATATAGTATAATGAGCCACCAAGTGATGGAACTGGAGATGGTCCCCACAAATCAGTATGCACCAACTCTAACTTTTCTGGTTTTGGAGATCTACCGCATTTGACGAAGCTGACTTTCTTCTGCTTCCCAAGGATGCAAATCTCACACATACCAACATCAATGGTCTTTAATTCTGGTAGTTTCTCGTTTGACTGAAGTACCTTCATGCCCTTCTCACTCATTTACCCAAGCCTTTGGTGCTATAGAGTATCTCTAGATTCAACTGCAACTGTATCTACTGCACATGTATCTAGTGCTGCCATGCCAACAATATACAAGTCTCTCGGACTTGAATACATATAAAGAGTACCCGTCTAATAACCACGATACACTACCATAGCTCCCTTAGTCACCTTACATCTACCACTACCAAAATAAACACCATGCCTTTCGTCATCAAGCTGCCCAATAGAAATCAGATTCCTCTTTAACTATGGAACATGTCTAACCTTGTGGATTCTACAGACTGATCCATTTTCCTGCATAAGCTTGATCTCATGCCTACTATCTGAAGTGGTCTATTATCAGCTAAATAGACAGTCCCGTAGTTACCTGCAGTATAGTTCACAAAAAGTTCTCGGTTTGAAGTGGTATGCCAAGAAGCTCCTGAGTCGAGAACCCAAGAGTCCATGGGACTTTCAACACTTCTGTATGTGGTCCATCTGGCCGCAATTCCAGCATCCAGCCAGACCCCGTGGACCTCTAGATAGGCCCCTGCTTCGCCCTCTTCTTAATTTAGATCTTCCTCTGTTCTGATTTTTCTAAGATGATCTGCCTCTTGATTCAACGTTATAGGCTGCATCATTATTCGAATACTCACCAGAATCCTTCCTATGAACTTCTTCACCCAGAATCAGATCGCGTATGTCATTATACTTTAGCTTCTATTTGCCGGCGGAATTACTTACGGCAGTTCTCACAACTTCCCAACTGTTGGGTAGAGAAGCTAAAAGGATTAGAGCACGAATTTCATCATAAAATTCGATCTCGACAGATGATAGAACATTCACGATTTCACTGAACTCATTCAAGTGTTTTGTAACTGAAGCGCCCTCTGACATGTACAAGCTGAATAGCTTCTTCATCATATGCACCTTGTTGTTCGCTGACGGCTTTTCATACATACTCGTCAAGGCCGCCATCATACTGATAGACACATTTTAGTGTCTAATTTGCACCTTAATTTCTAGTGAGTTAGTATTCGATTTTGTGTCTATTACGTGTTTTATTGCTTTTGTAGGTATATTAGAAGAATAAAGATTTGTGGAAAAATTGGCTCAAAAAGTGTTCAAAGCACCCGGGAAAATGGATCAAGGCACCCACACTTTGGATTGGGGCACCCCTGGATCGGGTCAACCCATCGGGTCAACCCAGCGGGTCAGCCCAGCGAGCTGGATCGGGCCGAGTCACGGGTCGACTCATCGGACTCGTCTGTTTCACTGGCAGCACAAATCCAACGTAAAATTTGGTTTCTTTTGCTTCCAGATTGTTCCAAATGATAGTAGATAACCCACACAAGTTAGAACAATCGAGAAACAGCAAAAAGATCCCGTGAAATCAGTTGAAAAATCATGAACATGGCCGGAATTTGATTTCGATTAGGAATGGGATTTGTGGGCTGTTCTAGAGAGTTCTATTAGGTTTAGAACTCTCTCTAGGGTTTCTACTATCTATAAATACCAAGAGAAGCCAAGAGAATCGAACACAAAAGCTTAGAGAAGAGTTTAGAGATTTCCGGTCAATATTCCGTCACCGCCGACGAGCTGCTGCACCGGCCGGCGTGTTCTTCATCCATCACTGCCGGAGAAGAAGACTCAGTAACATTTATATGTGTTGCTGATTTGAATTTTCCTGTCGTCTATTGCTTCAAACCATTTGTTGCTTAAACTTTTCTGTAACAGCTGAACCCTCTTCTGTAACGCTTATAAGCGTATCAAATCAGCTGTTACAGCGTTATTCAACCTTGTAATCAATATTTTGAGCAATGAAATCAACTTTTGAGCAAGTTTTCTTCACCATGAGCTAAGTCTATTTACTGGGATGATGGATAAGGTAATTTTCTCAATTTTATGTGATTTAATTATTTTCTAATAATTATTTATAATTCTTTTATCATTAAAATTGCATAGTTTCGAATAGTAAAAACGGTTTTCTTTCAACAGTTGTGCTTTTGCTTGATGGATTATGCTTAGTTAATTAATTTTGATAATCCATGCTTGTGATTTACCTCTGTTTGTTAGCATAACAAAACCAATTTTGGCAATTATTTGGGCTTCAATTAAATTAAAAAGAATTATCTGATTAATCACATAGGTTGTTAGTATTACCTGATTCCTGATTCCTGGTACGTTTAAAATTATTTAAAAATCATAGTTAGGTTATTTAGTATTTTTCTTACTCCTGGAATTTTCTAGAGTTAGTTTAAATCATTATTTTCTAAAATCATCACCTTCACAAGTTCGAGAATCGAATCTTTATTTACCACTTTCTAAAACACATCACATACCAGCATTGTCTTTCACAACACTGTGTGCTACTGACTTGGATAGGGTTAATCGAACAACCCCTAGAGACTATCGATCCAGGAGTTTCCAATATGCCTCGGACATCCCATCTGGCTTCGTTGAATCCAATAGAGGTTGCTGCAAATTTCTCCCATATAAATAATCTTCAATCTGCATTCTCCAATACGTGAAATCTGACCCATCAAACTTTTCGATTGCGTTTGCAGATCCAAACCCTATCGCAGATGATGTCGACGGCCCTTTCTCTGTCGTTCTGTCGTCTTCTCCTTTTGCCAATGATTCTTTCCAGATTTCTTCACGAATCTAGCCCTGATACAAGTTTATAGGATCGATGCTATAAAGAAAACAAAAAAAATCAATAAAAGATACAAGATTTACTTGGTTCAACCAAATAAGGCTACGTCCAAGGAGCGGCTGCGGTTTTCACTATGATTTCAAAAACAGAGTTCCAGAGGAATACAACGATGATAATAATAAGATACAACCCCTAGATAGGGAAACTCTCTATATATAGAGACTACTGAAAATTTGGGCCGGGTCGTGCACTACCTGCTCCACACAAGCATAACGAGACTCAAATTCGAAAACGCTCATGGCATTAGCTCAATCATTTGGAATTACTACTGCTTTGTCGACGGAAGCCTGGATCATGCTTTTGGCCTCCAGAACTGCGCTTAAAATACTATGGCCAAAGGTGATCTTTGAAATGGACTCTGAGAATCTTTATCTATTTTTAACCTCCCCAACGACCCCGTCATGGTACATTCCTGGAATTATCACAGAAATAAAACAAAAACTTCACCAGATACCATTTTATGAGATCCGTCACACTTATAGAGAAGGAAACCAAAAGGATGACAGTACGGATGATATGATCACGCCGCAGATGGAAGTCAAAACGACAATCTATCAACACGGATTTGTGACCTCATTACTCCTACCTTTATTAACCAAAGTGTAATAAATGATTTCTTGGGTACTACTTACCCTCAATCACCTTTTAATGCAATTTAGATTATTTTTTGAAAAAAAAATTTGGTTTATGTTCTAGGTAGCTATAAAAAAATTGTTGTTCTTTTTTTTTGTGTATTGGTTCTCTATCGAAAGAAAAAACTGAAAACCAGGCAACAACAGACTGACCCTAGAAAAAAAATAATATTAAGTATTGTTGGTTGCCCCTATCAAGGCAATAGACGCCCTAATATTGTACCCAACAATCAGAGATTCTTCCTAGGACAAAATAGAGTTCTCAGCAACAGAACTCCACAAAACATTAAGCCTATAATGTTGGAGGAAAATGAAATTAAATTGTTTTTAGTCTTGGTGAGAATGGATCTTAGGACCTAGAAGTCACTAAGGAACACTAGCTCATTTTTCACTTTTGTGAATGAACCTTTAGTCCCACATTGGAGAAACTAAAGATGATTCCTCTCCTTATTACCTAGAGAGTTGCTTCTAAGGGAGGGCCCTTAGGGTTTAGATACTTTTGTGGTTGGGGGAGGACTAAGGCAATGGATAGTTGGTGCAACCATGCTTTTCACACACGCGCGGCGCTTCACACCGAAGCACGCACGCTCGCTCGGGCTCGGCTGCGCTTGCGTCTTGCGGCTTACGTGCTTGTGGGATTGTGGACTTGTGGAATTGTGGAATTGTGGCTTCGGCTGTGGATGTGGCTTTGGTTGTGGCTGCGGGTGTGACTGTGGCTATGGCTGCGGGCATGAGTGTGTGTTGCGGGAGCGGACGTAGCTGCGGCTGCGGGCCAACCAAGACTTACCTTTTTGAACAAATTATTTTTTTAAAGTAATTTTTTTTTTTTTTAAATGTGGGGGAGTCTGACCCGGTGAGATTTTAGCTGTATTAAAGATATAATTATTCTTGACCGTTTTAAATCCATTTTAAACATTATGTCCGTGCTTAATGCACGAAATTGATTCTCAATTGATTGCCATCAATGCAATTTTCTTCTTTTGGCTATAAAAGAAAAACAATTTCATCATTTCAACTCATTCCAGAAGCAGCTACTATCTTGTCTTCTTTTCCCCTCTTCTTGCTTTGTTTTGCGCACATTGCTTGTTTATTTCCCTTCCATCCAATTGCTGTTGAGTTCGTTTGAGGGTGACTAGTATTGTGCTTATACTAGTCATAACGAGAAGTTCTATCCTGGACACATCTCCGCTGTTGGAGTATAGCATCTTTCATTCTTGAGGAGTACCCGCAGACTATTGTGTTAATGACCATTTGCTGAGCAGGTGGCTCTGTCCATTATGTGTATCAATCAGAGATTTCTTAACCTTAACAATATCTTCTGTTTAGTGCTTTTCATTGTTGTAGATCCAACAATATTAACACAATAGCTATTTCTTCTGTAACAATAGGTAAAACTGATGTGGACATACCAGAAAAATTCAGTGGCAAAGATTTCAAAAGATGGCAATCCAAGATGTTGTTCTTTCTGAATTTTCACATGTTAGATGAATTTGTTCTGAAATCCTTTGATGAGAGTTTAAATGATGCGGGAAATGAAAGAGAGTTGGAAAGTTGGGTTAGACAGAACTATATGGCCAAAAATCATATTCTAAACTGTTTAGAAGATGCACTGCATGATTTCTATAATGCAAAAGAAAACTTTTATGCGTTTGATTTATGGGCTGCTTTAGAAGCAAAATATGAAGCGAAAACTGCTGGAAGTAAGAATTTTTCGGTAGCTAGGTTCCTGGAATACAAAATATCAAATGACAAATCTGTGGTTGACCAATTCCTTAAACTTCAGCGCATTATCAATGAAATTATTGCTGAAGGTATGGTGATAGATGAAACGTTTCAAGTGTCTGCTGTGATAGAGAAATTACCGTCTTCATGGTCAGAATACAAAAAAAGATTGAGACATGAAACTGGTGAAGTCAGTATGGTTGAATTGGGTAAGAAGATTCAAGTGGAAGAATTGTTGTGCTCCAAAGACAAGAACGTATCTTCCGCAAGGGACATGTCGAACAAAGCTCATGTGATTGAACACAAGTCTTCCAATACTGAAAAGAGCGACCGCAACAACCGCAAGCCTGGTCATCATAAGAAAGGTACTTTTCCGAAACCCAAATCTGGCATTGGTAAAATTAAAGGTGCATGTTATGTTTGCGGAATTCCTGTACATATGGAAATGCACTGTAGAAAAAGTAAGGACTTTAACAAATAAGAAAAACAATGCTAATTTGGTTGAAAACAACAAGAACGAGTTTTCTGGCACGGTGTCTGAAGTCAATTTGGTAACCAATGTGAGAGACTGGTGGGTAGACTCTGGTGCTACCAAGCATGTCTGTAAAAAAAGGTTGCGGAAAAAGGCAAAGTTGGGCTAAAGCTCACTTCGGGTAAAACTCTCACATTGAATGAAGTTCTTCATGTTCCGGACATCTGCAAAAATCTTGTATCTTGTGGTGTTTTAGATGATAAGGGTTTTAAACTTGTTTTTGAATCTAGAAAAGTTATTATCACTAAGGGTAAGGATTATGTAGGAAAGGGTTATAAGACTGAGGGTCTCTACAAATTTAATGTAACCTATGTTGAAATGAATAAAATTGATTCTTCTGCTTATGTTTGTGTGTCATTGAATGTTTGGCATGGTAGACTTGGCCACGTAAACTATAAGTCAATGAATAAACTGGCAAGCATATGATCCATTCCCAAATTTAGCTTGGATAATGAACATAAATGTGAAATATGCGTAGAATCAAAATATGCTAAAAAACCTTATAGAAAAAATATTCAGAGAAATTCTAAACCCTTAGAATTAATTCATTCAGACCTAGTTGACATGAAATCAGTTCAAACTAGAGGTGGTAAGAAATGGTTTGTCACTTTTATATATAATTGTACGAGGTATTGTCACATATATTTACTTAAAAGGATGATGCCTTAGAAGCATCTAAGAATTATAAACTAGAAGTTGAAAACCAAATGAGTGCTACCATTAAAACTGTTAGGTCTGACCGTGGTGGTGAGTATGTAATTTCCATAGGATATTATTGCATAGAACACGACATTATACATGAAGTAACCCTCCTTATTCACCACAATCTAATAGTGTGGCTGAACGGAAAAACCGAACTCTTAAGGAGATGATGAATGCCATGTTAATTAGTTTAGGACTACCAACAAACTTGTGGGGGGAGGCCGTGTACTCAGCTTGCTATTTCTTGAACAGAGTACCCTTTAAAGGATCAGACAAAACTCCATATGAGTTATGGAAAGGTAGACAACCTTCGTATGCATACTTTAAAGTGTGGGGGTGTTTGGATAAGGTTTCCATTCCTCCACCTAAGAGAACCAAGATAGGACGCAAGACTGTTGAATGTGTCTTCATAGGGTATCCTGAACATACTACTGCATATAGATTTATGGTTGTAAGTTCTGAAATATCTGAAATTGGTGTGAATACAATTATGGAATCTAGGGATGCTGTGTTCTTTGAAAATGTTTTTCCTTTGAAATATGAATCTCGCATGATATGTGTTGATCCCCTAGACATCCCTTCCACTAGTCAGACATTACCTTTAGAGGAAGATGATTTTGAGTTTGAGCCTAGAAGAGGTAAAAGACTTAGAACAGAAAAATCTTTTGGGCCAGACTTCATAACATGCTTAGCTGAGACTGATCCACAGACTTATAGAGAAGCCATGACTTCTTCTGACGCTCCATGGTGGAAAGAATCCGCCATTAGTGAAATGGATTCCACTATACAGAATGATACTTGGGAGATTGTAGATTTACCTCTAGGGTGTAAACCCATAGGTTGTAAATGGATCTTCAAAAGGAAATGTAAGGTAGATGGAACTGTGGAAAAATACAAAGCTAGATTAGTAGCTAAAGGCTATAAACAGATAGAAGGTGTATATTTCTTTGATAATTATTCACCTGTTACGAGAATTACTTCCATTCATAACTTAGAGATACATCAAATGGATGTAAAAACAGCTTTTTTAAATGGTGAATTAGATGAAGAAATTTATATGGACCAACCTGAGGGCTTTGTAGTGAAAGTTTTGGAAAACAAAGTTTGTAAACTGAAAAAATCTTTGTATGGCTTGAAAAAAGCACCTAAACAGTGACATGAAAAATTTGATCATGTAATGATTTCTAGTGGTTTTAAAATCAATGAATCTGACAAGTGTGTTTATACTAAACTTGTGAATGATGCCTGTGTGATTGTATGCTTGTATATTGATGATATGGTTATACTTGGTACAAACATGGATGTAATTAACTCCACTAAGAACATGCTAAATGAGAACTTTGACATGAAAGACTTAGGCCTCGCTGATGTGATCTTAGGGATGAAAATTAGAAGAAATTCTAATGGATATAGTCTTAGTCAATCTCATCATGTTGAATCTTTGCTTAGAAAATATAACCAGTTTGATTGTAAACCTGCTTGTACTCCTTATGATCCTTGTTGTAGACTCAAAAAGAATAAGGGTAATGGAGTTTCACAACTTTAATATTCACGTGTTATAGGAAGTCTGATGTATTTAATTAATTGTACGAGACCAGACATTGCTTATGCTGTGAGTAGGTAAAGTAGGTATACTTTTAATCCATGGAAGGAGCATTGGGATGCACTTATTAGAGTCTTAAGGTACTTGAAGTACACTTTAAACTTTTGTTTAAGTTATGAGAGATACCCTGCGGTCCTTGAAGGATTTTTTGATGCAAACTGGATATCGGACTCAGAGGAGTCTAAGTCTACGAGTGGAATGTTTTCACTCTAGCATGCGGGTCTATATCTTGGAAGAGTTCCAAACAGACATGTATAGCTCGATCCACTATGGAATCAGATTTTATTGCGTTAGATAAAGCAGGAGAAGAAGTCCCTTGGCTAAGATGCTTTTTAGAAGACATTCCTATTTGGCATAGGCCTGTGCCAGCTATATCTATACATTATAATAATCAAGTTGCAATAGCTAATGCTAAAAACAACAACTATAATGGGAAGTCTATACACATTCGAAGAAGACACAATTCCCTAAAACAACTAATCTTAACTGGCGTTATTTCTGTTGACTTTGTGAGGTCTAAGGAGAATATCACAGACCCTTTGAAGAAAGGTTTGTCCAAGGAGATAGTTATTAATGCATCGAGGGGGATGAGGCTTAAGCTCATCAAATAAACTTGCCATGAAGGATACTCAACCTTGCTGACTAGAGATCCCAAGATCAAGGTTTCGAATGAGACAACTAATTTTTGGTGGGTTAAAGGAAACACTATCAGAGAATTTCATTCTCTGTCCCTTCCATATGGTGTAGACGTGATAGTGTGACTGCATGTGAAGGATGACTCTTTATTAAGTCTTAATGAGTTTTATAGTTTCAATTTAAGATTGAAGTGGGTTGTAGCAGTAAACACTCTTGATGGAACTCACCTATCTGAATGAGGAAGTGGGCCGCTTCCTATGAGAATAGAGCTGATTTTCTAGAGCATTCTGAGAAACGGGATACGTCCAGGGCCAAAATGGACACAATGGCACGAACTTGACAGCACCTAGAGAGATATCACGTGTGGAATTTATTGATGAACTACACCAAACGATGGAAGTTCAAGACATCACGTTCACTGTCCATCAAGAAGTTCCGGTAATTTCCCACTAAGCAAAGGTTCAAGACCTTATGAATACCTATTGCCTAAGTGGTATTTCTCGCTTTCTGATTTCTGATTTTCATCGGGTTTTCATTCATGTGGGGGACTGTTGGAGAAAAATGAACTTAAAAAATTATTTTTAGTCTTGGTGGGAATGGATCTTAGGACCTAGAATTCACTAAGGAACACTAGATCATTTTTCACTTTTGTGAATGAACCTTTAGTCCCACATTGGAGAAACTAAAGATGATTCCTCTCCTTATTACCTTGAAAGTTGCTTCTAAGGGAGGGCCCTTAGGGTTTAGACACTTTTGTGGTTGGGGAAGGACTAAGGAAATGGGCTAGTTGGTGCAACCATGATTTTTACACACGCGCGGTGCTTCGCACCGAAGCACGTACGCTCGCTCGGGCTCGGTTGCGCTTGCGTCTTGCGGTTTGCGGCTTGCGGGCTTGTGGGCTTACGGACTTGTGGAATTGAGGCTGTGGCTGTGGGTGCAGGTGCGGGTGTGACTGTGGCTACGGCTGCGGGCATGAGTGTGTGTTGTGGGAGCGGGCGTAGCTGCGGCTGCGGGAGACTTACCTTTTTGAACAAGATATATTTTCTTAAATAAATTAAATTTTGTTTTAAACGTGGGGGCGTTTGATCAGGCGAGATTTTAGCTGTATTAAAGAGAGAATTATTCTTGACCGTTTTAAATCCGTTTTAAACATTATGTCCGTGCTTAATGCACGGAATTGATTCTCAATTGATTGCCATCAATGTAGTTCTCTTCTTTTGTCTATAAAAGAAAAACGATTTCATCATTTCAACTCACTCCAGAAGCAGCTAATATCCTGTCTTCTTTTCCCCTCTTCTTGCTTTGTTTTGCGCACATTGCTTGTTTATTTTCCCTTCCATCTAATTGCTGTTGAGTTCGTTTGATGGTGACTAGTATTGTGCTTATACTAGTCATAACGGGCAGTTCTATCCTGGACACATCTCCGCTGTTTGAGTATAGCATCTCTCATTCTTGAGGATTACCCGCGGACTATTGTTTTAAGGAAAATTTGTTAAGCAGGTGACTCTGTCCATTGTGTGTATCAATCATAGATTTCTTAACCTTAACAATATCTTTTGTTTAGTACTTTTCATTGTTGCAGATCCAACATATAATTAGGTTTATCCATAATTAAAATTGTAAAGAGAAAGCTTGGCATGATTAAACCATTGCTTTGATAACAACAAAATTTGGAAGCCTCTTTTTCCGAACAATCCACAGCCTGATTAATTACCATCTCTTGGAATGTATATAAAACCCAAAAAATTATCCAACGGTCTAAATAAACATCATATTATCAATCCAACTGTTGGATTTTTTCGGAGATATAAATCATCATATTATCAATCATTAATTATACTCGTGTCACTGTAAAATTACACAAAATAGATAAATGTGTGGCATACACTAAAAGGCATAAAAGTAATTTGTATGTTTTCACTACAAGAAAAACGGGTTTAAGCGACATGTCGTTTTAAGTCGCTTAAAGCCCCTTTTAAGTCGCTATAACCGTTATAGCGACTAAAAGTGGCACTCGCTCCGTTGGTTGCCCAAAGCCATGTATCTCAAAGCCTTGAGCGACCATGCAATCGCTCTAGTAATAAACCAACTTACCTAAAGCGAGTGCTTTTCTCATTGCTTAACACCAGACCAACTAACATGGAGCAAGTAAAATTTTAATCGCTTAACATCTAGACCAACCAATATAGCAAGTAACATATCAATCTCTTCAGATATACCAATCATTCTAAAGCAATTAAACTACTTAGTTGATAGATACATGGAGCAACTATTTATGGAATTGCTTGGTTAAAGTTTTAAGCGATCAAAAATTTTGCTCGGTAGAAGTGATTTATGATTTGGATTGGCCTGAAGTTGGTTGCTCAAGCTTTTGAGGTACAAAATTTTTTACTCTCTAGAAGCAGCTTGTGACTTAGGAGCTATTAAACTACCTAGTTGGAAGATACATGGAACAACTAAACCTGATTTTACTTGGTTAAAATTTTAAGCGATCAAATGATTTTGCTTGCTACAAGCGATTTCTACTTTTGATTGTCCTGAAATTGGTTGCTTAACATTTGAAAGTATCAAAGTTTTTACTCAAGTTGATTGTTTAAATTTTTGAGCTTCCAAATTATTTTAGAATTGAAATTTTAATTGGCTTAAAGTTGGTTGCTGGAGTATTTAAGCTACTCACTTTTTTTGCTCATTTTATTTAAATAATCCGAAAATCTAATTATAATTAAAAAAAGTTATAACTAAGATTGATATAATTAAAATAAAAACATCTAATTAAGAAGATTAGATAATTAGAAAGATATATATTTCATTTGAGTATCCCACCAAAAAGCATAACCCAATATATTGTTTCATACACATACCCAACAAGAACCAAAATACATACAAAGTTGATGGTTCTTGTATCATCATAATGTGTAGTTTCACTTCCCAAAAAAACAAGAAGGTTGACAACCAATCTTCTTCAAAGCCTCATTCAAATACTCTGACATTAAACTCTCTCCCTTGAAGCTTTGAGTTGAGCAGAATAGTGTACCTGCAGCAATAATAAACTTTAAATACAAAAGTAAAGTATAGTACTACATCAAATGTAAATGACAAACTATATATCCAGAAATCAAGGAACATAATGTATACCCAGGCATCAAAGAGCACAAGTATAACTACACAATCTCAAAATACTATTAAAACAAAAGGTAATGGGTTAATATGAAGTAAAGAAGACTTACAAAGATTTTACAAATACTGAGCAAGAAGCTATAGCACCAGACAAGATGGCATCTGAAAATGAGAGCTATGTGTTCCAATATGTGTTAAGATCATGTTCACAAACATAAAACAGAAGTTCTCTCCTGCATTTCCCTGTTTCAATAGTCAGTTGGCAAAAAAAAGAAACACACAACATGCATCCTAATCCTATTCATGATGATGTAAGGAGCAGACAACTTTTTTTTGGATAAAGATGCAGTAATATGTTTAACCCACATGCATACCAGGCCATCGATCCATTGTAAGAATATCACTGCTTTCCTCATTGATCTCTCAACCTGCAAAAGACAACCACCAAACGATACTTATTAGATAATCAAACAACAAGTCATAAATGCCTTTAACCTACAAACACAATCATACTAAGGACTGTTGTCATTAATTGTAGCCCGTTATGAAAAAAATAGAAATTCATTGGTTGATCTCTACCAGAACTCCTCTCTAGAATCTATATATTGCAAACAAATTTTAACCTACAAACGCTATCATACTAAGGCCTGTTGTCATTAATTGTAGCCTGTTATGAAGAAATTAGAAATTCATTGGTTGATCTCTACCAGAATTCCTCTCTAAAATCTTTATATTGCACATGAAACAAGCTACCACTGGTTTACCATCTTGAAATCCTAAATCTTCTTTGGTACACCTTAAAAGAAACTCATGACTCTCCTGCACAATAATCTCAAAATTTAGCTAAACAAATGCTAAAACTTGTAACATGGAAATGATAGATCATATTAAATTCTATTTATCTTAGATAATTGATGTTTTCATGTAGCACGAGATAAGGATAATGTCTCCAGAATGAGAAATGAAACTGTTATTTATTATGGAAACATACCTGATGCCTGTCAGTGATAATCTTTGATCTGAATGATTCAGTTCCAATGCACGCAAATGGTGAAAAAAGTTTTGTGGGCAAGCGAGGCGAATGGGACTCCTACATCAAAATTTGGAAGCTTAACGCCTTTTGTCTCAACACATGAATCTCTTTCTCTAAATTTGAAAGCTTCTCCTCCAAACTGTTTCAGAAGAACAATAGATACCTAATAAATCAAGTTCTTTGATAACAAAGGAAAAAAACACAAAATGCATTAGAAACCACCAAAACTTGAAATGACTTGTCTATGGCAAACAAAAAAAAAAGTGAATTAAAAAAAATAAAAAAAATTGAAGAGAGCAAGTTCCGCTCAAACCATACCTTCGAAAATTCTGCTGAAGCTGTAAATTTTGTGCCTCCACTTCTCTTAACTTCTCCAGTGTGCTATTACTCTCGCTTTGAGCCTTGAAGAGATCAAACTTTATAGCAGAGTTCTCTTTTGCCTGGGATTTTGATGAACTCTGCAAAGTAAAAATAAGGTAAGTCTGACAAGAAGATGTTTGATTACAGGAATCTAGGACAGTGGACAATGACAAACGATTCTTTTAAAGAGTAATGCATCAAAGTCATCTCTTCATATCTATTGCATTTTGCTAACCCAAGAATGGACGTATTAGAGCAGATGTTTTATCCAAAAAATTGGCAAAAGAATGTCAAGGTGGAAAGTGAAATGATTTTTTCGGAAGTCAACTTTTTCTATTGCACTAGTATAATGTCAATAATAAAACAGTACAAAAAGGAAAATTAGTCGAAATGACTACTCGAAAGATTCAAATACTAAGAAAGCCAAAAATGCAGAACCGCACCTTCAAACATGAATGCTCCTTGCATAACTCTTCTAATTCAGTAATTCTGCAATCCAAAGATGATTTTTTCCTTCATATATGTTTCCAGCTGACTTTGAAGCAACACACTCTTATTGCACTTAGTTAAGGTTGCTGATTTAGAAGCTTCCATCTCGGAGCTCATGGAATCCAATGCTTCTGCTAACTTAGCATCCTCACTTGACACCTGGATCCCAAAAATTATCATCCACCTCTTGGATCTCGGTAATTTATATGGTCAAAACAATCATTTAACTTCAAGAGTTATCATTTCCTTACGCATACAGACAGTAAATTACCCGATCCATAACAGTAACAGGAAACACAGTGTTAACTCTTATGTGCACCCTCGGATTAAAATTGCCTAAGTGAATCTTTAAGTGCGAATAGTTTGCGAAATGATACACGTAACTGATATATATTAACTTCTGATCAAAGAGATATACCCGTAATTTTTTCTCCAGCTGCAACCGCCATGTAAGATCTTCCAATTCTTTTTCAAGTTTATTCTTTGCTAAGCGTAATGCACCAGTTTCATTTGCTTCCTAAACAAAAAAAAGACAAACAAAAAACAGAATCTAAAAATAATGATGCGCGGAAACAAAACATAAACGGCAATCAGGGTAAGTTTTTTCTTGCAAAGTTTTTTCTCTGTATCAATTTTTGATTTTTCGTTGTTGTGATTTTGAAGGTACTCGAAGAAGCAAAAAAGCATAAAAAGAGAAATTTCTTCCTTCAACAGTAGCAACGACATCAAGATCTACAGAATCGTTACATTTCAAACTACAGAAACCCATATCAAAAGAAGAAGAATCAAAGAAGAAGAAACGGAAGAGTAAATGGTGGAAAAATGCATTGTTGTTTCGTAAAAACAACATCAGGTCCATTATCAGATCCGTTGGAGAAAAACTCGATGAACAAAAGATGTAAATAAATCAAAATTATTAGCAAAAACTCGATGAACAAAAGAGAAATTATGCATCTCAGTGAAGGGAGAATAGGAGGGAGGCGCGTTAAGAGGAAGAGAGAACATAAAACTGACGAAATGAATTGAAGCAAGAAATTAGGGTTTTCTATAGGTTTCCAAGGAGATACACATTAGAGACCGTAGGATTAGATAGAAATTGAAGAAAATTGACGGATAAGATTAACGTAGCAGCTAATCTGCCACGTCACGACACTTGAACTTCTACATTGTTTTTTTATCATGCAACACTTCACGATTGTTTTGAACATGTCATCAATCCGTATGACATTTCTTATTTATGTTTTATATATCGTTGGATCAACGCGTAATGGACGGCTAGAGATGGATGGGTGGATGGTGAATGAAGAGCCTAGAGTAATTTGGTTTTATAACTAATCTCAACCGTACGATCAACAGTTCCGGGGTTGGCTTGGGTTTTTAGCGAGTACCCTGAACCATGAACCCTGAACCCCGAACCCTCAACCCGTCATTTTTGTCTTGTACACCTCATATATTTTTTGTTATTAGGTAAAACTGAACTTTATACAAGAAATTAAGCGACATCTCAACAAATTTTAATTGAACATCTGTTGGGTTTCCACCCAATTCATCAAATCATAACTTATAAACAAATGACAAACTAAGAACCATAATTATAAAAAAACAAACAAATATTTTTGATGAATCCTAATTTCCAAAATTCGTTACGTTACGATAGAAATATTCGTTTCCGACGTTACGATAGTAATATGCGTATTACCCGACTATTCCGATCAATTAAAAATCGACCAAAATATGTATATTATCCTACCTTTTCGACTATAATATGCATATTAATCGATTATTCCGAACATTGATAACTTAAAAAAAAAAATTATAAAATATGCATGTCGGGTCATATTATTATTATCCGACTATTCCGACTAATCAAACATTGGATTAACTTCATTTTGTTATTCGTTAATATTATAATCCAATACGGATCAAAAAAATATTATACTAGCCAATTTTATAAATACCAATAGCAATCGTTGTAATAACTATCTAGTTCGGTTCAATAACAAGAAAATTTAAAATGTAGATTTATATTCTCTAAACTTTAAGGCAGATTTTGGAGTTTAGGGTTCAGGGTATCGACGAAGATTCCGACTTAGTGGAAGAGGTTATTAAAGAAGATTTTGGAGTTCAGGGTTCAGGGTATCGACGAAGATTCCGACTTAGTGGAAGAGGTTATTAAGGCAGATTTTGGAGTTCAGGTTCAGGGTATCGGAGAAGATTCCGACTTAGTGGAAGAGGTTATTAAGGCAAAATTTGGAGTTCAGGGTTCAGGGTATCGATGAAGATTCCGACTTAGTGGAAGAGGTTATTAAGGAAGATTTTGGAGCTCAGGGTTCAGGGTATCGACGAAGATTCCGACTTAGTGGAAGAGGTTATTAAGGTAGATTTTGGAGTTGAGGTTCAGGGTATCGGAGAAGATTCCGACTTAGTGGAAGAGGTTACTAAGGCAGATTTTGGAGTTCAGGGTTCAGGGTATCGATGAAGATTCCGACTTAGTGGAAGAGGTTATTAAGGAAGATTTTAAGCTCAGGGTTCAGGGTATCGACGAAGATTCTGACTTAGTGGAAGAGGTTATTAAGGCATATTTTGGAGTTCAGGTTTAGGGTATCGGAGAAGATTCCGACTTAGTGGAAGAGGTTACTAAGGCAAATTTTGGAGTTCAGGGTTCAGGGTATCGATGAAGATTCCGACTTAGTGGAAGAGGTTATTAAGGAAGATTTTGGAGCTCAGGGTTCAGGGTATCGACGAAGATTCCGACTTAGTGGAAGAGGTTATTAAGGCAGATTTTGGAGTTCAGGGTTCAGGGTATCGATGAAGATTCTGACTTAGTGGAAGAGAATGTTAAGGCAGATTTTGGAGTTCAGGGTTCAGGGTATCGACGAAAATTCTGACTTAGTGGAAGAGGTTATTAAGGGATATTTTGGAGTTCAGGTTCAGGGTATCGGAGAAGATTCCAACTTAGTGGAAGAGGTTATTAAAGTAAATTTTGGAGTTCAGGGTTCAGGGTATCAATGAAGATTCCGACTTAGTGGAAGAGGTTATTAAGGAAGATTTTGGATCTCAGGGTTCAGGGTATCGACGAAGATTCTGACTTCGTCGAATTTCCATCAACTTCCTTATTTCATTTGTTATCCGTCAACTTTATCCAATTCCGCTCGATCTCACTAGATTTATCCTACATTTAATGGGTTTATATGGTTACCTATCAATTTAAACCGAATTTCCATCAGCTTCACGTTATTTCGTCTATTATCCGTCAATCTTATCTAATATCGGTCGGCCTCACTCAATTTCTCTCAAATTCCATCGGTTTCTCAAGTTATCCATTTTTAACCGAATGTCCATCGATCTTAGTCAATTTTACCCGTAACCTATCAATCTTATCCAATACCGCTCGACCTCACTAGATTTCTTCTACATATCGTTCGATGTTGATTGAGAAGAATCTATTTCAACATCACGGTGATGGAGAATTGCCTCCCAATTCAATACAATTCAATGCAATCGTCTCAATTCAAAAGGACTGGATTTTCAATTTTATCCAATATTGCTCAACCTCACTCAATTTATTTTGGATTTCATATGTTTATAATTAGATAATTGCTTATATTAAATTCACAAATCAATATCTTTTTATTTTGTAGTAAAGAAATTAAAACCTATGTAAATATGTTTTAACTAGGAGTATTTTTCTTTTTTTACGATGAAAATAATTTTAACTTTTTATAAATTTAAAAAGATGTTAATTGTTTATAAATATAATAACAAATTAATATAAATATTTTACTACAATAATACTAAAAATTTCAGGGATACCAACTGATACAATTTAAATAAATCTTAAACGTTAGATCATTTAAATTGAAGATAGTACGATCTGTAACGTTTTCATTTAACCAATAAAAAAACCAAATTATCTAATACACGAATGGATTACAAATCTAAAAATCACACAGATTTCCTTCCAAATTGCGGGAATCAACAATTTTGGGGCAAAATTTCCCACCAAACTTTCTTTTCCCTCCGAGCGGAACTCTAGCCGGGTCTTTCCGTGGACTTTTTTTCCCTGCCGCACTCTCTATTCTCCCTCTCCAACTCTCTGAAACTTTATCAAACTCAAACCCTTACCCTGCCGCACTCTCTATTCTCCCTCTCCAACTCTCTTACCCTGCCGCACTCTCTATTCTCCCTCTCTAACTTTCTGAAACTTTACCAACTATGATTCAGTGAAAAGCTTCGATTAAAAACCAATCAGTAAAGGTAATTTTTCACTCAATTTTGATTCAATAGTGAAGATCCAAAAGAGAGAAATTAGGGCTTTTTAATTTCTTTCTGGTTTTTCAACAAAGGTGTGATTTCGTTTCATTTTAGGGATTTAATGTCTGGGTTATACAATTTTGAGGGTATGGTTCCAATCTTTTCCTTTTTTTTGTCCTGTTTCCATAAGCTGAACACCAGAGTCATTAATGAGTTTTGGGTGTTAACTTTTTCTCCTGTGTGTAGGTTCTATTTGATTTGGTAGTTAACTTTTGGGTGTTTTTTATTTTTATTTTTAATTTTCAAAATCAATGTTATGTTTCTGGTAGTTTGGATTTGGAGGTTTTCTTTTGAAAATCAATGTTATGGTTCTGGTACTGGAAAGGTAATTTAGAGTCTATGTCTTTCTTGATTATTAGTGTTTGGTGATGTTTGTTTTGTTTTTCCTAAAAATGATGCTTATTACACGATTATTGTCTCTACTAGATGCGAACTAATGCGTGTTTTCTTTGTTTGTTCACTGCTAGATGAATTTGCTACTCAGGATATGAGTAGCTGTTTGAGATGTTGCTTTATTTTTGCATGAGCTTCATCCACCTGGTGGCTAATCGCTCGCAAGGGTGCCACAGTAAGTTAGCATAACTGCCAAATCTCTTCATAGGTTACCACTGCCAAATCTGTATCAAGCATAACTTATTTGTTTCTGCTAGATCAGATAAGGTAGGTACTGTCTACATGGGTTAATTTACCCATTCTATGTTTAATGGTTCTAATGACGCACCGGGTTTTTGCATCGAGCATGCACCAACGACGGACACAGATTGTATGCTTAATGATCGTGGTTTGCTTTTTTGTTCTTATGTGTGTGACAGGTACGTGAGTTATGAGTCTGGTTGGCATTGTGTTTAATTTTAGTTCTATGAATTCTTAGATTCGAGGTTTTGTTGCTTTAGTGGGTGGAGATTTGTTAATGGAGGTTTGCTTTACAGAGCTATAACTCCTGATTTGCACGGTTTTGGTGATACTGATGCACCCATCTCTCCACAGTTTTATGCATGTTTTCACATAGTTGGTGATATTGTTGCACTCATTGACACCCTTGGTCAAGACAAGGTTTGAGGGTCTAAATTTTGTTGAAAAATTACTGATTTTGCAATGAATTTTGAAGAAAAAACTGATTTTCTTGTTATTGGATTGCAGGTGTTTGTAGTGGGGCATGACTGGTATTTGTGCTCAAAGGGTGAAACCTGAATTGGGTGTTACTTAAATATGTTCTTTTCTGTGTCTTAATCTGGGATCGGCAACTGATCTCTTGTGAGTTTCTTCTCTTTTCTCCTTCTGTTATAAAGCATTTGTAATGTTCATATTTGTATCTCATTGTATTGTACATAAAATCAGTAGGAGAATTCAAGTTCTTTCCCTTTCTCGTCCTGACAATTTAGAAGTTTTTATGTAAGAATTTGAGGAGAAATTGAACCATAGAAAACCAAGGTACAGTACATAGGGAAGATCCAACTACGTTTTGACGATTTTTGACATCTGTGAAGTTTTAATTGTATAGTTTATAAATCATTTAACTTTGTAATACTATTTCCTTTGATTTTTCAGTAACAACCAATCCTATGGAAGATGGTTTATTCAATCAACATATATAGAGATGGTTTATTCATTCTCGACCAAGCATTTTGAGATGAAAAAACAGTAGAATGTCTCATTGTGTTCTTGGTGGAGCATGATGTCACTTCTGTTTCCACTTTATGTTACGGCCGGCTACACATCTTTTAGGATTTGAATAATGTTTCTATGTTACACATATTCCGTTGTTTTTCACCGCCTCAACTGTTTTTTTAAGGAAGTACTGATTTATTGATTACAATATATAAACCAATATCTTAGTTTTATTTTGATGAAAGCCTGGGTATCTTGCTTAAATCCTGGTATAATAGATTTCCAGCATTTCCAGGTGTTGGCTTGTTCAAAATTTTAATATGTTTTTTTTTCAGGAACTTCAATTAATGAATAGGTGTCACAAAGACTCTAATTTGTTTTTCCCGTCTGATGCTTTTGAAATTCTATGAAATGCAACATAGTGTCTGGTAAGAGGATGCATTTGATAGAGCAAAACACCTATATCTGTCATATTATAGATCAATTCCTAAAAGCTAGAGAGTCTCGACCAAACAATGTAAATAATACCACTGTAATACTAAAGTTGTTTGTCGAATTTGTATAACTGTGGTGCAGGTTTGCAATCTTCTGTGATCTATAAATGTTAACAAACTAGTCAGCACCCATGGCTACTCTCAAAACCATATTATTGTTTGGAGATATTATACCATGTCAAAGGTATGTGAATTAGTCATCTTCCGGCATTTCATGTAGGTATTTATTGAGTTACAGTGATATAGATTTTCGCTCTTATTATTGTAGGATGTTGGACCAAGGGTTGCCACTTGAGACATACGATTGGTACCTCGACCTGCGACGTTATGGGACTGTGAAGCACCCAGGCCTTGGCTTAGGTTGGATGTAGCTTTTCAGTTTTTATTGTTCAGTAAGTATGATTTATAGAACAGAGGAATTATGGGTCTACTAGCTACTTGAATACTGTTGTGATGAAATATTTGGCCATTGGGAGATCAAGATTTGATCATTTTTTTCGGCTGTAAGTCTGTTTTGAAGCCTGAGCTATTGCACACCAAATTGTAGGGAATGTGTTGTCTTACTAGTGTGTACCAGTATCACTACATGATGTTTGAGCAGGGGCAGGGCACTTGCCAATCGGCTGTTGAAGCCCATGTATGCATATTTTGTCTAGTTTTGAGTATTGGTTGATCTGGTTTAAACAAACAAAGGACATGACCTGGTTGATAACATTCTTATTTATCTTGGTCAATTGAAGTTTTTCGCTATTACCTCATATTGTTTCAACTTTAAACTCGATCAGAGAAACATAGCTAATGAATGACGGAGCAGAGGCGAAAATGACCTTATAAAAAAACTCGATCAAAGAGCTCTGCATTTGTCTATGCTTGATCCTATTTTTGAGCATTTTGAAATCCTCAATTTCAAGTGACCGCATAAACGAGTCAATGGACAACGGGGGGCGCAATTTATGCTTATGCTCCATACAAGAGTAGTCGGAATTAAGACCACGATTCACGAATGACCTCCTCTAATTCCTATATAACTATCCATACAAGAGCCGTCAGTGTTCAATTTATAGAAGTCATTCATGGGTTACGTCCGGGGAACAAAACTTCGAAAAAAGTTGTAATAAAAGATAAAATAGAACTGATAAAATAGAATCAATAAACACTGAAAAAAAAAAAGTTATGACCAAATTATAGTCAATTTAGTCGATTCATGTTTTTTCTCTCTCTTCAATTTGTGCATCCAAACATTTGCTCATAGTGAATCACAAAAATGATTTGAACAAGTTTTCATGTTTCTATTAAACAAATCCTAATAAGATTGTTAGATTAATACTAATTAAGTTCTCAAATGTCTATTTCAAAAACTGACTTCTTTTGAAATGGTGTTAGCGGCTTAAACTTGGTTGCTGGGAGAGATTTTACCAAGTAATTCATTTTTTAACATGTGGTGGTGGCTTAAACTTAGTTGCTGAGAGAGGTTTGAGCAACCAATGCATTTTCTGTTGCTACAAGTCTGTGCCTCAAAGTGAATAGCTACATGATCACTTTTTTAGATGCTACAAGTTATTTGCAAAACGGATATAGTAATTAAACATATTTGGTCGTGGCTCAAACTTAGTTGCTGAGAGAGGTTTGAGCAACCAATTTAATTTGTTGTTGCTACGAGTCGGTGCCTCAAACTGAATAGCTACATGATCAACTTTTAGCTGCTACAAGTTACTTGAAAAACAGATCTAGCAATTAAACATATTTGGTTGTGGCTCAAACTTAGTTGATGATAGAGGTTTGAGCAACCAATTTATTTTGTTGTTGCTACGAGTCGGTGCCTCAAACTGAATAGCTACATGATCAACTTTTAGCTGCTATAAATTACTTGAAAAACGGATCTAGCAATTAAACATATTTGGTTGTGGCTCAAACTTAGTTGCTGAGAGAGGTTTGACCAACCAATTTATTTTGTTGTTGCTACGAGTTGGTGCCTCAAAGTAAATAGCTACATGATCAATATTTTAGTTGCTATAAATTACTTGAACAAAGGATCTAGCGATTAAGTTTATTTTTTCGTTGCTAAATAATAGTGGACACATGTTTATTGCCACCAAAATTTCGAGCAGTTGCAATTTTAGACGCTTAAACTGTTTAAGCGACTAAATTTTTGAGTTCTTGTTAAGATTTTAGACGCTTAAGCCCGTTTTTCTTGTAGTGTTTATTATATCATTCGGTCAACGAAAAAATGACCAGACTCACGAGAAATTAATTGAATTAACGTTGTAGGATGAAAACATGGATGGAAATCTATATTTGTAAAGTGCAAAAAATCATACCTAGATTTATCAACCGTATTGAATACTAGGCCTATATCTCTAAATGATCCATCGTTCTATAGTTTTGGTTAGTAATTTAGACTTATTAGGGGAACAATTATTATCGTGGAAGAAAACTGTTTTTGGGATACCAACTAAGAAGATTAAGAATTTGTTGTCTGATATCGAAAAACTAAACAAACAGACATTTCTCTCATGGTTAGGTTAAAAATTAAATGAAAAACTTCATCATTTAGAAAAGCTTTATGACATTGAGGAAGAGATAGCTACACAGATATCTAGAGACAACGTTGTTAATCTAGGAGAGAGGACACCAAGTATTTTTCATATAAAAAGGAATAACATAATTTGCATGTTAGCTCCAAATGGTGAGGTCAAAGTGGATAAAACATAGATTAAGATAGTTCAAGAAGACTATTTTTGTTGATCTTTTTTCCGCTACTCCTGTAAGAGATGATAACGATATTTTTAAATATCTGATCCACAGACATAAATTAGCATGATAACATTAGTCTGATGGATATTACCTCCAAAAAAGGAGATTCGGGAAGTAGTTAAAGAATATGAAACCTGATAAGTCGCCAGGACCGGACGGGTTTCTGTAAGTTTTTTCAAACACAACTAGTGCGGTTGCGCTCTTGCATTCTCAGTCGGTGGCCCCTCCTTTGACGTTAGAATCCCTATAACCATATTTTTGTTATTCGACAAATTGGTAACTGTTCGATCTCTAAGTAGGTGGCATTTGTTTCCCTAAGTATGAACACAAACCTTCTGATTTAGTAGCGCAACCACAGTAGAAAGTATGAACCTTGACCTCCCTACCCCTAATAATGTCTTCAACCATCTAATCAAAGATCTATTGTTACGTTCGAGCCAAACCCTCAACATAATTCTTTATAGCTGCCACGCAATCAATGGATCTGTATGTGAGTCGATCGACTCCACCATGCAGGAATGTTTTTTGCTCAAACAATATTGTCCTCAAGCATTTTATTCAAATCAAGAACACAAAGCTTTTTCCTCGTATAACTAATGTGTGTTCTTATTGGCGAAGTAGGTGACAGCAGATTCATAGGGCTATAGGGTACCATGGAAGGATCAGTAACATCTTGATTTCGTGAAGTCCCTTCGTCTGTGTGGCAAGTATTTGAACATACATCTAGGTAATTTTCTCCATTATCAATCTCCAGTACTGCAGTTAGTACATTAGAAATATTACCTTCTACTGATGTTTGAAGAAGCTTATCCTCTTTGTTCATAAGACTCCTCTTTGTTCATAAGACTAGCCCTTGTGACATTCTCAGGTGTAGGAGCAGCTGAGTGCAGCTGTACCACTTCTTCTGAGAAACTCATCATTATGAGTGGTATTTTCTTCGAAATTTCTTGCAAATTCCACTTTGCGGTTCGTGGAAGGTCATCAGTATAATCGCCTCTCTTATGAGTGATATTTACGTGCTCACGAAGCCAAATCTGTCGGAAAGAAGTTATATAATTAGTACGTTTATTGATATACTAGCTAGGTGCAGATCATAACAATAACTAAGAAATACTCATTAGTAAGTTATATAATTAGTACGTTTATTGATAAACTAACCTCATGGAGTATATCTTACCATGAGTAGAGGAACACAACCGGATACTTTTTGTGGCTCCTTTACACTCTTCATTAAATAACAGTTTAGTGGTAACTGGGTAGATCCGGACTCATTAAAACCTCTAACCCCTAGTTGCACCTTGCAAGGCGGTGAATCGGCTAGACTCCATTACGAGTCAAGGACGAGACGGTTTCCAAAAAAAACACTATATATTCTCAGAAGGATTAGAATTTTCTAGGGAAAACAATTTCGAGTTTTACAACGGAGAGAAAGAAAGCGATCAATCAACCGGCATGGAGATTTGATTTTTGCTTGATAAATCAGCTTTTGGGTAAATCCAATTTACTCTTTTCCTTTTGTAAATCTTGGTTAAAATTAGGGTTTTTGTGATATTTGATTCAGTTTTCCTGTATGGTTTCTTCGATAATTAGAAGAGTTTTAGGGTTTCTGTTTCGAAATTCCCTCTCTGTATGTATATGATGTGGGTTCGTTTCACTCTGCTCGTAGGTGAAGATGATGTCTTACCAGGACATGATTATACGCGGTAATCAGTTGGTCCCTGGAGTATAAACCTGAATACTAGTTGGCGTATAACCCTTATTGGAAGCCAATTCCAGTCATAATCCCCAGTCCTGATTGTTTTGACTATTATTCTCACCTGTGTCCAAATGGTTCCCAACTCCCTGTTTTTTACCCTCTTTTTCTTTTTCAATTTTACCCTTACATATGTATCCAAATTTATCCGTTATTTTTATCCTACCCGTTATAATTTTATCCGGTATCTTATCCACCGTTAAATGGTAGGATGATGGATAAAGTTTATTTATCCACTATTAAATAAATAGGATGATAGGTAAAACTCAAAATTATCCTATCCTATCTATCTACCCGTGCAATTCTATAATAATCTATTATAATCATTGATCCTTCTCTTATCCACCATCCAAACCGTTAATATTTTATAAGAAAAACTCAAACAGTATTTACTTCAACTGGACTTTACTTCATTTCCCTTTGGGAAAGTGAGAAAAACTAAACCCAGTGAGGTATAAAACCGAAGGTAATGCGTTGGATTTGGGACTCTACCTCATCCACTAATCTTCTTAATCACAAACTGTAAATCCAGAACCATCACTGGCAAAAGTCTTGGGCGCATGACAGGTTTCAGTTTATAATCAACTGATAATGCGGATGACGTCCACGACATCCTTATTTTTTAGTTGTGATGATAATAATGATGGAAAGAAGATATATGAAGTACATAAGCTGATTAGTCATAGTACAACATAAGCTGTCATTGTTTATGGATGGGTTTAGTGTTTAAACGACAAGAATGATAAATCCATGGCCACGGGCATATAAATCAATCATGTAACACAAGGAAACAATGGTAATCTGATAAAAATAGAAACCTTATAATTTGACAAGTACAAAGTGATCGAGTCTGTGGGTGTGTAGGGGGGGTTTCATGGATTGCTGATGGTACATGATTTTTCTTAGCAAGAAAAAAAAAAAAAGCTATACCCGCCATCCATATTATATGACCTGTTATTTGATGGGTCGGGTAGGAACCTATCCATTATAACGGTGGATAGAGTGACGGGTAAAGTTTTATTATGGTAGGAACCTACCCATCATAACGTTGGATAGAGTGACAGGTAAAATTTTATTATCCACTATTTCGTGGGTAGGATGGCGAAATAAACCATATCCTACCCACCCTACCATTGTGCACCCCTAACCCTGACGAAAAACCCGTTTCACTTCGTCCCCTAACCAACGATATGGTCCCTCCTTCATATAAAAGTTTTGCTTTACCAGATTCTGATCTTCATCTGGCATCGGAGGAAGTAGGGTACGAAGAAGGCTGGTATGATATGACCTGGGAGGAGGGACATTGCGACCATCCCAAAGAACCTGAGTATTATCTTGATCCTAGTAAAAATAAAAAGGTAAGAATTATTGGAATCCTTATTTATCCATTTATATTTAGTCAAATATAGACTCCACTTCAGAATTCCATGTTTATATTGCAATTTTTACCACCTGAGTGTGCATGTGTCTTTATGTAATTCAACAATCTACACTCTACTCCCTGGTTTAAGTTATCTAGGTATTGTATAAACCTTGTGCAGTAGTTTATAGTGCATCCAATTTTCTATCAGCCGCATTTTAGGTTCAAAGAGCAGGTCCAGATGATTATCCAACTTTGAAGAAGGCAGGAGCTTCTACGTCTTGTAAGTTTCTGTTGCCTCATTGAGACACTCTACTTTATGCTTTGATATATGTTAAAGACCCTGATACACACAATCATGCTTAAATATGTAAAGAACTACAGGAAGCTTAGACAGCCTTAAGAGAACCTGCTGCGCTTCTTTTGCAAATTTGACTTTGAGACCTAAAGTTTGGGAGTTGATTTATTGTCATTTTTACCCTGATCCAATCTTTGCGATCTGTCCTTTTTTTTTATCGGATATGCCTTAAGTTGTTTGTTTTTCTTAAATGTTTTGCACATGATTTGTATAGGCTGACCACAGTTGCCCCCCTCTTTGAACTAGGAGAGGCTATGATTAAATTGCCTTTCAGATGTAACCTTATTGTTCATTCAGAAACCAAGATTGTGAAACCTTATTTTGTATTCCAAGAACTACTTTTAAAATGAAAGAATTTCTAATTGAACGTGTTGAACCAAATCTATGCAACCACCATCACCTTTATATTCATTATTCATAAGATTAGTATCGGTTTAATTACTTAGGAAGGATTTATTCACGAAGAAACTCGCATGTCTGATTCTTTGTTATCTGCTTTTGCAGTGACTCAATCTACTTCGGTGGAATGACATGATTTCTGAGCCAGGGGTGGAGGCAGTTTAAAGCAAGTGTGTGCAGTTGTACACCTTGCCAGACTGATTTCCTTACCTAAATTTTCAGAAATTTTGAGCTTCTAAGTCCATTTTTACTATCTTGCACCCCCTAATAATATTCTGCTTCCTCTTTATAGAGTTTCTGGCTCTGCCATGTTCCGAGCAGGGTATGGGGGAGAAGGGCAGAATTTTCATCCCAGGTGTAGGGTTTACAATGACCCTCTTTCACATCTTTATGTTCCTATTTTTAGGTCATCTTTTTGTTTTTGACCGACTCTTTAATTAAGTATTAACTTCTCCACTGGGCTTAATGATATGATATTGCCCACAAACATTGTGCTCTGAGAACAGTTAAATTTAGGTCTGTAGCCATTAGGTTGTTTTTGGATTATGTTTTTGATTCCTATCTTTCTATGTAAATTAGCGTGAACAGCTTCCACACAGATATATTTTCTTCTTATTTATTTTGCTTTCCTTTTAATTTTATTTTATTTTTGGATGGAATTTAGTGTCTGTTGGATTGGATATTATAAAGTATATCAACGGTAAGATCGGGTTCGTATTGTATATTCTCGAAAATCAATTTCTCATTACTGAGACTATTGAAATCGGAGGGAGTAGATATATGGTCATAGAAACCACCATATAAAAGTGCTATTAGTGGGGGTGGTATATAAACGGCGTTGCGTATAATGGTCCAAAATGATTTACCCCATAACGAAGATGTCATTAACATGGAGCACCTTTTAGAGTCGGCCTTTTAATCCATCTACGACCATATTACAGGACTCTCCTCGTATTATGAGAGAAGCTCCGATGGAACAACTTTTCAGACAAATATTTTGAGAGACAGGTGAGCTATGCAAATAACGTTACAGCAGATTCCCCCCGTCTAATATTAAAATTAAAATGGCAATTCAATTCTATCTAGAGGTAATGGAGCTGGGTGTAATAACAGAAGAACTACAAGGAGACGCCATTTCTGAAATTTCTGTCATGCCAAGTGTTTGTGTCAAAAATCTCTTCAACACAAAACAACCAAAATCATCAAAAATCAACCAAAGAAGAGAAGAAATTGAACACATCATTTAACGTGGTTCAGCCCTTAATGGCCTACGTCCACGGGTAGTGAAATTGAAGGGTTTTTATTAATCAATTGAAGGTTACAAATACAGAGAATTCCATTAGAGCTTTTAGTTGGATTCAGTCTTTTTTCTGTCGGAGCCGAAGCCTCCTCCTTTCTGTTCTTCTTCTTTCCCTTATAAACGAAAATCTTTCAGTTTGGGTCGATGAGTCATCCAAGTTGGATCGATGAGTCACCCAACTTGGATCGATGAGTCACCCAACTCACAATACGTGGCGCCCTCTAATCGTCCCATGTGTCGACCCAATCTCTTCCAGATACTTCCATGTGGCTTCTCCCTATCCGTCCACTTGTCGACCTAATCTTCTTATCCTACGGGACTGGTTCGATCCATGGTTTGATCCCTGGTACGATCCCTGGTTCGATCCCTGGTACGATCCCTGGTACGATCTCTGGTTCGATCCCTGGATCGGGATATCTTGTGCTCCGCACTTTGCTTCCACGTGTCAAGCAACTTTTTGATACTCACAACTTGCCCCCTTTTTTCTTGAGAGTTATTTGAAGAAAAACTCTTAAGAAAATTACTTCAGTTACTTCTTGCTTGGCCTTGTCACGATAAGAGTATGAACCTGATCCATTCAAAAATAGAATTTTGCTGCAAAACTTATACATAAGCGCATATTAGCGTAATAATATTATTTCATGTATAAATCAATCAGGAATTCAAATTCAAAGTAACAGTCGGAACGGGTCACATGTCAGGTTCTTCATTGGGCGTAATTTTCTTTATACGCGCCAAAGCCTATTCGCACCAGACATTCCGATAATTGTGGTGGGTGGCATTTTAGCCTGTTCACCTTTCAATAAGAGTCCTTTTCATGACTTATACAAACAAGAAAAATTAAAGCAAGAGAAAATTTTAAGTCAAAGAAATAAAGGATACTTATCGTTAGTTGTATCGTTAAAGCTTTTCTTTCCTTGTTCGGGAAGTGATGTCATCGCTTAGGGACCGAACCATGATGTCGTTTTGAAGTGTCCTTAGTGCGATCCATGCTTCGGATTAACAATACTTCAAATTTGTGCAACGGTAGCACTTCAGACTTGTGTATTTTCATGGCTTCGTCATATTTTTGTCCCTATAAAGCAGATTTTTATATATATACTGATCGTTGGGTTAAACATTTTTTCATAAGTACAATGGATCGAGATCCCACACATACGAAACAAACCCGAGCCAGGAGTAAGATACAGGGTTGGTCCCGAAACGTACTTTGAAAAATGATAACCAGACTCTGAAAAATGAGTATTTTGTATCAAGACTCTTTCATAGGTTCTGCGACCTAATAGTCTTATCATGTCTCCAGCCACGGAGCTCGGTAGGAACACACGCTTAATCTATCTCGGGCATGGAGTAAATTAATGTGTCCCATAAATTTGCTCTAGCCACTGAGCATTATAGGATCACACGCCTAATTTATCCCTGGCATGGAGTAAATTATGTGTGGTCCATCATTTTATTAAGACTCTTACATGGGTTCCCTCTTTGGGGATGCGCCCATTAGCCTTATTTCAAGACTTTTATATGAGTTCCCTCATTGGGGATGCACCCACCAGTCTTTTTTTGTCTCCTGAACGGAGAAATATCGGTAAGAAATATACCTGAAATGTAGATGAGACGTATACTTGAAAAATCATCCAGATATTTCTCATTTCTCATTTCTTATTTAAGACATATCCCATATTCTTCTATATACATGAGAAGCATATATAGAAATAAAATATGACATATATTTTTAAATAAGACATGAGAATTATCCAGATGAATATTCCGAAGTAACTGCTGTTTGAGAAATCAGAAGTATACGAATGTAGAAGTATTCGCCTTCCAGAAATATTTGCTGATAGGTTGAAAGAGATCCCCATTTTTGAATGATAATTCATATTGGAACGTTCAGATTGCCGCAAGAAATATAAGAGGCATTGCCTTTCGAAGAAGTTCAGAATAAATTGAAGTATTTACTGAATATTCTTCATGAAGTATGAGCCATTTGAAGTATCTATCAATTGTTGCCTTATGCTAAGAAGTACAAGGCATATAACTGGCGAATAATATTATTTATTTTGTATTAAGTAATTATTGAAATGAAATACCTAATTGGCGCGCAGTATTTAGCCCATATAGCTAAAACTTTGATTTCTTTTTAGCATGCCCCCAGTGCCTTATTATTGCATAGCTGCCGCATCTATGAAGTGTCCTTCATAGGTATCTTCACATCTCATAAAAATATCTTAAACATTTCATGACATTAAATGGGTACAAGCTAAAAATGATTTTCATGCTTTTAATTGAATATTACTGTTAAATCTCATCAAACAAATTAGAATTTGTTCAGACTAAAAATTTATCATATTAAATCAATAAGTTTCTATGATTATGACATTAATTATCATAATGCATGATATCACATGCGATTCAGATACTATTGAAATCATTTGATCAATTTAGACTGTATGACAGATGATGCGTATACAAATCAAATAAGCTCATGCTTTTTGAGCAATTAAGAGAAATCATGATTGAATCATTTAAAGATGATAATCAATAATCATTCTTAAATTTATAATTGCTACTTCTAATATGCAATTAATATTATAAACTTTATAATCGAAATTTTTAAAAAAAATAATGCATAATTATCTTTTTCGAAATGCTCATGCTTGCGGATCGGTATATGTCTTTTCTCATCTATTAAAGTTGCGATAATAATTATCTAGCTATCACAATTTAATTTAATGTAATTTATAATTATATATATCTATATTTTATTTATTTATTTATTTATTTATTTATTTATTTTTAGGAAAGGCGGGTTAGCCGAGTCAGCTAATCTGACTCGGTCTAATTGGTCTTGCTCAACTGAGTTGGATCAAACTCAGTGAGTCAACTCACCGGATAGAAAATTCGGCAAAGTCTAATCTTTTTTATGGGTATTCCAGCCTGATTCAGGCTATTAAAATCTGTCTTTCCCTGCAATGATTCTTACAGGCTCATACTAACAAAAACATATGAAACCAATTTCATGCATACAACAGAAATTTCCCTTTGGAGCTTCAGTTGTTAAACTAATGAGCAAATGAATCTAATTCTTAAAAACTAACTCATCTATACAGGATCTGAATGTACAAACATACATATAGGATATTTATTGAGGATTAAAGTATATGAGATTGAAAAAGAGGTTATAATACAATCACCATGTGAGCCTATACAGGCTATAGCTTGTCATCATCGAATGCATAATCCAGGTTCAAAGGCATTACAGGCACGGCATCTATTCTCTAAGAAACATCAGATTGGTCTTAATAAAATTAGATATGAAGTTTGAGTCATTTAAGGATCAAATTAGACTTGGAATAAACATTCAGCGGAGAAAACTCAATGCTAATTGCAAGCTACAGAAGAAACTCAAGGATAGTGCTATGAGTTAAAATTAAAACTCAATCATCATGAGCTATGAATTCATTTCAAAATGATGCTAATATTTTGATTACTACATGCTAAAATTAAAATACATCATATGTATAAATCAATTACATTCACAGATCATGGAGATTTCAATCATGTCAGATTGCCAAATTTTATTATTCATGTTCACATTTTAATTTACAAAAGAACGATCATAATGAATAATATTCACTGTATAGTCACAAGCAGACAATCAGTCATCTTATCATATCAATCATATAATCAGAGAAAATTGAGATTGTGTATGTATAGGAGTAAATCCATATTTCTAATACTTAAGTACTTATTAGTGAAAACATCACATAAATACTTAGCTGTTTGATGAGACTTATTGTGAGAACTGCGACATTCAACTGTGACCGTTAAATCGGAACCTGTTGAGGAGTCTTTTCCAAAAGTTGAGGCTGCCAGCTTCATTTGCAAGTAAGCAAACTTGAATCTCATACAGGCATGTCAAAGGCAATATACACTTCAGCTGCAGAAGTGAAACTACCTCCCACATCCAAGGCTATTCTGAACTTCTCGGCATAATCTGGAACTTATTGATAGTCTGTCTTCTAGAATTGCATTCCTTTAAACATTAGTGGTGTGTAGCACCTATCACTCAATTATGAACTTTCACAAGAAACTTATTAATGAACAAACATGAATTTAACATAATCTTCCTATCAAAGATTCATATATAAGCAAATATGAAGCTATATAAGTTAACTGGATTTTAAAGGAATCACAAAGAGCTATTATAGCACTTTTTCCATCTTCAAGGATAAAGTAGAAGAAAGAATTTTCTAGGATTCCGACAATGAACAAGAAATTGATTATCATGAACAGGTTTTCTGGACATCTATAGCAAACTAATACCACTACTGATCAGAGAGGTATATTCTCATTAGTGAGGTATCAAAAAATGGGAAAATCATAATGAAAGTAAAGTGAGGCATGTTCTCATCAGTTATAACACAGTGAGCTATACCTTGAATGTTCAGTTCACAATCGAACCTATCAGCAATTAGACTATTCCCATCTATCCACAACATGCTAATCAAATTTAGGATGTCAAACAGGACATAACTAAGCAAGTGTTCAAAATGAGAATTCAGAGAAATTGCAAGTGATAGTTTAACTTAAAATCCCAACAGAACAACAAGGTTCAATCATCTCAAAGAGGCAATACTGGGTCAAGTAGTTCTTAAAACAATTCATTTCACAAGTTTAAAAATCTGGTTCAATAAAGGCTCAAGTTTAAAACAAGCAAGTTCAACACAGGTTTAATATGGCATTACAGTTTAAAAAGGTATAAACTTAGATTGTAAGAATGTCAAATGGGTATAGTGAAACAGATAGTTCAGTTGAATCATTGAGTTGCAGGTGGTCTTAAAGAAAAACAGGAGGGAAAAACTTAAACATGGCATGGCGGGTTGAAACAGATTCAAAAAAGGTTGACAGGTTCAAACTTAAAGATAAACAGGTGATGTTCAAATACAGGTCTCTCTTCAAGTTCAAGGGAAGATTTCACAATCAAGCATGTTGAAACGTAGAAGTTAAGAATTCTAAAAAAGGACATACATGTTCATTTGATAACACAGGATCATTTCTAAAACAGGAATTTGGTTAATGTACAGACATGTGCAGCTGTTGAGGATGGTTAAGAAGTACAGACAGTTAAGATGCAATAATACAGTAATATCTTTTAGCACATACAAACATAGCACAAGTCCTCCACCATATACATGAAAATTCAGGAATATGTCATGCGAACATAACCTACTGTCCATCTTAAAATCACGCCTTATACTTGCAGGATCCTAATGAAATTTTAACCCTACATTCACAACAACATCAGGGACATGCTATAAAAATTTGAGCTAAAAGTGATGGTTAGATTATGAGATATGACTAATATCATATGATCCAAAATTTCTGAATTCAGGCAGATACAAACTAAATTCAAATCTGTTTGGTGTGTATCAAAGTTTTACATCCCCATATGGTATCCAAAGAAGAAAACAAGGGGTGAGACAGTGGCTGTATACTCCTTAGGCTCACTCTTTTAGGCAATAAAGAGAGTTCATGGTTCAATTATTCACAAATGACAATCAAAAATCATGCTTAAAATAAAACCACTGTTCAAGGTGTGCAAAGTATATCAAGAGGTTATGTAGATGATACAAAGTGAGAATGAAATAGCAATAGCTTTTGATTATATACATAGCTCAAACCCTGTGATCAAATAATATCTGTTATTTTGTTATAAACAACTAAATCAAATTTTGATGGAGCAGATTTAAGATCAATATGAGATCGAAAATTCGATAAAAAGAAAATTAAAATTATGGGTAATAAAGCAGATTTAACATGTTCTTAGCTGAGGTGAAGCATTAATGCTCATGCTTTTAAGTGATAAGAGAATTCATGACCTGAGCATGTGAATACTTATCTCTTAATTCAGGTTGAATGGAAATGTATAGGGAGTACACAAAGCACCTTCCTGGACCATCTTCCTGGTCACTGACAACACCTTCATCTTGTTTTTCGCTAGAGCAACAACTTTAGCGTAAACTACTGCCTTAAAGATGTGAGTTGATGCTGTAGTTCTCTTCACCAGCAACAACCTTTGTCCAACAAATACGCGAGCATAAGATGGGGCATGGAAGAATATGCCAAAATTATCGGTACAGTTGCAGGTACCTGAGACTTTCATTTCAAAGATTATCGTTTCTTATTCAACATACATCATGTATATTAAAATTTAAGATGGAATTATCTATCATTAGCAGATTTAGCTAAAATCATGTTGTCTTATCATATCAATGATTCACCGCAAATGTACAGCTTCATGAGTTTTAAAACAAACATAAAGTCTTTTAATACAACCTTGCAAAGATGATATAATCATGGTACTGATCAAGCTAAGTTTAAAAGATGGTGACAAGATTTTGAGTTGAGATGTTCTAATATAAAACACACTACTCAGACAACAATGAGTATGAAATACTAATCATATTTATGGCAATATGTATTTCTACAAAACAGATTCAAAAATCTGGAGGAGTGCATGGATTAAATTCACAAGATGATATAAGTTACCAACTTATAAGCTATAACAGATTAATATTCAGTCTTACGGATATCATTTATCATGTAAAGTGACTTAACTACATTCAATAATGGATTAATATTGCTCAGGCATTGAGGCTTAATGAGTTCTATTCATAAATAGGTATCATAAGATGAGTTTAAGTGTCAATTAGGATACAAAAATCTTCCTGTGTTGTAAAAAAGTTTAAATCAATTTGATAGAACTTAAAAGCAGTTGATAGCGTTACAACACAGTTACTCTATCAATATATTTTCTGCATAAGTGACCATGTGAATCAATTATGAATTAAGGATAGTAAAACAAGCAACACAGAACGATACATATGAAAGACAATTGTATGTTTTGAGTTATGGAACTGAATTTTTATACCTCAAGTTAACTGTCAATAATATAATGAGGTAAGAACTAGTCTTAAACATATGAAGATGTGGACTTGTAGTTGTTAGATTGCATAGAAATTATGTTTCTAAAGATGAACACAATCTAGCTGTGTTGTAGAACGAACTAAGAAAGCTTTAAATAACTCAAGGATTAGACTTAACAGGTGACTTGACATTTATACTCATGAATTAAATTGTAAATGTAAGCATGATACTTGAAGTATGCTCAAGAAGGCTAGAACTAGAATGCTACAGAACATGCTACAAGATGCATTCAACAGGCTTTTAACTAGGATTATTTAAGTTCTAGATATTCAGAGTTACATTATGCAGATGTACTAGAAATCAAACTTAAAAGATTAAAGCTCAAAATGCCCAAAAAGATTTCAGTTTGTAATTGATACTATGGGTCAGTCTGGATTTCATTGCAAACATATGAGAATAGGCTTATGCTTTTAGGGATTAAAGAAAGTTCATGATGCAATCATTCATAGATAACAATTAAGAATCATGGATAAGATGAAACCATTATTCACAATATTGGGATTACTTATCTGCCCCCCCTTGAATTTTGTTAGCATTTTTGCGCAAAGAGAAATGATGCTTGCAAAACTGTGTTTGAATCATGTTGTGAGATTGAAACCTGGTGTTGCAGAATTGAGGCATCAGAAGCGAGACTTGCGGATTTCATGCTTCTGATGCTTGCGGATTTGAATCATTCTTATCTCTTTTGATCATACAAAACTCAATTTCAGCACAAATCCAATTAGAATTCATCTCCAATTTTAACTTTTGAATATCAATTTCGTAAACCTGACTTCACTTTCAAAATTGGGGAAGAATATTGAAATCCTTAATTTCCAAATTCGATCAATCTTCAACCTTATTTTCTAATTCTCATTAAACCCTTTTGTTCTCTAATCATCATTAGCTGAAAACTCTACTCAATTCCATTTAATCTTCAAATCAGCTGAAATCCCAAATTTTTGATTTCACTCCCAAATTCCTAGCCTTTTGATGTCTCCTCAAATTAATAACTTCTTGCTTCTTAATCTACATCAGTGATGTTTTTAATAACAATCCTTGATCTCTTCTGACTTTTCGCGACTCAAATCTGATTTTAAATCTCTTGATTTTTCTTCACAGGTGAAGAATAGAAGAAGAGCAGTAGAAGATGATGAGGAAATAAAGAAAAGTAAAGTTTTTTTCTTATCCTTTTTCTTCATCTGTAAAATCGTCTTCCTCCCTTGTTTCGTTTCTGGGTTATCTCTATTGTTCTCCCTGGCTCCAATTTCCGAAATCCCTTTGATCTTCATCAACACAGGTAAGATAAATCTTTTGCTACAAATCCCTGTTTCTAGCGCCAAATTGTTTGTGCCAAAAATCTCTTCAACACAAAACAACCAAAATCATCAAAAATCAACCAAAGAAGAGAAGAAATTGAACACATCATTTAACGTGGTTCAGCCCTTAATGGCCTACGTCCACGGGTAGTGAAATTGAAGGGTTTTTATTGATCAATTGAAGGTTACAAATACAGAGAATTCCATTAGAGCTTTTAGTTGGATTCAGTCTTTTTTCTGTCGGAGCCGAAGCCTCCTCCTTTCTGTTCTTCTTCTTTCCCTTATAAACGAAAATCTTTCAGTTTGGGTCGATGAGTCATCCAAGTTGGATCGATGAGTCACCCAACTTGGATCGATGAGTCACCCAACTCTCAATACGTGGCGCCCTCTAATCGTCCCATGTGTCGACCCAATCTCTTCCAGATACTTCCATGTGGCTTCTCCCTATCCATCCACTTGTCGACCTAATCTTCTTATCCTACGGGACTGGTTCGATCCATGGTTTGATCCCTGGTACGATCCCTGGTTCGATCCCTGGTTCGATCCCTGGTACGATCCCTGGTTCGATCCCTGGATCGGGACATCTTGTGCTCCGCACTTTGCTGCCACGTGTCAAGCAACTTTTTGATACTCACACCAAGTCTCAAAAAACTGGAAATTAAAGGATGCAAAAGTTTGTAAGTCATTGAGATTTCTGACTAAACCCTTGCCAATTGAAATACTCAAGTTAAGTAGTCTGAAAAACTTGGAGGAGTTCAAATTTAAAGAAGAGGATCATATATCACCGCTTCCAAGTCTCTTAACTTTATCTCTTTTTGAGTGCAGTAAATTGAAGTCTCTTCCTCATCACATCCCATGTTTGAGCCAGCTCTATATCAAATCTTGTAAGCCAGATGATCACCATCCGTATTTACCAGTCTCACCCAACCTTACAAGATTGGACATCACGGAATATGGTCACACACTTCATCACCTAGGAAAGATCGCTCAATATAAAGAACTCAAAATGTTTGAAAATATGTGCTAATGTTGATGAGTCTTTTAAGTGCTTCCCGGAGTATGTACAAAACCTTACCAAACTTCAAGAATTGGATATCAATCATTTTGGTGAAGTGTGCAGAGTAGGGGACTGGAGTATCTTATCCCACATCCCCAGCATCAAGATTAACGGCCGCACGATCGATCTGTTAACATACTCATTGGCATCATCGTTAATTCCAGTCACTGTTTCAGAAATGGATTCCACAATCCATTAACTCTGAAAGGTCGAGCTTTGCAAGAAATTCAAATGGGTACAGATGGATGCAGCAATAAGGTGTAATTTTCCACTACATTATTTGCCTATGTAAGTAAGCTTCTCGATTGGCTAATTGAACTTTCTTAATTCCATACCTTGTTGTATGGGTATTAAATTTTAATTCATTAACTTGAAGGACTTTCTTGTTTTGCCTATCAGCCTATGGATGCAGATGGTAGCAGCAATTGCTCTGGTTTAGAATCGTTTATCCGTGCTGCTGCCGAGTCATGGCTATTGATATGGCAGTCGTGAAAGCATTCTGATGCTTCCTGAATTCCCTTTGGATTTATGGTGCTTGGAAAACCCTACAAAGTTTCAGTCCAACTGCCTCATCAATGAGTTTAGCTTATGATCAGTTTTATTTTTCACTGTTGATTTGCTTTTGTTTGAATCTGATTTTATTTAACATTAATCAAAATATTGTACATTCAATGTTTCTCCAAGTGTGTATCTCCTCCATCATTTTTTTTATATAAATTATATTAAGACCAGCAAGATAACTTAGACTAGCTCATTGAAGGTTGCCCTAGAAAGGGACATACTACCAATGTGCGCCTAAATCACCGGCCTTAGAAAAATACATTAGGAGAAAATGTAAAGACATGGAAAAAAAGATTGGACACGTGTATGTTACCTTAGTTAAAATCTTGTCAAAGAAAACTCATAATGGTAAAATCTTGACGAAAGAAAAAGAGTACAACGTGATAGGTCCGTAAAACCCATAGTGATATCTCTTCTATCATAAAATCCATCTAAGATGGAAAAAATCGTTGATTCTAATTCCATGTCAGTAGAGAGTTATTGAGAACTAAAATAACCAAAATTATTTAGCAATTTACTAATACTACCATTTTATAAAAATTTAAAATTAATATTTAATTAGTTAATATTTATTAAGGATTGTTAGTTTCACTAATACAATTTGACCGGAATTATGTTCGAACGTTTGAACAAAAAGTATAATAAATTAGCTAAAATATAGGTAAATAGGAAAGATATTTGTTATTTTAATTATACAGAATCTGGTTTCTTCATTTGGTATTTACTATACATCCTCCCTGTATTCGAGCAAAAACAAATTTGTTTCTATTTTTTTATTTCGTTTTTACATTTTATTCATGAACTGAAGATCAAAGTGGAAGGTGAAATAAATCATGTTTCTTTGTTTGATTAAACAAGGAGGTATTTTATAGTATATTAATACAAAGACGGATTCGTTTTTGCATCTATATGTTTTCTTATTTTACAATTTGCAATCAAATTGTTTGGACTCTTTTGGATTATCTCGTTAGTCCTTACTCTTTCTATTGAAAGTTGTATCTTGTGTAATTTTTTCTTTCAGATCTGGTCGTAACATTTATTATTTTTCTATATAATCTTTCTTTTATGATAGAAAAAAAAAACGGATTCGTTTTGCATCTATATGTTTTTTTTTCCAATATCTTTGCATAAACGCATATTAATATGTGGTTGCTGCCTGAATCAGGAACCAAACAACAATGAACAAATCATACAGATTGCGTTTATTGTTTTTAGAGTTTTAAGGTTTGCTGAAATTTACTTGTAAGGGGTATTAATTGGGATTTTCAATCAGTACACTCTCGATTACGCTTTTTAAATGGCTATAGATATTTCGTTCTTTGAATATTGAATTTCTATTAATTACATATATTTCAGTTCTTTTCAAGAAAATATGTATTTGTTTCTTTAGCTTGTGTGTGTCCTTCTAATAAATTTGTAAATTATAATTTTCACCGGCAAAATTGAAATTTGCAAGCACTCCTTCCTTAACAGGCTAAAGATCCAGTACCGCCTGCATAATGCAAATGCAAATTAGCATTTGTGTGATGCGTGTTATCTCCCCACCGAAGAATATTGGTCCTACTGCCAACAGTTGATGAACAACAAGATTTGATGGTGTTGATACATTTGAATTTACACCAATCGACTCCGCATCTCTCCCTGAATTCAATCATGAAAAGCTTGAGACATTCTTGGAGTTCCTTTACTTTGCGAAATTAACCAAGGAACAGTTTGACATGCATTTGTACTCCCTAGCACTTGCAGCTGATAGGTACGTCAAACGCTTTCAAAATTCTGGCATTTTTAGAAATTTGTTCGAATGAAGCATTAAAAGTTGTTGCCCTTAAGTCAATACTCAACCACACAGAAGATATATTTCTTACTTGGTTTTGGAGAATTTGCAAGACAGAACGAGAAGGAAACGTAAAACAACACAGTTGCAGTACAATGGGTGTTGAAGCTGAAGATACAAAATTATTTTGACTCTAGGAAATATAGTATTTTTTCAAGAATTATTAATGTTCTTGTTATATATGCATAATTTACATAATTTGAATATCAATTTTCTATGTTTTTCTTAGTTATTTCTCTTGTATTTTTTGTATTTTATGCTTGTTTTGAGTTTTATAGATATTTTGGAGTCACATGAAGTAAAAGAAGAGAAATTGAGGCTTATGGCATCGCTTGGAAACATTGGATGTGGATGGACTCAAAGCTAGCAAGGATAAAAGCTTGTAAAAGTGTCAAGAACAAGAATTACTAGGGGGCAGCAAGTTTTATAAGGGAATTGAGAAAATTACTAGGGGGAACATACTATTTCATAGAAAGTGTTATATGGAGTCCAATTGTTGACTATCACTAGGGGCTGCCAAATCAAGGGAGCCTAAATCCCAATTATGCCTTAACCTAAAAACTAAGTCTGGCTATTTCTTTTCCCTCCTCTCATTCTACAGCGTCAACAAGGTTCCGTTAATCCAAGTTGAGTTCGGCAAGCTCAGGTCTGGTAGTTGAGGAGTTGGAGTGATGGGTTTCTGATTTGTTAGGGATGACAGGCTCGATGGTAATAGAAGTGGTGGTCGCTGGTGGCAATTGTAACAAAGAAGGGACGGTGCTGTAGTGGTCTAATTCGAGATTAGCTGAAGAAGATTTTGAGAATTGAAGAGTAGATGGGATTTGAAATGGAGTTTGTGGTTGTCAGAGATGAAAAAGAGTAAGAATTAATAGCATGAGTGTTTGTGTGTGTGAATGTGAAGTGTATTGAGGGTGTAAGTGGAACAGATTGCGAGTGTGTTCCAGGTGCACGTGAGAGTTATAAGAGAGTACGAGAGAATCGACTTCAGACAGTTGAGCTATATATACTCAATTGTTATGACTTTTTATAAATTAATCTTTCTCTTTATCAATTTAATTGATTAAATTGTCTCAGTAGAAATGTAGCATTTTATGAATGTTATCATAGTATCAGAGCAATCTGGCACTTACACCCTCAATACACTCCACATTCATACACACACAAACACTCATGCTATTACCCTCCCTCAAGCTCAAGGGGGCTTGGATATGCCATTTGAGATTTCCTTCACATTCACACACACACAAACACTCATTTACAATAGGATTAGGTGGTGAAGAAGCATGACTACAAACAAGCACAAGTTGAATCAGAGAAGAAACTTAGTCTGTTGCAGGTGTAGAAGATAGACCAAAGATGTATGTTGCAGAAGTATAAACTTGTCGCAGAGGTGTAACAATTGTAGCAGCAACAAGTTGTCACAAAGATGAGTTTTGAAGGAGCATATGTGATTCGTTATAACACAAGATGAAACAGTGAGGGTCAACAACACCGATTGAAACACTTCGCAGGAGATGACTGTAGCAAAGAGAGAAGGCAGTGGACTGGAAGAGGAAGGCTGTGGAGTTGTGACTGAAATAATTGTGCACATCTATAAGCAAGGAGAAGTATGTGAAATGGGACACAAATAACAGAGAATTCCAATTTATAAGGAACATAACCAACTGATTATATATCTGATGCACGGAGATGAGCTGAGACTGAAGTACGAGTAACCTTGACTGCAATGAAACTTGTATTTCTGGATTGTATGACGATGTTGTTACAGAACTTGAATAACCATTATTGCTTGGAGAAGAATCATACGCTTAACGCTTAATGCTTCAACACACTCACTCTGGGGAGTTCCACAAATTGTATCAATAACCAACTAGAAACTAGCATAAAAAAACGAAGTACCCCAGCAGAAGCACCAGCAAATCCAGCAGAAAGAGAGAGCAACCAGCAGATAATCTACAGTCTTCCAGAGAATAGTGAGCATTCTCCAACTCTTGCAAATGAAGGGGAAATGAATAACCTTGATTCAAATAAACTCTTGAAATAGCCACATTAACTACATAGAAACACTTGATTATTCATTACAGACCATAAGATGGAGGAGAAAGTTGACCAAAAGTTAACAGGTGTAACATGTGAGGAACAACCGTAGCAATAAGATGAGTACCAGCAACATATAAATCACCTCATACTGTAGCATCTCCACCAAATCATACACTTCTTGTCTATAATATGATATAAGAAACAATTGAAGCAAAGAGAACCTAAATATAGCTTGCATCTACACATTCAACACAACATAAAACCAATCTCAGCACACAGTTCTCACTAAGAGCACCAACAGAATCACCAACTGCACTCCACTTTAGCATATACAGTTGAAGAAATATGCATCATATGTATATGGTCTAGAGAAAATAAAAGAACTTGAAAAGCAACTTATATTATTCATCTACAATAACCTAACTAGAATAGAAACTGGACATAATAACTTGGTTGTTGATGCAAGTACAAGATGTAAAAAAACAGAAACCAAAGTTGCAGAATATAACAACCAGCATAACCATAGAAATGAATAGATGCAATACTTATACCATTGATGTAGTCACAACATAATCTCAGTTGGACCTTGTATTATTCATTCACAAAACAATCAAGAAAGTAAAAGATAAAGAATCACAGGCCACATTCACAATCGAATGCATTCTCATCAAAGAGAACTTCAACTTGTATACTAGTAGCACACCAATTTCAATCTTATAACGTCATCCTCAGCTCCATCATTCACACACACAAGACAACTCACAACCAAATTTGGAATTCCAAAACAACCAAGAGATCAAGTTCTAAAACCGAATTTTAGATCCAAAATACATGCTTAATCCTATTTGAAGACGTTGCAGTAAAGCATCAGGATCAAATCCAAACTTCACACGAATTCCAGGAGCAAATCTTCACTTCACAAAACCTTAACAATCTTCAATAAAAACTTCAGCAATTGAAAACCTAATCTCATAAACGAAAACCTAGTTGCAGAAACGAAAAACTAATTCAATGAAGCAGGAGAGTTGTTGAATTGATTAGATTCAAAAAGAGTTGTTGAAGAAGCAGTAGCTTTGAAGATGAAAGAAAAGTTGATGAACAACGAAAGAAGATGGATTGATACCCTCAGAAATTAAAATTTCTGAGTCTGATACCATGATAACATTCATAGAATGCTGCATTCTACTGAGACGATTTAATCAATGGAATTGATAAAGAGAAAGATTGATTTACAAAAGTGATAATAGTTAAGTATATATAGCTCAACTTTCTGAAATCGATTCTCTCGTACTCTCTTATAACTCTCACGTGCACCTGGCACACACTCACAATATGTTCCACTTACACCCTCAATACACTCCACATTCACACACACAAACACTCATACTATTAAGAATCAGTGAGAAAACAGGGACGAGAGGTCAAAATTAGGTTAACAAGACTTGGTATGCAATTGATTCGGAGAAAGTGATGTCTGATGAAGTTTCCAGCGAGAGAGAACGATAAAATCAGGCTAGATGAAGAAAGGCTAGAAATGGGTTTATAAGTTCGAATTCAAAAGAGAAAAGGAATTAGAGATCAATGGGTTTTGGTTTGAATTTTGATTAGGTTAATTCTTTGTGGAGTTTGCTGATGCTGTGGTGATTGTTGTTATGTTTAGGTGAATTGCTACTACAGTTGATAAATAGAGGAAAGTTAGAAGAGATGGCTCTGTTGGTGGCCGGAAACTGCAGAATAAGTAAGAAAACAAGCCAAGGCATGTTAACTATTGGGTTTAGTCTGGTAAAAATTGATGTTGTTTGAGATTGAAATTGAACAAAGTTTTGTTGGCTGTGAATAGTGGAAGTGAATGGCTCAAGCAGTGTGGTGCAATGGGCGCTGTGAATTATTTCCCCTAAACTGAATTAGTGTATGGTGTGTATTAGTCTGTTGAATTGATTGAATGGGGTATTTGTGAATGTTGTGAATGATCGCAAAGAATGAGGTATTGATGATTGAAAATGCCAATTGAACATGCCAGAATGACCATCAGAGTTGCACTCCAGGCGCTTGATAAAATGACTAAAAGACTTGACCGTGAAAGGAAACTAGATGGACCTGTTTTGGGTTTGATAGATCTGTGGGCTTTCTCTTTATTAATCTGATTTTTGGGCGTGACTGAATTGGGCTATATGCCTAGATTTCGAAATTGAAAGACTTTGTGTTATATTTGGAAAAAGAGAAACTATAAAAGAGCAATTTCAACAAGAGGGAGAGATATCTAGGTTTTCACCTAGTTCTCTTCTCATCTCTTCTGCTTCTTTTTATAGGTTCGTGCGAGGAAGATTTATCGGCGTGTAAGGTTTGTAATTTATTTCTTCTATTTAATTTTGTGAACTCCAATTTATTATGAGTAGTTAATTTTCTTTTATTGGTTTGGGAATAGTTGGATTCTACAATACATGATTTTTTGTTTAATAAATTAGTTTTGTCTCAATATTATCGTTCATGTTTCACTACAAATATATCATTGATTGATTGTTTGTTTAGTTAAGTTGCAAATTGATTGAATTCACTTTCATATCTAAAGCTAATTTAGGGTTTATTATACACAAAAGTGGTACTCCTTGAATACAAGTAGCATAGTGTGGTTATTGCTTGTAGTGATGCATCCTAGTACTCACATGTGAATCATGACCTTTCTCAAAAAATTGAATTAGTGTGCTTCCCACGTTCAATTGCATTGGTTAGCCTGATTCATAAATCTTAATATGTTTGTTGATGATTTGAGGAAATTTGCGGGATATTCTTGCGATCAAAGTATTCTAGGGCTTTTGATAAAACGAGATTAAATTCAATTCTTATTATTAGTACAAGAACATGTTTTCTGAATGAAAACAAAACCTTGACCAATATTCTCACATCTTTGATTCTTTTCTACAATTTCTTAGCTTTCTTAATTAGTTTAATTTTCTTTTATTAAATCTGAAAAATCCCCCCTTTTACATAAGATTTCGAAACTAAATAACAACCCAGACCTTTCTGTGGGAACGATCATTTCTTATCCTTGCTTTGTAATAAATTATAAATAGTGAAAAATTAATAAATAATTTTGGAGTGATACCATACACATCACCTTGATATTATCCGTACACCATTTTTTTTCTCCTGCTTTTTAGTATAAACTTATAAGACCAGATTAAATCTTGTTAAAAGGGTAATATAGACTTGTCTGGGTAAAGGACTAAAAACATTCCATCAGTTCATGGTGACAGTATCATTTGTTGTATGAAAAAGTTTTTTCGAATTGTTTATTGAGAAGCATAAGTTTTCGACACATAATGTAACATATTTTAAAAGACTAAAAACATTCCACCAGTACAGCCTGGACAATACAAACGCAAATTAGCAATTTGTGTGATGCGTGTAGGGATGCACATCGGGTCGAGTGGGTCGGGTTTGGCCCCACCCGCATCCGACCCGCCAGTTGGCAGGTGACTGAAGTATTCACTCACACCCAACCCGCCGTAAGAAGGGTCGGGTTGGGTATGACCCGCCATTTCGGAGGGTCGGGTGCGGGTGAGTGCAGGTCACCCGCCCAAAATGATACTGCCAGAGCTCACAATCATCCACTAAATTGCAAATCATTAAAATGCAGTAGTAACAGCATCTCTGATCATATACATACAAACACAAGCAATCAAGTCCGAAGGAAAGAACAAGGGATTATCACAACAACTTGAGATTTTGCTGTATAATACAGATGAATCTGAGTCTAAACAGATCAGAAAATACTGAAAATGAATCAAAAATTACATCAAAATTAACTGGATCTACTTTTAATAACTAAAAAAAATGAATCCATAGAATCAAAACAAACCCGATTGGCAAAACATCCTCCAATGAATCCATAGAATCAAAAGAACCACCTTTATAAGAGCTTTGAACTTCAGCATCATCAGACCCTTCATCAAAAGATTCAGAACCACCACCACCTCCATATCAATTACTTTTTCTTGATTCGAGCCACAAACTCATTTCAATCCTAACTATAGTTCAGTTTCGATTTATAACTATCTCACATTAACAACCACATGCAATTCAACTTAAGTTCATTCAAATTCACATCCACCACAGTTAGACCAATTCCAGTTTCAATAACAACTTCTTAACTTTATAAAACATCAATTTCTATCAAACCCTAAGTTGCAGGACTGTAATCACAAAATAAAAATCAAATTAAACAAAACCTAATTCAATTTTATTCATTTACCTTTCTCGACTTTCCTGAGATCAATTAGCTTTAGTATCATCATCAATTTCTATCACATCTCAGTTCCAGATCAATTTGGGGAAGAATACAAACAAAACCCTTCTAACTCTTAAATCTTCGACAGATCAGTTTCTAAATTTCGATTAATTCATAACCCATGCTTCTTCATCTATTAATAACTCAATTCCATTTCTCAATTTTACAAAAGAGTATCTTCAATCTGAAACCCTAATTTTAATTTCATCTCAGAAACCCTAATTCTTCAATTCAAGTTCATCTCTGAAATCTAATCTTCTAATCAGCATAATCAGCTTCTTCTACATATTATGTACTTAAATCTCATCTTTAACTACTCAATTCCATTATCAATCGTCTCACGTAGAAACCCTATTTCTAATCTTCTCAAATTTATTATCTCTTCTTCATCTCTTGTTTTACCAAGATTATTACCACTACTAGTAATACTCCCTTAATCATTCCCCTCATCTCTTGATCTTCAAATCTCCATTTCCGCCTCTTGATTTAAATACATAAGAAAAACAGAGTAGGAAGGAGGAGAATCCGAAGAAGAAAATAAAGAGAATAGAAATGATAAATCACTGTTTCTTCCACCACTTCCTGAATCCTGATAGTCAACGGCCAAGATGAAACAACCCTATCTAATCCAAGGGCCAGCAAATAAGGAATTTTCTGACGGTTGGGAGGGTGGGTCGGGTAAGAGAAGGTGTCACCCACACCCGACCCGCTAGAAGAAGGGTAAAGAATATTATCACCTGCACCCGACCCGTTTATCGACGGGTCGGGTGCGGATCAGGTCAAAATTAACGGATGCAAATCGGTTTGACGGATTGGATCGGGTATGTACAACCCTAGATGCGTGTCGTCACCCCCAAAGAATATTGATCCTAATGCCAACATTTGAATACGCACAAATGTATATGCACAGCCTATTCTATGCAAAAAAAAAGGAAGTGCTACTATTCATTAGAATCAATAATCTATATATTCGTTTTTAAAAAGAATAGAACCGATAATTATCTCTTTAATCCATAAAAATAGGAAATTATTTGACTAAATTTCCTATATAAAAGGAAACAACATTTTTAACGGTAAAGCATGAACCATTTTATATAAAAATAAATAGAAATCGTGATAAATGGGTATGTTGTCAGGAAGATTAATTAAAAATAGAAGATTAATTAAAACACAAATTGAAAAAACCCTTATATTTAGTTATAAATACAATGTTACTTGCAAAAATGGGTAAACACATATTTTAAGTTTTTCTATGTAAACATTAAATTGAAGAATGTGTAACAGGTAAACGTCCAAATTTTAAACTATAGTGGGTCGTGGGCTTCATAGAAAATTACTAACTTATGCTACTGGTGATATAATTTGAACTCTTACAGGGGTGTATTCAATTGAGATTTATATGGATAACTGAAAGTTTAAAAGTCCTACAAACTTCTGGGTATTCAATTAGAATTCTATGGAATCATTATATCCGGTGTACTCAATTTAGATTTTTAGGATTCAATAAGTATCCTAGGTATTCAATTTACTTAAAATTTCTTAGGATAATAGAGGTTCCAAGATATACAAAGATTCTTATGGATATTGGTAGGTAATATATGTAAAAATGTTATTATATTATATATATCTCAACCCAAACCATGAGAGTTTCATGGATTCTTATGGATATTTTTCATACTTATTTTTTTGTTTTTTTCCTCTTTCTATATCAAGACAATCTATTTTTTCCCACTAAAACATATTATTTCTTCCAATTGATTTATGATGCGTGATGATGTTGGTCATAACTGGAACATCATTGATTTATAATATTTGATGATAACCTCTTCAAACTTTGGCATTTGACGCAAAATATAAAAAGTTTTTGGAAGTTCTTTTGTTTTTATATATATGATAACTTTGTTCTTGATAAACTATTGGGTGTTTGGAAATGTGTTTTAATATTTATAAATCTAAATTAATCCATTATAATCCAAAACTATGTATCTCTGAGAATCCAAAATTCTTTTAAGAAACCTAATTAATTCACTAGATTTAGACATAATTATATTCAATTTATATCCATATAAATCATCCAATACACCTATGTTAAAACACCATAACATACATCTTTGACCTTTCTTCAGCATTGCCCAGTGTAGTCCATACCGGCCGGTACGGCCGGTATACCGTCGGTTTTACTGGTTTCTGCCGAAAAGCGAGACGAAATCCGGTATACCGGTAAACGGTATTTGACCGAAAATATCGGCCGGTATGGACTGTACTGGTTTGGGCGGTACGGCCGGTATTGGCCGGTATTGGCCGGTACAATCGTTTTTTTTTGCTTTTTTTATTTAAAAATAAAATAAAAAATAAAAATAAAAATAAAATATTTTTGTTTTAGGGTTTTCAATTGTTACTCATATTTTTAATGATATTTTAGAATTATATATGCATATGATAATATCTATAATTAATCTAATGATCTTAAAATTGTAATATCTTTGTTTAATTAGTATTTTAGACGATAAACTTTGAAGTTGTTCTTGTTTCTTTTGTATTTCCAGTTTGAACTTTGTATGAAATTTATGGATCTATATATTTTGGATGAATAGTAGTTTATCTTTTTAAACTTTGTGAAAAAATGTTTGTTATAACGTGTTAAAATGTATTTATAGTTATAAAATGTGAACTAATATTTTTTCATAAAATTATAGGTATAAAATATATTCACCGATATTTCCATGGTATACCGGCGTACCGCTCTCGACCGGTACGAACCGAAATCCGGTATGGTACAACCTTGACATTGCCCTAAGCTAAGATGGTATGTATGTATATATGCCTCTAGTTAGCAATTCCGCGTATTATTTACAAATTTTAACTCTGACCGTTTGATTCGTCTATTGTAATATCACGCTGATCCACGGGGATTCATCGATAATAAGCTTTTTTTTCCAAAAGTGTTAAAGAATGGGATTCGAAACATTGACATGCTGCTTCCGGAACTTGAGGTTGAAGCACTGGACTAGGTGTTCACTGGTGTCTGATATAATATATTAACAGTCTACTATAATCACAAATCATACTCCCCACACCTAAAATATATTACCTCCGTTTCAACAAAGGTGTTACTATTAATTTTGCTAAAACGAAGGGAGTATTTTTTATAAATAAATACATACCGAATTTTCAATGCTAAAATTTAAATTAGTAAAACGAATTATACACGTACGTATGCCGTTATGAATTACTGTCGAATCACGAACTGTTGATCGTATTTTTAATTAAATTTAATTTTTATAAGTCCGAATAATACCCATACTTTTGTGGTTCCATATGTTTACCAATTCTAGGTGTATGACAATTTCGGAGCACTGACCTTAGAAAGGGCCAGCATATATAATCTCGATGGAATCATAGAAAACTCTACGTATAGATTAGATTCTTACAATTTTTTCCAATTTTAGAAAAGCTTTAGTAACTTGTAAACCGAATATGTGTCAAATCACAAAGAGTCACTTATGCCAATCTAGTGCAACTTTCTTATTAAATCATACTATATGCGGTCAACTGTCATTTGAGTCACTGTTTAAGCTGCAAAATAGTGGAAATTTAGCTGCTAAAGGATTTGAGTCAGATTTTGAGTTAGAAAAAAACAACTCGTTAGTCCTAAAAAAGCAAAGAAACACCATTTGAAGGTCAATGGAGGATCCAATAAAATGAGGTTGGCTCACTTTAAAATTGAAGTTTTGTTTGAGATGGGTTCTTTACGAAAACAATCTAATTATGTGTGCACTTTTTAAAAAAATATATATTTGATATATTCATTTAATTTGTTGATTAATTCACTTATGGTCTCTTTTTTTTTTATGTTTAGAATCTTAACCCTCGTTATATAACTTTCTAAACTAAATTAATGGTGGAGATTAAAATGTTACGAGTGTGTGCACAAAGTCAGACTCCAAAAACAATCATTCAGTGAATTACAGGTAAGATTGGGTTTGGACTACAAATATGGGAGACAAATAAATATTGTTTCTGACCTTTCATTGACACTCTACTAACAGCATGAGTTCCCCTGTATTTGACTTTGGGAGGATAGGTACCAAAAATTAGTGGAAATAAAACCATCCAATCCAAATCTTCATGTCGTATGGGTCAACCATATTTCTGCAGAAACATCATCCAATCAAAATATTCTATTACCACAAAAAATTAATCAACACTAGACTAATTTGCGATGATTATTGATTTTCTTTCCTTGTTTCTAAATTTATTATTAGAAAGAATAAAGTAGTCTTGCTGTATAGGGAAACAGCTATCGTAAGTTCGTAACCAAATTTGGAGTGTTTGTTATTTTGAATGATATGGAAAACATTTTTGTTGATCATTTTTCATATTCCTTTTTCTCTCTAGTTGGTTCTCAACAAGAAAGAAAGAATCTCATGAGCAAAACCCAGAACACATTTTTGCTCTCACATCCCAACTGGTTCTCTTAGTTTGCTCCATCCTTTATCTATAAATACTAGATGGAAACAACATCATTTTACACAAGAAGTAGTAGATGTAGAAGTAGCTAGTAGTAGTAGAGAGAAAGAAATGGTTTTTGCATCTATTGATGAGTTGAAAACTATTTTGGATGATTATATATAGAGGTTCATTCACTATCGTGTTTTTAACCGTCTACATGATGAGTAGGAATTGTAATGCAGGAAAGGATACTTTGCCTGTTTCACTAGTCCAGAAAGGGCTATAAATCACGCTTTTAAATGACAGATTAATCATGTAAATAGGGTTTTATAAACAAATTCCGTCATATAATATAATAATAATAGGGTCTATCGTTTAACATAAAAAACCTATTATTCTAAAACATGCTGATAATCTATCAAATTACGGAATAAACCCGACATATATTTAAGTCTTGCCCTTCATTAATCTTCTATTTCGTGACAAAAAATAGCTAGCCACCATCTTAGCAAAATGCCTCTAAAAATGGTTAGCCACCAGCAGACTTGCCATATATCTTTCATATAGAGCCATATTGGTTCCGTTCTAACAAACCCCAAAATCAAAAGAAAACCCCAAAACCAAAATAGATCAGTTCACTCTTCAAACCGCCGTCTGTTATTTTCGCTCCGGAAGCCCAACTACCTAAAAGAAGAAGAATAAGAAGATATCAAATTCATCTCTAATAATATAACGATCAGAAAGACAAGAAAAAAAAGAATGTCAGCGCAATTCTAGCCTAAAATAAAGATCGTAGTTGAAAGAGTGGAGTAAGTACTGCGTCAATTTCAGTTAATAAAAGTCCTAGTTTAGTGGAAATTTTTCGTCTTCTATTTCTCTGCAGTTTTTTTAGGAATTCTGTTTTGTAAGACTTATATAAGTCATCGTTTCATCAGAAATAAAACACAGCTTTTTTTTTTCAGATCAAAGAGTTTTGTTACCTTTTACAAATTGGTATCAGAGTTATTACTGGACTTTGAAAACAGAGAAGCCGCAGCTTCAGATTCAAAAGTGAGAGAAGATGGGTGAGGAAAATATGAAGCTACCTCAGTTCGATGGTCATTGGGATCACTGGAGTGAAATCATGGAGAATTTCTTCAGAGCTAAAGGTCTGAGGAGCCTGATTGAGATTGGTTTTGAGGAGCCAACAACCACGACAGTTCTAACAGTAAAATCAGAGACAACAACTTGACAACGCTAAAACCAATTATCACCAAGTCAAACATTATCTTTATCAATCCATCAATAGAGCAACGTTTGAACAGATCATGGACATAAAAACATCCAAAATCATCTGGGAGTCGATGAAGAGGAAGTTTGGAGGAAATGCTCGAGTGAAGAAATCGCTTCTGTAAAATATAAGAAGAGACTTTGAGGTGCTAGAGATGAAAGAGTCTGAGAACATAACCGAGTACTTTACTCGGGTAATGACTGTTACCAATAAGATGAGAAGTAATGGAGAAATGATGGCTGAGTCAAAAGTAGTGGAGAAGATCCTTCGGACGCTTACTGAGAAGTTCATGTACGTGGTGGTGTCCATAGAAGAGTCAAAGGATATTGAAACCATTTCAATTGATGAATTGCAGAGTACTTTAGTGGTTCATGAACTGAAGTTCAAGAAAAGAGACAACAAGGATGATCAAGTGTTGAAGATAATACATAGAGAAGGAACGACAACCAGAGGAAGGGGGTTTAATTGGAGAGGAAGAGGACGCGATAGAGGCTCCTTTAATAAGAGCACTGTGGAATTTTACAAGTGTCATCGACTTGGACATTTCATAAATGAGTGCCCAAAGTGGGAAGAGGAAGCAAACTATGCTGATTTTGAAGAAAATGAAGAGATGCTACTGATGGCGTACATTGAAGAGCAAGAAAGCAATGAAAAAGATATGAAGTCTGAGGTGGACATGAAAGAAGATACAGATATTTTGTTAATGGCACACACTGAAAAAAAAGAAAATATGAGGAGAAAGGTCTGGTTTCTTGACTCAGGTTGTTCAAATCATATGAGTGGGGACAAAACCCTGTTTTCAACAATAGATACTAACTTCAAACACTCTGTCAAGCTTGGGAACAACAAAAGAATGAAAGTCACGGGGAAGGGAAACATGAAGCTGATCTTGAATAATGCGTCATATATTATAAGTGAAGTCTACTATGTACCTGAACTCAAGAACAATCTTTTAAGTCTCGGTCAACTCCAAGAAAAGAGGCTGACAATCATCATACTTGAAGGAGCCTGCAAAATGTATCATCAAGAAAAAGGTCTAATAGCAGAAAGCAAAATGAGTATGAACATAATGTTCATGTTGTTCGACCAGCGATGAAGCGAGAGCAAGAAAACATTAATGCTTGTAGATTACTTCAGAAGACATGCCAAGACTTTGGCATGAACGCTACGGGCATCTTAGTCACAGTGGCATGAAGATATTGCAAAGCAAGAACATGGTACATGGTCTTCCTGATTTTGATGCACAGAAATTCACATGTACAGATTGTCTGGTTGGAAAACAGCCTAGGAACCCCATTCCTAAGAAGAACACATGGAGAGCCAAAGAAGTTCTTGAGCTGGTGCGTTATGACAATTGTGGACCCATCAGTCCCATATCCAGCAGCGGAAAGAAATATGATTTGTGCTTTATAGATGATTACAGCAGAAAAGCATGGGTGTATCTTCTAAAAGAGAAATCAGAGGCTTTCAATCATTTCAAATTGTTCAAAAGAAAAGTAGAAACTGAAACAGGGAAATCAATCAAATGTTTGAGAACAGATCGTGGAGGGGAGTACAATTCTCATGAATTCTCAAACTACTGCACAGAACAAGGGATTCGAAGACTACTGCATGAAGTCTCAGAACAATTCTAGCCTAAAATAAAGATCGTAGTTGAAAGAGTGGAGTAAGTGTTGCGTCTATTTCGGTTAATAAAAATCCTAGTTTAGTGGAAATTTTCAGTCTTCAATTTCTCTGCAGTTTTTTTAGGAATTCTGTTTTGTAAGACTTATATAAGTCATCGTTTTATCAGAAATAAAACATAGTTTTTTTTTCAGATCAAAGAGTTTTGTTACCTTTTACAAAGACGATAGCGAGTAAGTTTCAAATCCCTTTCATCTTTGAACTGGTTTTTGCTTAAGTTTCTGTTTGGTTAATCAAAAAATTGATTTTTGTAGACCAAAATTGTACCTAATAAGTTACAAAGATTTTGGTTAGTTTGATAAATTGGTTAATGTAGAGATTGGAAAGGAATGAGTTTGTTTAGTTTTATTGCATGAATCGAAAAGGAATGAATTGGGTTTCAAATCCATATTAAGAATCCATAATTACAAAGATTTTGGTTTGACAAATTGGTTTGATCATTAAGTGTATACTTTCATGTGTTTCTGAATTACCACTTTTTCTTCAGACAATTTAATGATTATTTGATTAATATCTGCTTTGTTTGTTGATCTAGTTCATTCTTTGCTTATCGGTATGAGGTTCTGTAAATATGATTTTTACTAGTGAAAAACTGAAAGAAAGCATAACCCATTATATAGGTTAAAAATTATAGTTATGTGGGTGAATGATGGAGCTGAAAGAACTCTAATAATAAAAAAGTTCAATTCCTATCTGTTATTATTTAAATCCGTGTAGTTGTGTCCAGTAATTCACTATTCGCTGCTCCTTTAGTTTTATCAGTTCTATTTTTGACATGTGTGTAAGAGAAGCTGGCTGTGAAGCTTAGCTCCTATTGCTGCTTGTCTGGCTCCTGTGATACACAATTCTTGTAGTATGTGTAGTTGCCTTTTGTAGGATGCTCTTGATAGTAAGTTTGCTGCATCTTGTTTGGCATACAATCATTGGCCTAAGTTGTTTTAAGAAGTCTTATATAACTCAGAAGGCTTGAATCATCTGATCTATAGGTTGTATGCTTGTACTCTGTATCCTTGCGTTCTAAGTCAGAATCCTTGCATTACGTTGAGTCAGACCTCATTGGTCCTAGAGTTTGTTTGTGACCCATGCTCTGGTTTATTGATTGAGCCTCATTGGTCTTATTCCAAACTGTAAGAAGGTTTGACTTGCCAGTCTGACCATTTTAACATTTGGCAGCTATGGCTTTGTTTTAAAACAGAAATTATGTGTCTGAGACGAATGTTGACCTCTCTATGATGATTTCTCTTTTTTTTTCTTAAGTTAAACAAGGTCTAAAATCATTGTTACTGTTTCACTTATGTATTTTGTTTTTTATTATGTCATTTAGGTTAACTTGAAGTGATGTCTATTACACCTCCAACCAAAGAATGGATGGATGCACCACGGCAGTCACCTCAATTTAGTGAAGGAGTTAATTCATTTATCAAGTTCGCAAAAGAGGCTGGAGGGGCAAAAGATGGATTATATCGCTGTCCATGCTCGAAATGTAAGCTCTTTTCAACTAGAACAAGAATTTCTCTACAGGAAATACATTTGCATTTGCTCCAATCTGGTGTACATCACGGAGAACAGTCTCGTGCAAATACTGTCAGTCGCAATCAACTCCTAATGTAACTGGTAATAATGTTCACTGTGAAGATTCTGGTCGGGGAATGGTCCACATGTTCAATGACTTACAGAGACCTATGGACCTCGATAACAACATGGAAGAGTGTTTCAATGATTCTAACCAAGAGAGTCGTGCCAATGTTGAAGGTGATCAAGGTGCTGATATAAATTTCAAGAAGAAGATAGAAGATTCGATGCAACCCCTATATCCTTCTTGTGATGGGCAGCATACGAAGTTGTCTGCAACAATTGAGTAGCTAAGTATGAAAGCAAGACATAATTGTTTTGATGCTTTCTTGACTGAGTTATTGCAATTTTTGAAGACGGTTTTACCTACTGGGAACACATTACCGGCAACAACCAGTAAAGCTAAGGCTATGATTGAACCTTTTCGGTTGAAATGTGAAATTATCCATGCTTGCCCTAATGACTGCATTCTTTACCGGAAGGAATATGCTGACTTGGATAACTGTCCTAATTGTAAAGCAAGTAGATGGAAACCAGCTGATAAGAAGAAGCCACATGCCAATAGAGTGGCGATGAAAAAACTAAGATACTTCTCAGTTGCGGAAAGATTGCAGATCATGTTTAGTACCGTGGATAGCAGAGTTGATGAATAGGCATGGTAATGTAGAGGAAAATAGCACACACATGCGGTATCCTGTTGATTCTCCTTGTTTGAAGTTAATAGATAGTAAGTGGCCTGAGTTTTCCGCGAAGAAGAGAAATGTGCGTTTAGGACTGGCAACCGATGTTTTTAACCCTTTCGGAATGCTTAATCCCCATAGTTGCTGGCCCGTTATGCTTGTGCCCTTGAACCTTCCTCCATATTTGTGCATGGCTAAAGAATTCACTATGTTAACACTATTGATTCCTGGTCCAACGGAACCGGGCCATGACATCGATGTTTATTTGCAGCCGTTAGTCGACGAGTTGAAAGTGTTATGGTCTGTTGGAAAGTTTACATGATTCTCATACAAAGAGTAACTTTACTCTGGAAGCAATGTTAATGTGGTGTGTGCATGATTTTCCGGCATATGGACATGTTTCTGGTTGTAGAACAACGGGAAAATTCAGCTGTCGTATATGTGGTGAAGATAGAGATGCAATTAGGCTAAAGAATGGACGTAATTTCAGTTACATGGGTCATAGAAGATTCTTACAAGATGTTGACCATCCCTTTAGATATGCAAAAGCAAAATTTGATGGAACCGAAGAACATACAAATGCTCCATGCCGTTTGACGGGTATCCAATGGTTGAGTAAGATGAATAGTGTGCGAACCGAATTTGGGAAGATCACAAGGAGGGAAACAGCATCAAATTCTACTGGTAAAAGGCGTTTGACAAGTGTCCAATTGTTAAGTAAGATGAATCGTTTGCGCACTGAATCTGGGAGGGCAACAGGTAAGAGGAAGCGGTCGGTTGATACAAATATTCCACCATCAATGAAAAAGGGATCAGTCGATACAAGCACTCCGTGGTCAAAGAGATCAATCTTATTTGAGCTGCCTTACTGGGAGGTAACTGATTCAATATTCCTAAATCTGTTCATTCTTTTTTTTTTTTTTTTGAAGCATAATCTGTTTTTTTTTAAGCATAATCTGTTTTTTTTTGCAGTATGTTTGATATTTACCCTGTTTAGGTGTAGAGGAACCATACACAATACATATAGGAACTGACATTGGTACTATACACCTTTAAAAACTTTAAATTTAATTTTACTTTTTTTAATTTTATTTTGTTTTGGTGTCATTTTTTTTCTTTCAACTATGGATGTTTGGATGTTCTTACTAATTGTCCTAGTTTACTTTAGGATCTGCCGATTCAACATAATTTGGATGTAATGCATGTTAAGAAGAATTCTGCTGAGATTTTCTTTGGAACCATCATGGACAATAAGGATAAGATCAAGGATGGGATTCCGGCACACAATTAGGATCTGCAACTCCTTAAGATAAAGAAGAAAATGTGGTTGAAGGAGCGAGGAAATGGCAAACCTCCAGAAATGCCACCAGCACCTTATTGTCTGTCTATAGAAGAGAGGAAACTACTACGCAGAACTCATAGCAACCTGAAGGTTCCTATTAGTTACTGCAGGAACTGGAAGGAAAAAGTATGTTTGCGTGACTTTCAGTTCAAAAGCTTGAAGTCTCATGACTATCACATTCTAATGCAGGGTTTGCTTCCTGTTTTTTTTATGTACTGTTTCAAAGAGCATAAGCCATTGCTTGAGGCGATTCGACAGGTGTCATTGTTCTTTAAATTTCTTTGTGAAGGTTACTGATATTGCCGAGCTTCGCATGCATCGACGTCTCGTGGAGTCTATATGTGTTTTTGAAATGTATTTCCCGCCTGTTTTTTTGTTACAATAATATATGTCACCGTACACTTGGCAGAAGTTCAACACCAGTGAACCTCCCAACAAAAGCTAATTCGGCATAAAAAATGATGCATCGACATCTCGTGGATTAGTATTGTTTTTTGAGTTGGAGTTTTCTTTGTTGCACAGATATCCAGTTGCAATCGTGATGCCTACTTCTTTAGATTGTTACTGTGGGTCTCAGTTAAGTTTAATTCAATTTTAAATCTTGAATTTTCATCAAAAATATTTAAATTGTTTTCAATTTATAGTAATCGAAGTTTCGAGTTTTGATTATAACCATACAATCAGATGCAATTTCGCCTTAATTCAAAAGGATGAAATCCCAATTCCTTCAATTTTGATCGAATTTGTTCCAATTTGATCGATTTTACATCAAAATTGATCAAATTGTTTTATAGTAGTTGAAGTATCGAGTATTAATTATAGCCATACAATTCGATTCGATGAAATTCGCCTCAATTCCAAATGATGAAGTTCTAATTTCTTCAATTTTATTCGAATTCGTTCCAATTCGATCGATTTTCCATCAAAAGAGATCAAATTGTTTTCAATTTATTGCAGTTGAAGTGTCGAGTTTTGGTTATAGCCATACAATTCGATGCAATCCGTCTTAATTCCGAAGGATGAAGTTCCAATTTCTTCAATTTTATTCGAATTCATTCGAATTCGATCGATTTTCCATCAAAAATGATTAAATTGTTTTCAATTTATTGCAGTTGAAGTAACGAGTTTTGAGTATAGCCATATAATTCGATGAAATTTTCCTCAATTCCAAATGATGAAGTTTTAATTTCTTTAATTTTATTCGAATCCTTTCCAATTGGATCGATTTGCCACACGCCTTTCTTTGAAACTTGTTCCTTCACCATTTGAAGTACCTTCTTTCTTCTTGAAGACAAATTTGCTTCCCACAATCTTCTGTCCCATAGGTCTTGCAACTATCTCCCAAGTCCCATTCTTGTCAAGAGACTCAACTTCTTCAATGATAGAAGCTCCTCATTCTGCTGATTCTTCTTCATTGATTGCTTCTTGATAGGTACTTGGCTTATCCCCATCTATGCTCTCACCCACTGCAAGTGCATACGCAACCAAATTAGCATGGACATATCTCTGGGGTGGTCTGACCTGCCTCATCACTCTGTCTCTTGCAAGATTGTACTGATGATCTTGTGCTTCTTCTTCTTGGGCAGGCTCTTGCACAATTTCTTGACCATCCTCATCAAAAATAACAGTCTCATTGTTTCCGTGAAATTATATCTCAAGTTCCATTTAGTTACCAAGCTCTACCTTATCACTAACACTCTCTTCATCTCTTCCATCTAATTCTTCATTTTTTGGCTTCAACATCGATTGCTCATCAAATGTCACATCTCTACTGATGAGAAACTTGTTTGATCTTTTTTCAGGACAACAAAACTTGTAGCCTTTCACACCCTTTGAATACCCAATAAATATACACTTCTTTGCTCTAGGCCCTAGCTTCCTCTCATTCACATGAGCATAGGCTGGACATCCAAAAATCTCCAAGTCTTCATACTTAGCATGTGAACCTGTCAAAACTTCATTTTGAGGCTTGCATTCAATAGCAGTTGATGGATATATACTCGCAGCTTCTGTCCAAAACACCCTTGGTAACCCTGCATTGGAGAGCATGCACCTTGCCTTCTCCATTATGGTTATGTCCATCTTTTCTGCAACACCATTTTGTTGTGGTGTTTTTCTGATTGTGTGGTGTCTCATAATCTCTTACCCCTTGTAGAACTCATTGAACTCACCCCAACAAAATTCCAAACCATTGTTTGTCCTCAAGTACTTGATTTGCTTAACAGTTTGCTTCTCAACCATAGTCTTCTATTGCTTGAACTTGACAAAAATTTCATCTTTGTACATAAGTATGAATACCTATAATTTCCTTAAGAAATCATCAATGAATGTCAGCATATATCTACCACCACCATGTGACTCCACCCAAGAAGGACCCCAAAGATCAGAATGAACATAATCCAAAATATATTTGGTGTTATGAATAGCTGTGCTGAACTTGACTCTACATTATTTCCCAAAGATTCAATGCTCACAGAAGTCTAGTTTTCCAGTTTTATGATCACCAAGCAACCCTTTCTTGCTCAAAACATCTAACCCCCTCTCAGTCATATGCCCTAACCTCATATGCCACAATTTGGTAGTATCATCTTCTGAACTTGAAGAACATACAACTGCATCACCTATCACAGTAGTTCCCTGCAGTGTATAAAGACCATTAATTCTCTTTCCCTTCATAATTGTAAGACTTCCTCTTAAGACCCCAATAACTCCACCTTCACCTTGATACTTGCAACCATTTGAATCAAGTGTACCCAAAGAAATAAAATTTCTTCTCAAGTCCGGAACATGCCTAACCTTGGTTAAAGTCCTCACTATACCATCATGTATCTTAATTTGAATTATACCTACACCCACCACTTTACAAGTGACATTGTTTCCCATAAGAACTTTACCACCTTCTCTAGGTTGATAAGTAGTAAACCATTCTCTATGAGGACACATATGAAAAGTACAACCGGAATCAAGAATCCACCCACTATCCGAGCTTACGGTATATAATTAAATTGTGATAACTGTTCCATCATCACTTTTTTATTCAACATTTGTTGCACTACCTTGATTTGTATTATTCTCAAGTTTCTTCTTTTCCGGACAATCCTTCTTCAAATGCCTTTCTAACTTACAATGAAAGCATTTGAATTTACTGGATTTAGATTTAGACTTAAACTTTGATCTACTTCTATCTAAACCACCCTTTTTCTTTTTTATTCCTCTTACAAAAAATCCATCTCCCGAGCTCTCTTTACCATCAATATCGGTCTTCTTCAACTCCTTTGAGTTCAAAGCCGCCTTAACGTCTTCCATGGAAATTCTAGTCTTTCCGAATATTACAGTACCAATAAAGTTATCATAAGATGGTGGATCCTAATGCTTGGTCTTCATCTTCAATTTTTCATCAATATTTGCCAAATCTAAGAGAATTTATTATAATCATCAATATGATCTATAATAGACATTCCTTTATGCATTCTAAGAGTATGTAATTTCTTCTTAAGATAAAGACGATTAGTTACGGTTTTATTCATATACCTCTTATCCAACTTGTTCCATAGCACACTCAGAGTCATTTCTGTCGCTACTTCTCTCAAGACCTCATTGCTCAAACACAACAAAATTAATCCTTGTGCTTTCTCCATGAGCTCTTCCTTTTCCCCATCCTTCAATGTTGTTGGAAGAGACGTTTTCCCCTTCAAAGGTTTCACTAAACCTTGTTGCACCAAACCCGCCCTCATCTTTAGCCTCCATAGATTGAAATCATTCATTCCATCAAACTTCTCAATCTCATACTTTGCCGCCTTTATAGATCGCTTCCACCGGGAGCTCTGATACCAATTTGTTAGAACAAATGGTACAAGCTAGCACAATCCAATCAAGATATGAAATATAAATGAAATCTAAGTAAATCAAGCACGCACATACACAACATAAAGATTTATAGTGGTTCAATCAAGATAATCTACATTCACTTGCGAAGACGACGAAATGATTTCACTATGTATCAAACAGGATTACAAGATATTAAATCAATCCCTCTCTCAAGAACCCCTTTTGATGCCTCACACTCTATATCTAGAGATATAAGGTTTCTTCTATCTAATCTAAAAGAAGAGAATGGACTAATGGGCTAGGTCCATGGGTCAAGCCCAATCAGAATGCAAACATGTATTCAAGGTATATACAACCGAGAGTTTACCTGAATCATTCTGAATGCTAATAACATTTGCAGGACCACTTCTCTTCTAAAGGTAAGGAATTTTTGTTCTATCGTATCTATTTACTATTCAAAGAGCAATTGTTTCTTGTTACTTATTCAGGTTGTAATGAAAGAACTGATTGTTGTTAACTATTTTCTAGGATTTGTTTTGTTTTTTGGTTTGATTTTGGTTGAAAGACGAGAGTTATTGCTTTTCTAAGATTGATACAATGATATTGAATCATTGATTATTGAAATTGCTGCTTCCTATTATTAATTAGTAGTAATCTAGGGTTTGGGTTTTGTAAAAATTGTGCAATACAGCCTATTTGAATGAAATCAAAACTTCTATATCTATAAAGTTAGGGGATTTGTTGTTGAATGTTAAGGTCATGGTGATGCTTACAGGTTACGATGTCTACTCGTCGCAAGGACCTAAATAAACAAGGGCAAATTACTTTGGAAACACATTTGATATTTCAGACCTCAACCAAATCAAATGGAAGTGCAGCAACTGATGCCCATCAAATGTTTATCGGGTGGAATCCATGGCCTTGTACCAACTCCTAATTACATCTTACGAATTCAAACTGGGCAGATTAGCACCAACCTTAAAGGTACTATTCTTTAACCCCAAAAGGAGATATTTGGGTGTAGACTCTGTCTCTTGGGAACTAGGGACTAAACAAACTTGAAAAGCTGCAATGAATTTAATTTCTTTCAACCACGGACTGATTTTTAAAGATAGAATCCATTTTGTTTTATTTGCACGCTATTGTAGATTTGGGCATGTAAGCAGGGTAGAGAACTCGGCTGTGTTTAGATTGTGTAGCTATTGGTGGTTACACGTTACGAGTCTTTGATTCTCTCGAGGTTTGGTTGTATTTTGGGTGTTTTCTTAGCCTCAAAGCGCCGTCTCAGTGCTTCGTATGTCTAATTAATTTGTTGTTGCTGTTGTTTTTTCTAAGAAAATGTTATTAACGACATGAATTTGAGTATCTCTCAGCTGTGTACATTTATATGCTTTGTATTTCTATCATATTGTTAACAATTACTAGAGGACACCGTACTAAAAGTCTAAAACTAATGATATCCGTTTTACTTGTTACTTGACACACTTTTTCCGTTACATTTTACTGCCTTAGATTTTTGCAGTTCACAGATGATTTAAACTGTCAAAACATCTATTGGAAAACATGTAATTCACAGTTGCACATGACAACAGAAAGATTTGCTTGGACTACATAGGGTATCTTAGCAGTACCACAGGTTTGCAATTACTTCTTGATGACAAATGATTAACAACTAAACAACCACTAGGCCAGCACCTTAGTTGTTGTCGAAATACAAAACCATAAAAAAGGAATACAATTGAAATGAATCTGAGGAAAAAATTTGGTTGGTGCATGACCAATAAGTGCATGAACATGCCATACCCTACTCAACTAATATGATAGAAATGGGAAGTATTAAACAAAGAGTTGACAGCTATATATATCTGCTAGAGAATTTAATCAACCACGTCTTTATCAGACTAATCTAACTTCTTTTTATTTATTTTCTTGTATTTTTTTCTTCGACAATTATATAAGTTGTTAAGTTGTGCTTTCCATGTTGTCTAGAGGCTATTTTTAAAATAAAAATTATTTGTATTTGTTGAAATGGTATACATTACAGTACCTTCTCTATAACAGGAAATATCAAGGAAACCAAGAAGAATTCTATCAATCTGGTACAATTCGGTTTTCTGTAATCCTTGTTAATTTCTAACATCAAGGGGACATTTTATTTTCATAATTCTTCGTCTATTTTCACCCTTTTGAGCTAATGGCAACTAGGGGTGATAACGAAATTTCAGTTGATCATCCTCTACTGCCTCAGGTGACGAAGAATGAACAGCTATCAATTCCAATTGAAGAAATGATAGCAAAGTTTGACAGAAGTAGTGAGCATCTCTGGCGTCCTTATCAGGAGCTAATTTGCATACGCAGAGTGCATGAAAAGCTTCATAAAACGACGGAGCCTAGTTCATATGCTCCTTTAATGGTATCTATTGGTCCTTTCCATAGGGGAAAAGAACCCCTTAAAGCAATGGAAGAATGCAAGCTGCATTACATGAGCAACATTCTAAACCGAACAAGAGAAGAACATAATGTTGAATCAATACAAAAGGTGTTTAGGAATTGTGTTGAATCTATTGGGAGGATGGAAGATAAAATTCGCCAGTGCTACTCGGAAACCATCAGCCTCGAAAGCAAGGAGTTTATAGAAATGATGGTGGTTGATGGTTTGTTCATCATCGGAATCTTCCACGCATTAACAGGACCGAAGTTGATAGACGACAAATTTTTATTTCATAATGTATGGTGCAAGAACACTCTTCTCTGGGATCTCTTGCTCATCGAAAACCAAATTCCTATATTCGTTCTCGAACGTTTATTCAACCTAACTGCAGAAAAGAAGAAATCAAAGGGCATGACCTTTCAAGGGATTGCGCTGAACTCATTCAAAGACAATATTGAGTTGCCGAGAAAAATCAATACCATTACCAAGTTGCAACAATCCTGTCTGGGTGAAGGTAATAACCATTTACTCGATCTCGTAGCTAAATCTATGCACCCTTATACTCATCCCAATAATGAAATGCACGTTGTTAGCATCAATTCTTCACCATTCTCAAAGTGCACAGATCTGATCAGATTTCTTAAAAATGCATTACTGCAAGTTTTCAAGTACATCATCATATTTATGAGCCCTACACGCAGCAGTTGTCATAAATTATCAGGAAGTGTCATTCCAAGTGCGACAGAGTTGGTACGAGCAGGAGTTAGCTTCGAAATAGGCCCCAATGATGGTAGCTTCCTAGATGTTAAATTTGATGACGGAGTGATGACAATCCCTCGTCTTGTAATCGGTATCAATACTGGTCGTTTCTTTAGGAATCTCATTGCTTCTGAGCAGTACTTTGATCAAAATGGATCTCCATATTACATGACCTCATATGCCATATTCATGGATAACCTCGTAAGTTCTGCTGCAGATGTCACATTACTTCGTAATCAGGGAATCATTACACATACTTTGGGTACCGATGACGATGTCTGTAACATCTTCAATAAGCTTTGTTGTGACATATATTTGAAAGACGACTATTACGCAGATATACATAAGAGGGTGAACATATATTACTGTGACCGTTGGAATTTCTGCAAAGCAACATTGAGGAGAACATATTTTGACAATCCATGGGCTGGTATTTATCTGGTTGCTGCAACTTTATTTCTCATTCTTTCACTCATAGGGATAATATTAAGGTTACTTGAGTACATCAAACCTAAGAAGGCAGCCTGAACCCTGAGGTATCGGGGGACTGGATTAATTCCGTAGGGTTAAACTCAAGCTCGTTCGTGTTCATTCGTTTATGATCGATGAAAGCAAGTTGCCCTCACTTGGTTGTTTATGCTTTTCACTATCTCTGGCTTTGCCAGTCTAGTTTTTTTTTTGCTATGTGTATACTCGTTTTCTTTACTAATAAGATGTGCAAGTGTTTGGATTGTTTTTCTTTCCGTTCGAATATACTCAACGTATCCGCATTTCAACCATATTTGATTATTACTTCTCGTAATGTAAGTATGAAAAATTATCAAAATAAACACAAAGAATTGACATGAAACAATGGAGGCATACGGCTCCCTTGTAACTCATCTGGAACATAACGCTGTAAACTTGGAAAATTAGCTTATCCATTCATCCCCGTACTGAGAACTGACATGAAACAATAGAGCCATGTGGAGTCATGAGTGATCGGATATGTCTAGAGCATCACTTTCCAATATCAGAAGCATGGACATTTTGAGCTCCACTGCCTTTCTCCAGGGCTGACCATATACCATGAAGTTCTCCTTCTTCTACATAATTTCTATGAGGCACAACAAAAAACAGAGCATAAGTAACTATTTATCAAGTGATCTCGTAGAGGATATCCACAATACCTTCAAAAGAACCCACAGTCCGGCCACTGTCAGTGTCTATGCTCATTTGCATTCAAGTTGAAGTTATATAAGTAAAGTTTTCCAAATATAAAAATAGAGACTTACTAATAAAATTTCTCACAAAGTTAAGAAGAATAAATGTTCGTAAACACTGACCAAATCCTAGTGCCGCCGCGACACAAAATTACCTTGTTTACTTGTGCTCCTAGCTAGCTATGAGATAAACCACCTCTATGAACCAGTAAGGGTTGAAATTTTAACTTCTCGTAGGGCAAACCACTGCATTAGTAAACTAAAGTAAGGTGTGGTTTTGTACTCGACTCCAAAGCCACCGGGTCAGAGGTATATGGGTTCTAGTCACTAGAGAGTCAGCACATTTCGCAATTATAAAAACAAACAGTCTGACATGTGACTCGGCTGCGTCAGTATCTAGTTTCGACTAATTTGATTAATAGCAAAATGGTGCTGTCAATAGTTTCATACGAGAATCATATACAATTTCATGTAGCGGGACTTGTTTATAAGCTACCCACCTAAAAGATATTGCAATAGGATGATATAACATTCATTTCACTGGAAACATATAATTGAGAGAGCATGCACCTAAACCTATCGATTGTACGTAGAAGCATTCAGGATCTTACTTGTTTTAGATGATTAACATTTCTTTGATCTTTTAGCACCTCTTGAACTGGCTGGTTTTTCTTCTCCTTCGTAGTAGTAATCCTTAATAGCCTTTTTGCAGTTCGAATTAACTTGTAACATTAGTGTTTCACAATCTTTCAAAGAAGTAACATTTTTTTCTCCCAAATCTTTCAAAGAAACAATGCTCTGCCTGTGAGGAATTGCCTCAATGTACCAACATTTCATACCCTTAGCCTTATCATCCCAAAGTTCGGTCCAGGTTGAGGTTTTAGGGTCATAGCAATAGAGTCTTGTCTCAAAAGGTGTGTGGTGGTGGTACCACAATAGAACCTGATTGTTCCTTGTGATTGCTAATGGTGTAAATTTTGGATATGACGCTTTCCAGCGTATCCTGAACTCCTTATTCCAGCGTGACGAACTTTTTCAGTGGCAGTTTTGTTTCCAGTTACGCTGTTCTTTCGTGGCTTTATTAGTACCACCACTGTTGATATTATTTCTCTTCTATACCCATATGTCAGTGCGAGAAGCTGTATAGTTTGTGTAAACCAATTACAAATTATTATTCCCTCCAAGCAACTTGAGTGGAGAAATGGCAGTTTTGTATGCAAAATATTTAGAACGTGGCAACGAGATGTGATGGACCTTCTCGCGTTCCATATTAAAGGCCACAATCTCACTTTCTTGTACCGTATTATCATCGCTTGGTTTAATACTCGGATTTAAATTTCCTGTCTATATTTTGGTTGATGCTCTAGATAGGTGTTACAAATATGGCCAGCAATCACATAGCAGAACCAAGCCAAGCCAGCATTGGGATGGTGACGGTAGATTTTGGGGTATTATTTTTTTCCTGAGAATTTGATCTTATCTCAGTTCTTAATAATCAATAATCAGGATTGGGATGCTTTTTTATGCCCTGTGATGGTCTGTTTTACTAAACTTTCAGACAATATATAACTCAGATGATAATATTAGTAATATAGTGATGACAACAATTATTGTAGCAAACAAAATTATAGTATAGCAGTTTTTTTTTTTAGGTCCACCGTATTCTAATGAGTATATAACCTCCAAGGATTAGTAGGAGAAACATCTGTTACCATTGTCACTGCCATGTCTTTGTTCTTAAGACTGTCAATTGTGATTGAATTGATACTTACACTGAACTCATGTAGATTTAATGCTCATTATTGTTGGTTCCTAATGCAGGTCTACTTTTGTCGACGTCACTCTCAATGGTCCTTTCCTGATACGGGTAAACCTTTTGAACTTTGGCAGAAGTTGTATTGTTATCACCAAAGAATTTGGTTCTAATGTATTCATTTACATTTACATTTAAAACTGCACCTCATTGTGATTTTGTTTTTGTTTTTTATAACTTTGGATCTTTTATTATCACAATACAGGATGACCTACAACAGCTACATTTCTTTGTTATAGTTATGATCACAAAATACATTCATGAGCTATGATGGTAATGTGCATACTCACTAATGTGGATGTCTAAGATACTCTTAGATGCATCTTAACCCGATGATACACACAGATAGGCACATTCGGTGATGCTGATACATGCCGGTCTGGAGTTGCAGAATCGATCAAGTAGTTGAAGGGTTTGGGACTTAAAACTGCAATGCTTACAGGAGATAAGTTATTCTGCCGCAATGAGCGTCCAAGATCAGGTATTCCAATGGGTATTTTAGAGTGAAGATAATGATTAATAAGTATTAGAGTGTTAACTAGGTGTAAGTCTTTCTTTTGTTTTAGAGTATAGAGTATTATTGATTCTGCGACATAGATGATTTACTGTTATTCGATGTAATTTGCTTACAAAATGCATCTTAACCCGATGATCACTTCAATTAAAGTTTCTATCATCACTATGACAAACATCATGTCAAAGGCATGCACTTGAACTTCATGGCCACTACCCACGTAATCTCTCTCGAAATAGAAATTAACGTTTTCATGAGGTTAAATTTCTGTTTAAGGGGGTATTATGTTTTCTTAAACCTGGTGGCATGCTTATTGTAACTGTTAATGATAATGGTGTTATTTTTCAAGCCGTTGTTATTACGCTTTTCATTGTCTAAGCCCCTAAAGACACTAAAGTTATGTACATGTATTAACTGATTGTCTTAATTATTTGGCCGTGATATAGTCATCTGTGGCCTCTAGGGCCTGAAATTCTTAGCATATGTGTTGGTTGTATTTGCAGTATCAACATCTGAAGTAAGTGGGAAAATTTATTGGTCCGTACTACTGCTTACAATACTTTCTACTCATGGAAAGTTTACGACTTATTAATCACTCTTATTTAGGGCTGCACATCGGGTGGGTCGGGTGGGTTTGACCTCACCCGTACCCGACTCGCCTGGTCCTCGGGTCGGGTCGAGTCTGATCCGTCCAGATGGTGGGTCGAGTCGGACGGATGCGGGTCACCCGCCCAGGAAATTATGTAAATTTTTTTCATGAACTTGGTTGTTTTTTTGATCCTCACGCGCGCCACCTGATAAACCATTTTAACTAACAATCGATAATCTTAAAATTTAAGTCCCAAAATTCAAAATTATACAATAAAATTAGAGTTTTAATATGCAATTCTACGACATTTCCCAACTAGCAACAAAAACAAGTTCATCTTAGTAGCAGCACCATCCCGGACCCGAATAGGAATCAATCGTCATCTATGATGATGGAAGAAGCAGCAAGGTTACCAAATAGTTCTGCAACAAAAGAAGTGAACAATTAGAATGAAAAAGATTAAAAATACCAATAGTAATAATAGTATATGAAGTTAAGAACCATGATCCATGAAGTACAAATTATATCCGACTCAAGAACATCAACCTCCTCCTCCTCGACTCCAAGGCTAGAAGAATCTTTGTCAATTGGTTACGAAACCAATTTTGCAATAAAATTAATGTCTCAAGTGTTCTAGGCTTTAAGGAACTTCGAAAAGGATCCAAAATTCGTTTTCCGGTACTAAAAGCTGATTCAGAAGCAACAGAAGAAACAGGTATAGCAAATATATCTTTGGCTATGAGTGGTAAAATGCCAAACCTCGCAGAGTTGATCTTCCACCAAAGTAATATATCAAAAGAAGAATCCTCATTGGCCGGAGAGTAGATAGGCTCAGCCAAGTATCTTTCCACCTCAGATCTTCTATGACCCTCCACAGTACTCAATTGGTTTTTGCGTTTATTCCTTTCTTCCCTATACTTAGCCTTGCTAGAAATAGAAGAACCTTGAGCAGAAGTAGAACTAGAGTTACCTAGAGACTCGGATGAAGATATCACACTTTTAGTTGTATGTTCTAATTTATAAGCTGTGAACAGTTCATCAAAATCCTTTTTAACTTTATCAACCCAAGCTTTTACCCTTCTTTGTTTTATCACAGGGTCGTAATGCACAACTAAATCTTCAACAGTCACATACAATCCTTGTTCTGTCTCTCGTGGATCCAGAAGTACAACAATAAACATCAACGAATTCATTTTTTCAAAAAATCTCCCCAATACTTGTTGTACTTGAGCAACATTACATCGCCCATGTGACTTAAGAAAGGATCCTCGTATCTATTTTTCCAATCTTCTAATTCTTGACGAACACTACCGAGTTCCTCCAAGAATGAGTGGGAAGTAACATATTTAGAAGCTGAAAAAGCAACAGTTGAATCGTAGAAAACCTTTAGAAACTGAATCAGAACTCTGGAATTGCACCAATCATATCTTTCAGGAGCATGCACTGGAGGCCTTTTCTTCTTCTTGGATTTTCTAAGAGAAACATCTACTTCTTCTTCTTCATCTTTAGAATCTAGATCAAACTCAGCATCTATATCAACATTTTCATCACCGTCACCCATAGAAAAAAATGGTACTGAAATATCATAACAAAACTTCTCACGGAATGCCCTATCTGACTCATGTAGCCTTTCAAAAGCTTTTTCATACCTCTCTGCAGCAACTAACATCAAATAAGTAGAATTCCACCGCGTTTTCACATCCAAAATCAAACCTTTTTTACAATCTATCTTTGCCATCTCAGCAGCATCCATAAACTTCTTCAATCTTGCGGGAGATTTTGTGACATACTTTACCACTGCCCTGATTCTGAGAATTGATGTATGGTACTTTTTTAAACCTAAAAGCAAGCAAGGGGCGGAATACCACAAAGAGAAAGTGTACCTATCAAAAAAGAAGTTTTTGTAATTGGCATATATTTTGTTAAACCGCCCATAAGAGCCATATTTTGACTTTGATTTGGAGAAACCATCCTTAACGACAAGAGCAAGTACGTGAGCCGCACATCTAACATGCAAAAATTTAGCTCCAAGTAATGAAAAACCCCAACTAACAACTTGTTTTCTCAAATAATCAATAGCAGTTTTATTCGCAGATGCATTATCAAGAGTGACAGTGAATACTCTCTCAAGCCCCCATTCCACCAAACATTTCTCCAAAGCCTTACCAATTTGTTTACCTTCGTGACTTTCAATCAAACAAAAACAGATGATTCTTTTATGCAGCTTTCATTCCCGATCAATAAAATGAGCCGTTACAACCATGTAATTGTAGTTCTGCATCGATGTCCAAGTATTAGTAGTAAGACATACCCTTGTCTTATTTGTCTTGAAATAACTTATCAATGAGGCCTTTTCATTCAAAAACAACATGCATATATCACGATACACTGTCATACGACTTGGAATCTTAAATCTCGGCTCAAGAAACTTACTGTAAGCCCTAAAACCTTCGCCTTCAACAATTCTAAAAGCCATTTCATCTGTAATAATAAACCTAATCAACGCTTTTCTACATCCTTCTTGAGAAAAACTGACCCCCACCAACTGTGGTTCCTCTCCCGACTTGCACGGCTGAAAACCAAGTGTCTGTTGTCCTCCCTGCTCCTTATTAACTGATTTCTTGTACTCAATACACTTCTCTAAATGATGAGAAATATTGGTAGTCCCATGTGTTTTACCACCAATCTTGTAACTACCCCCACCCTTTGTACAATGCTTACACTTTGCTTTAGCACCATCTTCTATAATATCGAAGTGATTCCATACCCAAGATTTCTTCACACCAACTCTAGGCTTCTTATTTGATGATGAAGGTTGAGAAGATGGTGTCGCGGATGATGAAGGTTGACTAGATGGTGACGCTGATGACCCAGCTATACTCCTTGTCCCTGCTAAGGATGCCGGTTGACGTTGAGGTGGAGGTCCCATATAACTTTAGGATGGTCTTCCTTGTACAAGTGGAAGATCTGAACTAACGTCATCTTCTGAGATTTCAACCATGGTGATAACCTACAAGGCAGAGGTGGAAGAAGAGGTGAGTTATCATATATATACATATGTATTAGAATTAGTTAAATATAGTAGTACTATTAATATGTCTTAGAATATGTATTAGAATCAAGTAAATGTATAATGTTCAAAAAGTACTATAAGACATTGTATTAATAAAGTGTATATGAGATGGAAAGTACTGTATAACTATAGGAACAAAGTTGGAAAGTACTAAACTAATGCCTACCCTAAGACAGTGAGAAGAGAGGAAGAGAGAATAGAGGTGGTGAGAAAATGTTATGAAAGTTCCATGAGATGGTCCGTAAGTAAGAGACAGTCCCATGGGATGGTGGGTTGTGGTTAGTACTCTGCCCATACTTTGATTCAGGGCCTGTCCCGCAACATCCCATAACTCCCTTGCTGCTTGCGATATTTTGTATCTTTGTGTACATTTTACCCACTATGTAAGTTTTGCTTATGTGGCAAATAAGATCATCGGGAACAACTTAAAAGTGTAAACTCTAGATTCGCGATAAAAACAATAGAAAGCTAAAAAACTTTTAGTGAGAATAATCAGATAAGACACTAATCCAAGATCAAGGCCTAAGTAAAAACATTAATAAGTGATAATATGAATTTGCAAGGCTCTGTTCAAGAACTTTATAGGTGAGAGAAGACAAAGAAAAGATATACCCGTAAACTTGAGTGGGAAACCAAAAATGTCCTCACAGGTTAAACTTTAACAAAACCCAAAAAACACAATACACATAAGCACTCATACATTTCATGAATTACGTAGAAACTCTCGATTAATCACCAAATCTTATCAATTTTTCAAACAAAAATCATCATGCAGGAGACTCAAGCCAATACCCAACAACCCATCACTGCAAATAAATTTCATGCTCCAATTATTTTTTTGTTCGTTGATCGAGGAGAAGCCTCAATCCTATGTAACATGAAAGAAAAAGAAAGCTAAAAAGAGTAAAATGCTTTACAAGCTCAACCAGCAACTAAACCCTTCTTCTACAAGCTTCTTCCTAATTCCTATCAATGCTTTAGTGGAAAAAAATTTCCCATCTTTATAAAGATCATAAATCTTTTGGCATAGATAGCTCTAAGAGGGTTAAACAGTTAAAGTACCACTAAAATCTGAATCAAACTCTAACATAAAAACAACAAAAACCTAAAGGTTAATAACCCAACAACAATTAGTTTAGAATTTAACTCCATTTACTAAACTAGTTGAATGCATGCATATCATGCCATAGTTTATACACCAATCATGATATTCATGTCAAGGAGATCACCCTCTCCGAGATTAGACCTCAGATCACATCTATCAGCTCAATGCAAGATATAAGAAAAATATGAAACAGGACTCATGGTAACTTAAAAAAATGTGGCGCGCTCCAAAAAGCTTCAGCAGCATACTCAAAACATCCCTGCAAAGGGTAGCGATCTATTCAGCCATCTAATTATCAATGTTGCTCAACACATTAATTACCTAAAACATAAACACAAAAACAACACCTTCATCCTCAAATCCAAATTCCTTTCTCAATCCTGAGTCTTAGATTTCTAGATTGTTCTCCAATTGACATATAAACAGTTTAAAACACTAAAATAAGATCCTGTTCCCCAAATTTCAATCGGATCCAAATAGAAACAATAACCCTAACAAACAAACTGTCCCAGTACGAATGAATCAAAATCTATCTGAACCAGGAACAAACACAACAAATAAAAGATGGACTACAGATAGGAGTAAAAGAGATAGAATTAGGGTTAGAATTTTAGTTGACAAACTATATAAACACCAAGTCATAAGGAATCCATCAAATCACATAACATTCTAATCCCAAGTACTACAATGACCAGTGCATTAGGTTCTGTCACAATCCTTTTTTGTATTTAAACTAACAAGCTTTAGTCCAAGTACACGTATTGCATCTTCCAACCGGCAGCAGTTGGAATGATTCATCCATAAGTATCACATCTTCAACAGAGAAATAACTGAACAGAGAAAAATGGTTCACATCTTCACAGCAGCTGGGTATGAGCTAATTGAAATTACCTAAAACTTACCTAAAAACCCTAATTAAGAAAACAGCGGCTGGGTATGAACATCACAAATTCACAATCACTCAAAACTAATGAAACCCATAATCAATTGCTACTCAATCATGTAATGATACAAACATTAATTTCAATTAGGGCAATTTTTTTTTTAAAAAAAAAACAGTACCTGTACCTGATAGAGATTCAACAGAAGAACACAAGGTGGTGCTGATGATTCTTGGGTTCACGGTGGTGGTGGTGGTGTGGTCTGTAACTTTTGAAACAAATGAACTGAAAGAGAAGTAAGAATCTTTGAAGAGGAATAGAGAACAGAGAAGAGAATAGAGACAGAGTCGAATCGATGAATGAAGAATGAAGATACATATGAGTCTTATAACTCTATGAGTGAGATGGCGGGTGGGCGGGTCGGGTCGGGTGATAGGAGTTATCACCCGCACCCGACCCATTGATAAGCGGGTATAAAAAAAATCACCCGCACCCGACTCGTTCATTAACGGGCCAGGTGCGGGTCGGGTAAATTTGGGTGGGTGCGGGCCGGGTTGACGGGTTGGGTCAGGTTTGTGCAGCCTTACTCTTATTAATCAGTATCTACGTGAACTGTTTCTTTTTTCTGTTAAGTGTGTTACAGACTAAGTCAAAGTGTGTTGACTAGACTAAGTCTATCTGTTCAAACAATGCTATAAATACTAATCATATGTGTATAAGACCTGTATCGAAAACTGAATATCATTAATATCATCTTCTCCATTTTCATTTTATGTTTTACCAAAATTATCATGGTATCAGAGCTATGTTCATCATCTTGAATCAAAATCACTGAAAAAAAATCTTACAAGCATCTTTTTTTATCAAAACCTTTCAATTCATCAGATTCAAATATCTTTCAAATTTTTTTTAAGATCTTCGATTTTGTGAATCTGTCTCAACAAATTTTTCAACAACATTTTCTTGAACTTGAATCTTCTGATTCGTTTAAAATCAAATCTTCAAACAATTTTACATGCCTATTACTAGAAGTATGGCTAATCGAACAGATCCTTGGAATACAAATCTTAATGCAACTGCTGCAGAACCAGACTTTACCCCAAATTTCAGTCTTCCATTTACTAATATCTCCAACTTCATTTCAATTAAACTTGATTTCATGAACTACTTGTTATGGAAAGATCAATTTGAGTCAACTTTTATCTCAACAGATTTATATGGATATGTTAATGGTGAGGTTCAAGAACCACCAACTGAAATACTTACAAATGGATTTCCAGTGACAAATCCATGATGGATTTATTGGCGTAAACTTGATAGATTTGTTGTAAGATGTTTAAAAGAAACACTCACACCAACTGTCTCCAGTGATGTTCTAGGTCTATCATCTGCCAGAGAGATTTGGTTGTTTCTTGAAACAATATTTAAACAACAATTTTGCTGCTAGAAGAGGTATGCTTCATAATCAACTTAAAAATATTCGTAGGGGTACTCAATCAATTACTCTTTATCTACACCAAATCAAGATGATTGATGATTCTTTGTCTGCAATTGGGGAAAAGGTGAGTGATGCTGATCTCACTATGCATATCTTCAATGGCTTAGGAAGAGAATATGATAATTTTGTTGTCTCTTCCTACAATAGAGAGTCATCATATATTTTCTCTGAGGTTAAGGCTAGATTGCTGATACATGAGCAATGGTTACATGATCAACATCAAGCAATTACAGAACAATTTGATTCTCCACAGTCAGCAGCATTCTACACTAGAAATGTTCATTCTGGTGCAAGGTTTGGATCTAATTCTGGTTCATCTAATTCAAGAAAATACAAGAATCCAAGAAATACTTCAAGCTTTCCTCATAGTGTTCCAACTACTGGATCTACTTGTGGTTCAGTACCAATATTGGTTCTGGTGGAGTTAGAAGACCACAACATGATTATTCTACTATGGAATGTCAAATCCGTAGGAAAATGGGACACTATGCAAGTAGATATTTCTTTCGGTATGCTCCTCCAAAGAATGTAAGAACTACTGATGGTTTTGCAAATGTAGCTTGGTTTGAAAATGATTTCTCCACTTTTAATGTCAATGCTTCTGAAACTAGTGAAAATTCAACACCAACAACATGGTTGTCTGATAGTGGTGCTTCTTCTCACATGACTGGTGATGGATCTTTGCTACAACATCATTTTTCTTATGCTGGAAAGGAGAAGGTCATGGTAGAAAATGGTAAGACACTGCCTATAACCTTAACTGGAACTTCTTTTCTGCAAAAACATCAAACTAGTTTTAGATTAAATACTGTGTTACTAGTTCCAAAGCTTAAGCATAATCTCTTATCTGTTGCTAAGTTCACAAAGGACAATTGTTGCTACTTTGTGTTTAATCCATATGTTTATGAGATAAGAAGCATGCTTGACAATACTATGTTGGCTCATGGTGCTGTTATTAATAATCTTTATCCAATCAAGAATTTGTCTTCCATTTCATCAAAATGTTTTTCTTCCTTTGATTCCTCAATTGTTGCTAATGCTTCTTCTTTGTGGCATGCTAGACTAGGTCATCCTTCCACAATTATTCTGCATCATTTACAGAAACAAAAGCAAATCCAGATAAAATCTACCAGTAAATCTTTTCTCTATCACCCCTGTCAGCTTGTTAAAAGTAAAAGATTACCATTTTCCTCTTCTGCATCTCATGCAACTTAGACATTAAATATTATTCACTGTGATGTACACCTGTACCTTCTTTAGCTGGTTTCAGATACTACATTGTATTTGTAGATGATTTTAGTCGTTTTCACTGGATTTATCCAATGGTTTTCAAAACTGATGCACTATCCTGTTTTACTCATTTCAAGAGTTTAACAAAAAATATGTTTTCTACAAAACTAAGTTCTTTCAAGTGGATGGTGCTACTGAATTTGCGAAGGGTCCTTTTAAGCTTTTTCTTGAGTCCAATGGGATCTCAATCAGAATATCTTGTCCACACACTCCAGAACTGAATGGCCTAGTTGAAAGAAAGCATAGGCACATTACTGAAATGGGTAACACTCTTTTATTCCATGCTTGTTTTCCAAAGGAGTTTTGGTATGATGCATTCCTAACTGCAACATATCTTATTAACAGAACTCCATCCAAATTTCTGGCTTATAAATCCCTTTATGAAGTATTTTTTCATTCCATACCAGATTATAATTGGCTAAAAGTATTTGGATCTTATTGCTATCCATTCTTGGGCCATTCTAGACTTGAAAAGCTTTATCCTAAGTCATTAATGTGTGTTTTTATTGGTTACAGTCCAGTACATAGAGGTTACAGATGCTATAATCCCATCTCTAAAAAGACATATATCTCTAGGCATGTTTTCTTTGATGAAACCAAATTCTATTTTACATCAGCTGTTTCTCTTGATTCTATTACTTCTGTTCAGACACCTTCTGTTGTTGATCAAATTCCACCTGCTCTTGACTGTGTTTCTGTTCCTACTAGTACTATTGTTACTAGATCTAAGAAGGGAATTTCCAAAAAAAAATTATATCCTGATCATGTAGCTCATTTCACTGTTAAACATCCTCTTCCTATTGCTTTCACCTCTTTGTTAACAAACACAGATGAGCCAAAGAGTTTGAAGACTGCTTCTCAAATTCCACACTGGATATCATCTATAAAGGAGAAGGATGATGCATTAGTACAACAAGATATATGGGACTATGTTCCACCAGAACCTTGGATGAATATTTTTGGTTGCAAATGGGTGTATAGGGTGAAATTGTAGGCAGATGGTTCTGTTGAAAGGTATAAATCTAGATTAGTGGCACAAGGTTATACTCAACTAGAGGGGGTGGATTTCAAAGATACATTTAGTCCTGTAGTCAAATTCCCTACAATCAGAATTGTTCTTACTATTGCTCTAACTCAGCATTGGTCTGTTAGACAATTAGATGTTTCCAATGCATTCTTGCATGGACATTTAGATGAAACTGTATATATGGCTCAACCTCAGGGGTTTATCCATCCTGAATGTCTGCAAGCTGAAGAAAAGCTTATATGGCCTGAAGCAGGCACCAAGAGCATGGTTCCAGACCTTTAGCTCTTTTTTATTGTCTTATGGTTTCAAGAAATCTGTGTCAGATAACTATATGTTCATTTACACTCATGGTTCTGATATGTTGGTTCTCTTATTGTATGTGGATGACATTTTGTTAACTGGTAGTTCAGATAGTATGATGAGTGATCTGATAAAAGCCTTGGGTGACAGGTTTTCTATGAGGGAGTTAGGAAATTTGACTTATTTTCTAGGCATTGAGGCTTTACAAGTTTCTGACACTATGTTGTCAACTCAGAATAAGTAAAACCCTGGACTTATTAACCAAGGATGCAATGTTGACTTGTAAACCATGCACTACACCTGTGGCAAAGGCTAACAAAGTTTCTATACATGAACGTAATTTATTGCCTGATCCAGCTGAGTATAGGAATCTAGTGGATATCCTTCAATATCTGACATTGACTAGACCTGATATCTGTTTTGTTGTCACATATGTTTCACAGTTTATGCATGCACCAACTGATAAGCATATGCTTTTGTTTAAAAGAATTCTCAGATACTTGAAAGGAAGTATTGGTTCTGGTATTTGTCTTAGGTCTGGTGATTTACAATGTATGAAAACTTTTACTGATTCTGACTGGGCTGGATGTCCTGATACCAGAAGGTCAACTTCTGGTTATGTGGTATTTTGGGAAATTCTGTGATAGCCTGGTCATCAAGGAAACAACCCACTATGTCCAAACCTTCTGCTGAGGCAGAATACAATTGTCTGACAGGTATGTTAAAATGGAAAATTTAGGATACATGCTAAATTCAAATTGTATATACTTTTTCGCAATTCCCAATTATGATATATCTATAATATAAAGTATAGTGGTGTTATTTGGTGTTTGGTTGGTACATGATAATATCAAAATGCCCCTCCATGTTTTTTTCCCTTTTACATTTAGCTGTGTGTTCACCGTGTTTTTAGTAGATTTCAGAAAAATGAGGGGCAAATACAGCTCATGTTTCTTCCTCCGTGTTTTCGATTGGAAATATTAATTCTTCCTCAACCAATTTCAATTCTAATTTGAAATCCATAATCGTTAGCAAATCTTTTTACACTCTAATCATACGCAAATCTTCACCACCTCCTTCACTTTCATCTTCGATGTCACCACCACCACCCTATTCTCTGTTCTGATGTTAATGTTGATTAAGGAATTACATCAATTGAGCAAGAATTGGATCAAGGTTATAAGTACATTTATGTTTGATCATTGATCCTTTAATTGTTTCAGTTATCATAGTTGGGTAAGAAGTACTTCCACATTTCGACTCTTCACAGTTGTGTTCTTTTCAAATTTCTAATCTTTCTAAATGCTTATCCCTCATTCAGAGTTAATTATATAAAAGTGTAAATAATAATACTCTAAATTCCATTTTAGATATTAGTAATAGTCGAAATATAGTTTAGATAAGGGATTTAATTAAATATGTGAACGTTAGTTGTCTGTGTAAATGCCTAAGAGGATGTCATTGTTAACGTCTTTTCTCAGAAACTAAACATCTTTCTACTCCACAACATTTCCTACATTACGTGGAACCAAGATAGTGTTAGAGAAGAGAGAAAATGTTAATGTAATGCTGGTGGATAAATTAGTTGAGAGACAGAAGTGGAAAGGAAATACTGTGAGCGAGAAGTGTTAGAGAAAGAGATGGAAGACAGACACATAATATTTGTCTATTGATCAAGCCTCTGCAATCAATAGTACTACAATGTTGGCCAAGGATTTTGGTGTATATTGCAGGGTTCATATATATATACTGAATTACCTGATGATTGGCATTTCAGTAACTGAAGTTTACTATGATACTCTTAACATGTTTCATGTGTTGGCATAAAAATGTCCTTCCACTCAATATTTGAAAGCTAAAAGAAGTATGAAACTGAAGAGCTCATTTCAATTAGCATGGAAGGGTAAAGATACAGCAATGCCTCGCCATTATAACACAGGTTATCCACCAGTACTTTTTAAAACACTGCGTGAAAATTAACACGTGTTAATACAGTGCCTAAGGTGTTGGTGTTGTTTAAAACAACGCTAGCTTAAAATGTTGGTAAAGTGGTGGTGATAACTTAAAATCTTGGTAAAGTGGTGGTGATAAGTTTTATCGAGTCGTAAATATTATCATCCAGTAATTTTATTATTATACTACGATAACATTAATAATATTAAAAAACTATTAAAAGAGATTAATATGCATACAAACGTATACATACATAAAATGGAAGGAAGAGGATATTCCATTTCAGCAATAGCATGTGCTTGGAAAGTCACCTGTATTTGTATACTGGTTGTGGATAAGCATAATATCTGTGATTCTGTAGTTTATACTCCGCTCTATTGTTACCGAGATCTTGACAATACCACTGCAGTATACAGTCACCAATACACAGGGGGTTGGATATCGTAACCACAGATTCCTGAAGAGAAGAAATCAACTGGACAATCATAAGTTGTTGAAGATAGTTTAATTTCTCAACAAAAAAAAAAGAAAAAAAAAATGATAACAACGATAATGATAATAATAATAATACGTTTAACTAAAAAAATATGTCGTACTCAGCTAGAGAAATTCATACAGCTGCTCCTTTGAAATGGACATTTCTACGCGCAAAGTGTATAACCAAACTACAACCAATTTATTTTATTCTTATTCTTTAATAAGAAACAAATCATTTGTTTTCAAGATTTCTTTACCAAAAAATCCAAGAAATTGTAAAAGAATGAATGCCAATACTCAAGATTCTCCAAATACACTTTTCTGATACTCAGCACTAGAAAAAAAAGGGATGGGAAATTTTGTACATTTTTTGTATATGTTCTAGCCAAAGAGTTTATGGCTATTAAGTAACTGTTATCAAATTACATAGTCTTTAGCTTTTGAGCATAATCACTACTTTTTTCTCTTCTATAATAATCATCTCGGTACCTCATGAACAACTATTCGCAGGGGCGCAGCCAGAATTTGAAAAAAGTGAGAAAATTATCAATATTGACACATTAAGGAGGTGCAAAATAAATTAAAATAACTAAAATAAATTAAATTGGTTAAAATGGACTTGGGAACCGGCTGAGTTATTTTAAACTGGCTTCGCCCCCTGATGGACAAACCCTTATGAAATACTCCTCGTGTTTTAAAAAGGTAGGTAAATTTGGTTTGGCATAAAGACTAAGAAACTAATCATTATTTTTTAAATAAATTAGTAAATTATTTTAAATAAAAATAAACAGATTAGTAAATTAATAATATATAGTTTTTTTTAAATAAAAATAAACCTATCTTTTTGATATGCCTACTTATGAAAGCTTTGTTTTTTATTTAAAACAGAGGAGTAATAGCTGGCGGCAACTGCGATCTCATGGTCCAACCCTTGGAGGTCATTAAACATAATTATGATTTTAGGGTACTGATTTAGCTTAATGAAATTGATACCTACCATTCTTATCTGTGGTGTGGGGATAGATTCTGTCTGGTTCGAATGCATTATTGAACAAATCTAAAAAGTTAGAGAAAAGGGACTAACACTAAAAACTTTGTTTATGTTTTTTCATTGATTAAACTGATGAGATTCTTCTCCAATCTCCATCATCTATGGACCCAATTATGGTTAGATATTGCAGTTGGTAAGTAGGACCTTAAGTTGAGAAGACAATTTTAAAACTTCACGGTATACTCACAGAACGGCTGTATGCCTTTATTATTATTTTTATTGATTTGGATGTGAGCAAGTGCTCTATATTTAGCTTTCATATTACATAGTTCTAAATCTAGACAAATACTAAACAGAGAAGGAAATCTATTCAAATCCTAACAGAATATGAAAAGCAAACCCTAAATACTATTAGTTGACACTTGTATTAGGATTAGGATTTTGACTGAGGCTGGATGGTTCAACACTTCCCCTCAAGTTGAAGGGTAGCTCGCGAATAATCAACTTGCTTCTTAAGAATTGGAACCTCTGAGACGGCAGTCCTTTAGTGAAAATATCAGCCAGTTGGTCTTTTGACGAAATGAATCTGACCTGAAGTTCTTTCGCAGCAACTCTTTCACGTACAAAGTGGTAGTCTATTTCAATGTGCTTAGTGCGAGCATGAAATACTGGATTCGCAGTTAAGTATGTGGCACCCAGATTGTCACAGCACAGAACAACAGGTGTGATCGGTATACAAAGTTCCTTTAATAAAGACTGAATCCAAAGAACTTCTGAAGTGGCGATTGCTAATCCTCTATATTCCGCCTCTGTACTGGACTTAGAAACAGTCTTATGTTTCCTTGCACTCCAGGAAATAAGATTTCCACCAAAATAGATATAATAGCCACTGGTAGAGCGTCGATCATCCAGATTACCTGCCCAATCTGCATCATAATATGCTTGAATATTGAAGCCAGAGGATGGTCGAATATGTAAACCATAGCTTACAGTGTGCTTCAAATAGCGTAGAATGCGCTTTAGTAGTTCACAGTGTTCTTCATAAGGATCTTGCATGTACTGGCATGCTTTGTTTACTGCTACAGATATTTCCGGCCTTGTGAGGTGTAGATATTGCAAGGCTCCCACCACACTGCGATATAGATATGGATCATGAAATTTTGTGGAGCCTACCTTCTGTAGTTTCAACTGGGCATCCAAAGGAGTCGTAATCGGTTTTGAGCCATCCAGTTTTGTGCGCTGGAGCAAGTCTGTTGTATATTTCTGTTGACTTAGAATAATTGAATTTCCCTGAGGCACAACTTCTATACCCAACAAATAAGATAAGGACCCCATATATTTGATCGCAAATGCTTCACCAAGGAAAAATATTAATTTGTTGATAAGAGAGGGATCAGAACCTGTAATGATGATATCATCCACATAGATAAGGACATATATAATTTGAGATTCATGCTGCCGGACAAACAAAGAAGGATCAGATATTGATCCCTTGAACCCTTGTGATATCAAGTATTGACTGAGGCGTCCAAACCATACTCTGGGTGCTTGCTTTAGGCCATACAAGGATTTGTGTAGCTTACAGACATGTTGTGGGTAATTCTGATCCACGTACCCTGCTGGTTGCTGCATATACACCTCTTCTTCACGTTCACCATGTAAAAATGCGTTCTGCACATCTAACTGTCGCATAGGCCATTTGTTCATAATTGCTATAGAAAAAACTAACCTGATAGTACATGGTTTTACAACCGGGATAAAGGTATCGCCATAGTCCACACCCTCTCGTTGGTGAAACCCTTTAGCAACCAACCTGGATTTGTATTTGGCAATAGTTCCATCTGAATTTTGTTTAACCCGGAAGACCCATTTCGATCCAATGACATTCATACCAGGTTTGTATCGAACTAAGAACCATGCGCCATTACGGATGTGAGCATTGTATTCATCATCCATTGAGTGACGCCAGTCAGGATGTTTAGTTGCTTTGCTATAACATGTAGGAGCTATATAATCCGGTGTCAGAAGTGGATGTTTGTTGACGTTGAGACAGAGTTTATCGATGGGTTTTGAGATGCCGGATTTGCTTCTTGTCGCCATTGGGTGGACAGAAACAGTTGGAATTGATGTCGTTTCTACCGGTTGCTGCTGGTCGTTGGCGTCGCTTGTGGAGCTGGTGGTGTAGTTGATATTGCACGGGTAGGTGTTTCTGAAAAGTTCTGGACGTTGGAGGTATCTATGCTGTTGATGGGCGTTGCTGACAGGACGTTGGTGTTTTGTCTGCTGCTACTGGTCGGTGATATACCTGCTGGAGAGACGTGGAGGTCATGTCTGCTGCTGCTGATTGGTGATGGACCTGCTGGAGATACTTGCTGGACGTGTTGTGTATTAAGTGGTGGAGTAGCTGTCATCAGGAGACAAGCTAGCTGGTGGAGTAATCGGTGTAGTTTGTTGGTGTGTGGGAGAAGCAGGACTCGGTCTTTGCTGCCTTGAAAAAGCTGGATGAAATTGCTGGACGTGGTCAGGCAGTTGTTGAGTTACGGAGCTGCTGTTAGGAGCAAGGTATGGAAGTAGTGGAGCTGCTGGACGTCGGGTAGGGTCACTGTGTGACGTGTTTCCGAGTACCCGATCCTGTTGTTGAACGATTGGAGTAGAAGTGGTTCTACGAAATTGCTGCGCAGATTATGTAGAAATTTTTGCAAATGCAGGAGTATTAAAGGTGTTTGTGGAAGGGCTTACTTCTGGTGATGGGTGCACATGCTGAACCTTCTTCTTGGCTTCGAAAGGGAATGATCTTTCTTCAAATTTGACATGCCGGGATATGTATAGTCTACGTGTCGGTAGATGCAAGCACATGTAGCCTTTATGTGCCCCACTATAGCCAATAAAAACACAAGGAATCGACCTTGGCTGCAATTTGTTAGAATTGTAAGACCTGAGACTAGGAAAACAGAGACATCCAAATACCTTTAAGAATGAGAAATCAGGCGGTTTGTGAAACAACAGTTATAAAGGTGTTTGTATATGTGATTGAGAAGATGGACATATATTTATGAGATAACAAGCAGTTGTAAAAGCATCAGACCAGTAGGAAGTTGGCATGGACGCATGGAATAAAAGAGCTAGCCCTGACTTAGTAACATGTCTGATCCTACGCTCGGCTAAGCCATTTTGTGATGAAGTGTGTGGACATGAAAAACGATGAATAACACCCGTGTTGTTTAAGAATTTTGTGAACTTTTTGTATTCGCCACCATTGTCGGATTGAAAGACTTTTATAGTTCTGTTTAGCTGATTTTCTATCTGGAGCTTGAACTGTATGAAAACATGTAACGCATTAGATTTTTTAACTAATAGGTAAACCCAGGTATAATGAGAGTATGCATCCATCAACAAAAGATAATATTTATGTCCATTTCTAGACAAAGTAGGAGATACCCAGAGATCAGAAACTACTAGACGTAATGGTTCGTCTATTATTTTATTACTCATACGAAAAGGAAGTTTGCAACTTTTGCTAAAATGACATGACTCACAAAAATGAAAAAATTTATTGGTTACTGGTAGAGAGTAATTTTTGATGACTCTATTTACTGTGTGCAACATTGGATGTCCTAGACGCTGGTGCCAGATGGGAACTGATGCAGTGAGATATGAAGTTGGCGTCGATTTTTGGATGTTGGGAAGATTGTTGAGCACATAGATTCCATTCCTATTCTTGCCTTGCAGAAGAGTTCTCCCGGTGTGCAGGTCCTTTACCAGAAAGTGGGTAGAGCGAAAAACAAAGCACACATGATTGTCAAAACAAAATTTTGATACTGACAATAGATTAGCTTTAATAGGAGGAACATGGAGTATTTTATTAAGGTAAAAGTCTATATTATTATGAGTGAAAAAACCTTTACCAATGTTTGAGATGGGTAGAGCATTACCATTACCTACATGAACCGTTTCAGTACCATCATATTCATGTTGAATACGAAGATTGTTCATATTTGCAGTAATGTGGTGGGTAGTACCTGTATCAGTAACCCAGTTCTCATTCAAGGTTCTTCCAGGTAATGCTATGTAAGCTTGTCTGTTGGGCTATTGGTTTGGTCGGTCCCCTTTGTATCTGAACCAACACCTGATTGCTTTATGTCCCGGTTTTTGACAAATCTGACACAGTTCTTCTGTTGATTCATATCTTACAAAAGTATTGTTGTTGTTTCGAGCCCGACAATTTGAATTGAAGTATCGTCTTTGTGGTGGCCTTGTTTGGTTTTGGGGTGTTGCTATATGACACAACATTAGCAACGGGTTCCTGTAAAACAGCAAGTTGTTGCTCCAGACGCATATCATACGTCAGGAGATGTGCAAGCATTGTTTTCAAGCTTAGATTGTCAATAGTACTTAGAGAGGTTACTATTGCATCATAAGCCTGATTCAATCCATTCATGATTGATTGTTTCTTATCTTCTTCTGTAACTGTGACTCCAGAGGTTGTTAAAGAATTAAAGAGAGTTTTTGCTTTGGAAATATACTCGTGCATAGACAAGTTACCTTTGCGCAGATTGTGTAGTTCTCTTTTTAGATGCATCTGGTGAGCTTGGTTGTTTGGAGCAAATCGGTCTTCAAGTGCTTCCCGGACTTCTTGAGATGTGTTGAGACCAACAACACCTATCATAACGGCATCTGTTAAAGATGACAAGAGCCAACCCATTAAAATGTTGTCTTGTTCTTCATATTTGATAAATTCAGGATTAACATCAGTTTGATTTGGTAGATTTTTTGGTGGTTTTTGAAAGCTTCCATCAACATAACCGGATAGGTTGTAACCTATGTAGTTAATTTCGGCCGAAATTTCGCCGAAATTTCGGATTTCGGGGTGAAACGAAGGCGAAATCCGAAATTTCGGCCGATATGGACCGATACAGACGTTTTTTTTTTTTTGAAGAATCAAAAAAAAAAAAATTAAAAAAAAATCCTTGTTTTAGGGTTTCAATTATTACTCATATTTTTATGATATTTTAGAATTATATATGGATATGATAATATCTATAATTAATCTAATGATTTCGATTAGAATTGTAATATCCTTGTTTAATTAGCATTTTAGACGATGAACTTTGAAGTTATTCTTGTTTTTCTTATGTTTCCAGTTTGAACTTTGTATGAAATCTATGGATCTATATATTTTAGATGATTACTAGTTTTTCTTTCTAAACTTTGTGAAAAAACGTTTGTTATAACGTGTTAAAATATATTTATAATTATAAAATGTGAACTAGTATTTTTTCATAAAATTATAGGTATAAAATATATGGACCGATATTTCACCGATATTTGAACCAAAATTTTCCCGGTATACCGGCGTACCAGTGTATCGCCCTCGACCGATACGAACCGAAATCCGATATGTAACAACCTTGGTTGTAACCCTTTAACAAGGGTTTGAATTGTGTTTTCCATAGTAGGTAATTTATTTCTGTGAGTTTGATATTGATAATATGGTTGATGTGAAGGTTTTGAAGCATTGTTGTTGTGTTTGCGGCCATTGGCGCGTGGTTTTGGATCTTTGAGGCGTCTGATACCAAGTTGAGAAGACAATTTTAAGACTTCACGGTATACTCACAGAAACGACTGTATGCCTTTATTATTTTTCTTATTGATTTGGATGTGAGCAAGTCCTCTATATATAGCTTACATATTACATAGTTCCAAATCTATATAAATACTAAACTGAGAAGGAAATCTATTCAAATCCTAACAGAATATGGAAAGCAAACCCTAAATACTATTAGTTGACACTTGTATTAGGATTAGGATTTTGATCGAGGCTCGATGGTTCAACACCTTATCAAATGATTTTGGTAAGTTGGGAATCTTTTTACCGGTAAGGTGGTAAGCCGGTGGCGTTTGTCCATGTCCCCAACACACATAGATGACAACAGAAGATGGAAGAAAAATTGTAATTTTCTTTAAAATAAGCTCACCAGAAAAATTTATTAATAAAAAGATAAAAAACACAACCAAAAATAAAAAATAAAACAAATCCAAAAGGTTATGTTATCCATCTATATGGACAGAAATTTAAAAGTATCTCTTTGGGTAGCATATTGTTTCACATAAATGCTGCCACGTAGAAACAGAGTGCACTTACACGGCCTTGAGGCCCTTGACTGAGACCAAGTGTATCGATTTATTTTTTATCTTTTTCTGTCTAACTATAATTATTGTCTTCCTAATTCTTTTTTTCTCCTTTTTCCTATTTCGTCAAGCATGTTTTTCATTATTCATCATTAGGAATTATTAGTATATAAAAAAAAATATCATATCTATCCCTAAAAAAATAGGGATACTCGAGAAAATGCCCTAAAAATATATGTCCCGTCGGAAAAATGCCCCACAAAGTTTAAATTCTGGGAAAATGCCCCACCGTCATATTTTCTATCTAAAAAGTCAATATCACGAGATTGACTGGTCAAATTCTCATGAAACGAGATATCAGTTACAAACAAAATTACCAAAATGCCCTTTCCAACCCTTACACGTGTGAAATAATACTACAACACGTGTGATGTTTGTACACGTGTTTATGTTGTTCAATAGAAGAACACGAGTCATGACTAGGGTTAAGTGAAAACCCTAGCCTCCATTCTTTTCTACTCTAGTCTACTATTTTTCTCCCTTTTCTACTCTTTTCTACCGACGCCTCCCTTCTCAAATCAGAGATGAAAAACCTAGCCTCCATTCTTCTTCAGTGAAAACCCAAGCCTCCCTTCTTCTTCTTCAAGCCGTCGTTCTTACCCAGGCTGTGTCGCAGTCGTCGTCGTTCACAGGAGCAGTTGAAGACGTGTTCTTGTAGCTTCCAGTATTGTTCACAGCAGTTGATGAATTATTACAATCCAAGTAAGAAACATGCAACCCTATGCTTATATTTCCTTATTTATTAAGTTAATTTTATTTTTAATGAAATATGATTTTCTAGGGTTTTCACTAGGGTTTTCCGATTATGTTTTTACTATAAATTGGGGGGTTTCACTGACTTTTTTGTTAAATTATTGTTCATCAATTAGTTTTTTTTTAATTGTTGAAACTAAATGTTGGTAATTTTCTGTTTGGAATTTGGGGTTTTTAAAACATGTTAGGATTGTTTTTCCTGTTTGAAATTGGGGGTTTTAAAACATGTTAGGATTGTTTTTTCCTGTTTGAAATTGGGGGTTTTTAAAACATGTTAGGATTGTTTTTTCCTTTTTGAAATTGGGGGTTTCAATATGTTGATGAAATTGTCTGTTTGAAATTGGGGGTTTCAATATGTTGATGAAATTGTCTGTTTGAAACAATTTGGATTGTTTTTCCCTGTTTTTCTATCTTAATTTGGGGGTTTTTAATGTTGATGAAATTGGTAAAAAAATTTTGGAATTGGGGGTTTTAATGTTGTTGAAATAAAATGTCAGTCACATTTTGGAGTTTTTTTTTCCTGTTTTGTCTATCTCGGTTTGGGGGTTTTTAATTGGGGGTTTTTAATGTAGATGAAATTGTTAAAAAAAAATTGGAATTGGGGTTTTTAATGTTGATGAAATTATGTGTTTATCACATTTTATATCTCAATTTGGGGTTTTTTAATGTTGATGATTTTTTTATTTTTTTTTAATTAGGGTTTAGTGAAGATTAAGGAAGGAAGGAAGAAGAAAGGGAGCAAGCAATGCATCAGGATAAACAGTATGGTTTCTATTGTTTGTAATTATTGGTTTCAGTTGTGTGTATCTTTGTAAAACAAAAACAATGTTGTTACTTAATATGAATATTTGTTGTGTTTTCTATTTGTAAACAAAAACAAGCAATGCAATGAACTTCTGTTACCAAAATTGTTGTCTGTTTTGAAAGTGTTGTTTGATTTTTATTATGTTTTTATGCTACTAGGGTTTTAAAAAGGAATTTCTGTTTAACTGTTGTGAATGGAAGACATTTAGGTAGAAAACTTTATTGTGATGATGTTATTGGCCAAGATATATGTTTTAGTAAGTTTAAAGAAATGGTAGGGATTAGGTTGAGGGGAATTGGTGTTATACTACCATCAGTAATTTTATGGGATGATTATGAAATTAAAAGTGAATTGGATTTTTTTGATATGTGGGGAAATGCTACAGAAGATGAGGTTGGGTATGTCTCACTAGGACTATATGTTTTAGGTTGTAGTCAAATTGTTAGTGGTTCAAGTGTAAGTGTTGTTTCTACACCAAGGAAAAAGACAGTTTGTAAAGCAAAGGTGATAGTTAGGAAAAGTCCAAGATTACAAGAAAAGACAGGAAGGAAGGAAAGTCTTGCTTTTGATGGAGATAGTGATACTTTCAGTACCCAAGCTAGTATTGCTGATAATCAAGAAGGCATCACTAAAGGAAAGGAACAAGTTAGTGTACAACTTAACTTTGATGATGATGAAGACTTCTTAATACAAACAAATACACAAGCTAGTATTGATGAGGAGGTACAAGTGAATCTTCCAGATGAAGCTTTGGATGAATGTCATCCAGATGATGATCCAAATTTTCATTATATAGACAGTGAAGATGAAGGAGACAGAAAAAGTTATGGTGAATGGCTAAGAGGGCATCTTCGAAGAGAAAATGTGCATGATGGTAAGTTTTAACTTTATATTTTTATTTGTGCATATTTTGTAGATCTTAATGCTAATAGTTTGTTTTTTGGCCTTGCAGAGAATGATGGGTCAGGAGAAAAAACTGGGGATGCAGTTGATGATGGGTCTATAGGCCTTGATGGGCCTGCAATTGGTGGGCCTGTTAGTGATGTTGGGCCAGTAGAAAAAACTGGGCTTGTAGGTGATGATGTGCCTGCAGTTGGTAGTGGGCCTGCAGTTGGTAGTGGAGATGCAGTTGATATGGTAGCATGGGAGAAACAATTTTGCCAATATGTAGAGGACCCAGGTGATTTGAAAATGGAGAATGAAGATATTCCTGTAGCTTCTTCCGGTGAATTTTGTAAAGGAATGATATTTGAAGATAAAAATGCTTTCTTAAGGCATTTAAGGGAGTATGCAGTGTTAGAGCATACTGTGTATAAGTTGAGGAAGTCAGAGCCTCATAGAGTGTATGCTGAGTGCAAGAACAAGCAAAGTGAAGGTTGTATGTGGGAAGCTTGTGCAAGGCAAATAGTTGGTGAGGCTACTTTCACAATTAGGAAATGCAACTTGGTGCACAAATGTATTGGTAGTGGAGACCCAAATAAAAATCCAAAGTGCAACTCTAGATTTGTAGCTGAACATTTGAAGAAAACATTGAAACCTTGTGATGGGATTCCAAAGCCTAGGCAAATACAAGACTTCTTAGTTTGGGGTGACCTAAATACAGAAATCCCTTATTGGGTTGCTGGTGAGGCAAGGGTATGTAGTTCAACTTAACTTTGATTTCTTTGATTTCTTTTTATTATTTCTAACTTTTTTTATCTTTCTTTGTTTTAAGGTGCATCTGCTTCAAGATCAAAATGGAAGTTATGAACACTCTTACTCAATTTCACTTACATCTTAGATGAGAAAGGAAATAAATTTAATAGTGTTATAATATCCTTTCATGCGCAAACTCAAGGATTTAATGAAGGTTGTAGGCCAGTTATAGGGTTGGATGGTTGTCACTTGACTGGAAAATTTAGCGGTGTTCTACTTGCAACCACTGCTTTGGATGGTGAAAATGGTCTTTTCCCACTAGGAATTTGTATTTGCAGGAATGAGAGTGAGGAAAACTGGTATAATTTTCTGAAAGATTTGAAGCCTAAGGTTATAACTAGATATGGATTGACATTTATATCTGATGGACCAAAGGGACTTCTAGAATCTGTTGCAGAATTATTCCCAGAAGCCAATCACAGATACTGCGCAAGGTAATGGCTTCAACTTTATCTTAAATACTTTTCATATATTTATCTTCTGACTTAATATGCTATTTTTTGATATTTCAGGCACTTATACAAGAACTTTTTGACCAAGGGATTCAAGGGTCCAAAGCTAACGAGTCTAGCATGGAATGCTGCCAAGGCATATAAAAAGTCTCATTGGAAGGTTATTTCTACAGTGTTTTTTATTTGTTAAAAATGCTTTGAAATGATATGTTTTGTTTATGAAATGATATGTTTTGTTTAAAATGCTTTTTTATTTGTACAGATGTTTTGAAATGATGTTTTTTTTTTATACTAATATCTGTTACTTAATGTTTAGGCGCATATGAATGCTTTAAAAGAGGAGGATATTGTTGCATACAACTATCTAGAAAAAATAGACCCCCAATCCTGGGCAAGATCTTGGTTCCCACATGATTCTGCATGTGAGCATATCAACAACAATTTTTGTGAATCCTTCAACGCAATGTGTTGCAACATCAGAGACAAACCTGTGACTAAGATGGTCACAATGTACTGTCAGTTGGTCATGGGCCTGTATGCCAAAAGAGCTGCATTTGCTGCAACATGGAAGGATGAAGAACTGTTTCCTGCAGCGCTGACTCTAATTAGTAAAACGAAAGAATGCATAGGGAAGTATCACTCCAAACCTGCACAAAAGCTGAAAATGTATGAGGTTACTAATATATCAACAAAGAAAGTATTTTACAGTTGATATTGTACCCAAAACATGCACTTGTGTACAGTGGCAACTGAGGGAATTCCCATGTCAGCATGCAGTATGTGCATTGGTCAAATTGAGATCAAACTGGGCCTTGTAAGTATTTTTATGTTGTTGAATTGTTTAGTTGATATAAATGTTTTTGATTTTCTGAAATAATTTGTCTGTTTAACGTTTACAGGTATTGTAGGAAATACTACACTGTGGAGTATTATAAGAACACATATGGATTCACAATAACTCCATTAGGTGACAGTACAGATGACTTCCCCAAGGTATGCCTTTAATTTAAAACTTTCATTTTAATAAGAAATATTACTATTTTAACCTTAGGTTTTGTCTTTACATTTATATAAAGAATACAAATCTTTTATCATTCATTCATCTTTCTTATCCTCTAGCTTTGTTTTTCTTCAACAGCCACAAGTTGATATCATGCACCCAGATCAGATGAGAGAACCAGGAAGACCTTGTGTGAATAGAAAGAGGTCTTGGACAGAGAGTGACAAACAAAAGAAGGCTAGACATTATAGCAGATGTGGTGGATTTAATCACAACAAAACTACTTGTCAAGGTGGAGATGTTGGATCTAACCCTAAGAAGAAAGGAGCAACCACTGAATGTCAGGTGGATAGTGAGTCATTTGTTGAAAAATATGTAGTTTCAAAGAGGATTAGGAAGAAACATGCAACAACTACTTCAACTGCAGGTACAACTTCATTCTCAAAAAGGACTGCAACCACTACTTCTTCTTCAGCGGTTGCCGGGACTAACAAGAAAGCAAAGGCCTCTAGAAATATCAAAGTGAACCAAAACTTTACTGCAAGTTCAGGTTCAGGTTCACATGTGGAAGTTAATTTTAAACAATCATTCAACACTTCAGAGACCCCTTCCAAAAGGCAAAGAAAGGCCAAGGTTCTATATGATGTTTGATTTGTTTAATCTCTTCTTGAATTATGTTTTTTTGATTTTAAAACATTTAATGGTCTTTTAGACATTGGTAATGATGTTAAATGTGTCTTTATTTAGAGACAACTAGTAGTGGATTTATTTTATTTTGAGAACCCTATATGTTGGATTAGTAATTTAGCATCTTATATGTGTGTTTGTGTTTTTTCAATTTTATCTTATGTTTTAGTGTACAGGTGATTTTGTGTACAGGTTATTTTGTGTCAAATTCGTGACTTTGTGTAGTGTGAAACTGCTTCGTGTCCAACTGCCACGTGTCCAACGGTTGAGATGTAAAATGTTTTCATCAAACTGTCACGTGGCAAAGTCCAAAAAGTCAAATTTCCACGTGTTACTATCCTTATTCAGTCAAACTACCACGTGTTAACATCTTATTCAGTCAAACTGCCACATGTCAAAATCTTGTGAATTTAGGGGACATGTTAGGTATTTCTATAAAAGTTTTGGGTATATTTACATAACTTTAATCCACATCGTTCATTCATGGAGGTTGCCACATGTCGAAATCTAGAATAAAGGGTAATTTTGTCAAAACTCACACATGTGTGAACACACATGTGTGTCTAGTTTGACTATTTAACACCATTTGGATGGAAAATGTGACGGTGGGGCATTTTCCCAGAATTTGAACTTTGCGGGGCTTTTCCCGACGGTGCATGTATTTTTGAGACATTTTCCCAAATATCCCAAAAAGATTCTATTATTTTTTTATTTTAGATGGTATCATTTTTGAATTAGTAAAAGTTGATTACAGTTAAATTTTACCCAAACCCAAGATATACTATTAATAATCAGTTTGAATTTTACAAAATTGAATATCTCACGTGCTTGCACATAAACATAACTATAAAGTTTTGACGGTTTTTATTTTTTTATTTTTTTATGGAAAACCATCATTTCTAATTTCTTTGTCGAGACGATCTTCCCTAAATAACCGTTTTTTCTAAAGAAAAGAAATTTTTTTCAGAAACTTCTTTCATCTTCTTCATCTTGAACCTAGTTTTGCTCGGATTTACTGGGTAGATCTATATAAACATCTCATACTATTATGTAATTATTATATCTTTAATTAATTATAATCCCTATTAAGGTGATTATCCGAATATTTTTATATATTTTATTTTCATATCTAATGGTCTGTTTTAGACAATTAGATTTCTTATTATATTTCTCAATAATAATTTTATATAGCCTTCAAGGAGTTTTCATCGATTGTCATAATCGTTTCAAACATATATCTGAGGACGATCTATATCGCCTTGACGTAGATATACATGTTTATGAAGATCCATAGCTACGAGATATGATCGTGATTTTGATGTATAGTGCAAATCACTCCTTTGTAGGAGCATTTAGTCTTAATAAAGAAGATAAATAATTTCTCAATGAAGAAAACTGAAGAAAATTTCAAATGGTGGAATCTGAATTTTCACACCATCCCTAAATAGATCTCATCAATGAAATACATGTATTTAATACTTCTGTACTTTTGTATTTATTCATGTATCTCAATTTATATGTATATATATTTGATCGGTGTAAACAATCTTATTCAATATATAAAATTAAGAGAATTTCTCGTGTTTTTTTAAAAAAATGTTAAATTTTTTCACTCTACCAATTTGTAAGAATATTTTCCAATTTTATAAGATTATTCCCCAATTGACGATTCTAAAAGTACCATCGTTAATTAATTTTTTACCAAGTTTAATCCAGCTCTTTTTTTAAACTTTCTCCTTCTCTTCATGTTACTTTTCTTTTAGATTTGTCATGTCTTTGTTGTGAAGGATAATAGTCCCACATTGCTAATATCCCTATAACGAACTTAAAATATAATATGGAAGGGTCACTCCACTCATTGTCAATTGGTTTTGAGTTGGATGCCCGCAGACTTTAACATGGTATCAGAGCTAGATTCGTATGAGAGTAAGCCCAACGGCTACCCGTACATATAATGTTCACGTGTTAGAGGCCCACGGAGAGTGCCCTTCACGTGAGGGGGCGTGTGAAGGATAATAGTCCCACATTGCTAATATCCATATAATGAACTTAAAATATAATATGGAAGGGTCACTCCACTCATTGCCAATTGGTTTTGAGTTGCATGCCCGCAGACTTTAACATTTATGACACGTGTAAACCAAATCCAACGGCCAGGAAAGTTATTAAAGTTGTAAATGGAAAAAGTCTTGGAATATACAATTTCCGATATTCGCTGTCATCGGGAAGTTGAACTGATAACTACTCATCTCCAGTTCCAATTATGGTTAGATATTGCAGTTGGTCCTACATTCAGTACTTGCTATTTGTCACAGAGGTGCACCAAATGGCTCAACACATGGCTAATTCACCCTTGTGCACCACCTTGGCTAGCCCTTTTGTCTAAGTGGCTAGCCTCATTCTAGAATCTTCTACCATTT
>JAJJMC010023549.1:471596-483879 GCA_023531435.1 Papaver californicum
GAACAAAACCTCTCTTTTCTTTCTTTTATTTAGCTTCCGATCTGCATAAACAGCGTTAACGAATTGTAATTTAACAAACTAATATACCTTTGATATTTTCAATTCCACTCGTATGCAAAAGAGGGAAGGGTATAACAACTTGACAATAGCCTTAGTGTTTAATAAAAAATATTGAGCATTTGGAAGTAAGAACCATATAATAACTATGAAAAGATAAAACAAATTACATCTACAAAAATATTGATAATGGTAAAAAGGTTAGATACAAAACTACATATATTACATACAACCGCCAACTACGACTTAGTTATTCCCTTCCCATTAAGCACGTCATGAGGTAGTACTCCTAAAAGCTAGCAAGTAAATTATTTTTCGAAGTGGTGTGAACATCACGATGAAGAAACCAACATTCAATAATGCAATATGTTGAGTTTATTGTTTTCTTAAAGCCATGAAAAACTTGAACATCTCCACAGTCGTAATAGTTGGTGGGGTGATCAGCATCTTGGCCTTTTGATTGAAGGCAAAAAAGCAATATCTAGAGTTTATTGTTGTTTCTTACTTCTTTTTCTTAGTTTATACATGAAAGTGAAGTTGAAAAAGAATCCAAGACCCAATCAGAATAAAACACTTGAAACGGTTTTGAAAAGGGTTTTCATATAATTCAGCATATGGTTATACGAATGAAATCAGTAAATATAAACTGAATGAATGTATGAATGAGAACAGGAACCAAGTTATCATATAAGCCATGCTAACAGTATTAACAGACTACTTTTAAACGAATGAAATCAGTAAATATAAACTGAATGAATGTATGAATGTCAATAACAGCTTCACCCACAAAACTCAGAAGAGATGCATTTTAAACAAAATATAGCACAAACAGATGAACCAAATGAGATAGTACTTATTCTCTCCTTTTGCAGAATATCCAAGTGGAAAATAAGACAAATATTCTACTATAAATTTGTGAAAGACTAAGAAGTAATTAACTTACTTCTGTCATCCTGGTAGATGGATCGAGAGAACCTGAAATAATCTCTCATCATCTTGCGTATAAAATCTAAATAATAAGAACCAAAAGTACATCATTATCAGTTCAGAACACGGGATGATGAAATATGTGCGATTGAATGAAGGGAAAAACATGAACCTAATTACCAATGGGGTATTTTCCATAATCACGCAAAAATCTCCAGAAAGCACCTGCTTTTGAAAAACAAATAAATAAAATTAGCGCATCCAGTAAAAAATAGATGAACCAATTAAGCATTGCTTTGACTAACTTGCCTGGATTTTCTTCTTCGTAGTAATTGTCCATTTGTCAATAAAAAAGTTTTGTGAATTTTGCTCTTTGGCTCAATTGAGTAATCCAAAATTAAAAAGAATAACCTTTAACATCAGTGTTAGTTCTGATTGTAGTTGATTAGTATGTTGTTCATGCTCTTCTCGGCCACAACTTCCTCTAGAACCCAACCACAATATTAATTCTTCCTTGTTTAACAACACAACCTTCCCTAGTTCTTCTCTGTTTTCTCATAAATGGCTCCACACTGACACCACTTTAGAGGTCAGACAAATCAATTCCCTCCCTGCAAAAACGATTTTAATACAAACCCAATCATTCATCCAATTAAATCATTCAATAATCATCAAATATCATTCTAACATAGCCATACCTATTACTCGTCTGAACCTTCGAAAACCAACAGTAGCAAATTTCATCCATTCTTCAGAGTACCACCAACTCATGTCTACTTCCCTTCCTATATCTACTTCACAAATAATCAAACCCCATGTTCTATCTGTTTCACGGCCACCCATACTTCGAATCCAATTACTTTTGTTTGCTACAACAATTTGCTGCCAACGTATTAGAAAAAAGTATAAAGAGAAAGATACACTTAAAGAGAAAGAAAAAAGTTAAGAGTTTAGAACTTCCACAGTACTAACAGGCACATAGAGGCCCAATTATTCTCATACCTCCTATAAAGGGTTTCACCACAGGAATAACATCAGCTAACTCGGACTCGAATGTACCGCACAATTTGAAAAGTTGATTAAGCTATAAAATAATAAAAACCATTGCTCTTTCACACAAATACACAACGAAAAAGGAAAGCTAGGGTATCATACCTATAAAACACCCCAAAGCTGTTATTAAAGCCATCCTCACCATGAGTGTCAGCTCTTGCTCCTCCTGTTCAAAGCAGAACCATTAAAGAATTTCTAAACTAACCAAAGAACAGATTCACTAACATAATACATTAGCTATACACTAAAGCACCTGTAAAAGTAAACAACACCTCTTAATTACAAACTTAAAGGAGCTAAAATTGTAATCAACACATTTGTAAAAGTAAATACTACCTTCGTTTCAGCAAAAGTATTACTATCACATTTTTCATTTTGACCTATTTTTAGGTTACAAAACTAACAACGATTAAAAGTAACATGATAAAATGTTCACTATGATTATTGCATCATAAACTCGTTACTTTGAATACCCAAAGTTTACGGATGAAATATATATAAGAACACATAACCTGATTAGGTTTAAAAAACACACATTCAGTTAAAAATAATAAGAAGAACGGAAATAGAGATGTTGAGAAAAGATCCGTAATTATTAATAAGTTTGAGAAAAAGATCAATTCATCTTCGATTAAATCATGGTCTTTTGTATGCTGTGAGAATTTGGAAGAGGAAAACGGAACTGTTCTGTGGCAGAATGGAATATAGAAAAGAAAAGGAAATTGTTCGGTGGCGGAAATGGAAGTCCAGAGAGGAGGTTTGGGCAAAGATTTCTAGGGGGTTTATGGTTAATCTGATCCGTTGAATGTTACAGCACAAATCCGTCATCCATCAGAAGTGAACGTTACCCATTATAGGTTAAGATAACCCGATACACTTAAGTAATTGGTGTAAAGTTGGTGTAATCAATTTAATTTCGAACAGCCACTCACTGAGGAGTTTATATAATCCGAACCTCTTAAAAAGTATCATTTAATTTCCTAACGGACCGTCAATCAGATCGGATTAAGTGCGAACCGAGTCATGCACTATCATGTTCCACACAAACATAACAGGCGAGGTGTTGAACATTGCCGAATTAGCTACTGTTCTAGGACGTTCATATGACTCTTTCCCCACCGTTTATCCTGGGCTAACCCTGGAAGAAAAATCTCTCTTAGCTGCAAAGTGGGACAAAATTATGGAAAGATGCAGTAATAGACTGCTACTTGGAAAAGAGGCCTCCTGGCGAGGGATGTCAAACTTTTTCTTATTAAGACTGTTCTCGTGAGCTTACAAATCTACTACGTACTTCTCCCTCTTTATGGCGCCCAAATCTGTAATCAAGAAGATTGAGAAAATTATTCGCAAATTCCTTTGACATGATAGTGATATTGCTAAGAGAATTCATTGGGTGGGATGGAACAAAGTGTGTGAACCTATAAAACATGGTGGTCTTAGCATCCGAAAACTTAAAATGATGAATAAATCCCTCATTACCAAATGGTAGTGGCGTCTTGGTAGTGAGAGCAATTCTCTCTGGGCTCAGATCATTTTGAAAAGAAATATGGTGTAGCTGATTTGGGTTGGAGAACAAAAGAGCCGAAACAAAACAATGGGGTATGCCTTTGGCGCAATATACACTCAACAGCTAATAATTTCTTTGAAAATTCCATTTTCAGGATTGGTAACGTTTCCTCGGTGCATCTTTGGGAGGATAGATGGCACGAGAATAGCTCGATGGCTATTCAATGTCTTAACTTGTTTGCACTTCCCAGCAAAAAATAGATCTCTCTTCAAGAAGCTTACTCTCCCCGCTCTACTGGCCTCTTTTGGGACCTGAGAATCACGCGAAGACGATTATATGGCTTGGATATTCAGAAATTCATAACTCTTATTACCTTTCTTGACTCTATCTCGATCAACAATGATGAAGATGTTGTGTCTGCAACAATAAAAATACCGAAACAGAAGATGTTAATGTTAAAATAAAATCTCTGGACTGAAACACCGATTTGCATATAAAGGACAGAGCCACCTGCTCAGCAAATTGTCCTTAACACAATAGTCTGCGGGTACTCCTCAAGAATGGGAGATGCTATACCCCCACAACGGAGATGTGTCCAGGATAGAACTGCCCGTTATGATTTGTATAAACACAATATAAATCACCCACTCAACGAACTCAACAACAATAGAAGAAGGAAGGAAATAAACAAGCAAAGCGCATACCAAAGCAAAAAGAGGGGAAAAGAATTAGGGATAGTAGCCTTCTCTGGGATGAGTTGAAATGAAGAAGTCGATTTTCTTTTATAGGAAGAGAAAAGAGAATAGTTGTAATGGCAATTGAATGAGAATCAATTCCGTGCATGGAGCACGGACATAAATTGTAAAACAGAATTAAAACAGGCAAATTTAAATCAATTCAAATTCAACCTTTACTGTCAGCAAAATTTTTTAGTAAGTAAAATATATTTTTATGTTTAAATTCATTTGAAAAATATATCAAAAGAATTTTGTCCAAAAAGATAAGTTTTGGTTGACCCACACGAGCCCGTCCGGATGGACGACGACGGCGTGCGAAGCACCGTGCGTGTATGAAATGTGTGATTGCACCAACTAGCCCATTGTCTAAGTCCTCTCCCTTATACAAAAGTGTGTTGACTCAAAGGGTCACTCTTACATGCAAATTTCTTACTAATATGGAGAGACAACATCTTTAGTTTCCCCTATGTGGGAATAAAGGTTTTATTTACGAATAGTAAATATGAGCTAGGGTCCTTAGTAACCCCTTTGTCCTAAGTTCCAATTAATCCAAGACCAAAACAAACCACATAAAATCATTTTCTCCAACAGAAGATGATCAGCTTTTTTAGCTCGAACAATTCTGGCTCCTTTTCTGCTAGAGCCGCCTACTCGATTTTTGCGTCTACCCATCCGGTGAACTACTTTCCTAGCCGTAAAACCTGGTCCAAGGATTGGTCTCATAAGGTTGGGTTTTTCCTTTGGCAAGCTTCTCTAAACAAGCTCCCTGCGCTCGACAATCTTCACAAATGAAATTGTGCAACCTCTGCTCCTAATGGAAATTCTATTCCCAACATTTGTGTGTTGTGTCACCAGCAGGAAGAATCAGTCAGTCACACCCTCCCATCATACAGTTACTCTCAAAAGATATGGAGTTATTTATTTGCTGCTACTGATGAATACTTCAGCCCTCTTAGTATTGTGCTCTCTTTTATTTCCAATTGGAAGGTAAGTCAATTATCTGGTGCTGCTAAGGAGTTATGGAAGCGTCTTTATGCTGGTATTTTATGGTCCATTTGGCTAGAAAAAACGAGAGATCCTTCAATCATAAAAAAAAAAAACCTAAAGCTATTATCATTGAAACTAAGATTAAAATTTTCTCTTGGGCCAAGTTCTTAAACTGTTTTGTTGATATAGCTCTCATTGATATCATTGTAAATTGGAGGTCGAAATTTTCCAAGCCTCCTAAATTTCTTCTTTGTTTTGGGTCCTTAGTTTATTTTTTCCTCGATTATACTTTGGGGTTTTGCATTCTACTGAGTTTTCCTTTTTGATTTATTTCATTACCTTTATCGAGTAAAAAAAAATACACCCTCCGTTTCAGGAAAAGAGTTACTTTCTCTTTAAATTTTTGTTCCAATAAAAGAGTTACTTTCATTTTCAATATAACAAACTTTCAAAACTACCCTTATTATTTTAATAAATGTTATTATTCTCATTATAAAGATATATGTAGTATTAAACTTTTCGTTAGGGTAAATCTGGAAATAAATTACAAAAGTTATTCTCTCTCATCTTGCCTTAACAAGTGTGTAAATATGAAAAGTAACTCTTTTCCTAAAACGGAGGGAATATTTTTTTTTAAAAGGATCTCCCTTGGGGACACATTGTTTCACATAAATGCTGCCACATAGAAACAAGAGTGAATTTACACGGCCTTAAATCCTTGACCGAGACCAAGTATATTGTTTAGTTTTTTTTCTTTACTGTCCACTTTTAAATATTGTCTTTGTTCTTTTCTTCACCTTTTTCCATTTCGTCAAGAATATTTCTCATCCATTCATCATCAGAAATTGCTGGTATAAGAGAAAAAAAAAATTCATTTTTGAGTCAGTAAAAGTTGACTTCAATTAAATTTTAACCTTTATCCAAAATATCCCCTTAATAATCACTTGAATTTCACAAAATCGAATATATCATGTGCTTGCACGTGAACATATTTACTGGGCTTAATTTTTTTTAATTTTTTTCTTTCACTCTACCAAGAAAAAGTACCATGGTTTATTAATTTTTTAACCAAGTTTAATCCTACTTATTCTAAAACTTTCTCCCTCCCTCTCTCCTTGTGATTTCTATTATTTTTTTGTGATAAAAAATTTAGTCAGTAGATTTGTTATGTCTTCGTGACACGTGTAAACGAAATCCAGCGGCTAGGGAAGTTATTAAGGGGTAGACAATTTCCGATATACGCTGTCATCGGGAAGTAGGAAAAACTGATGATGACGAAAAAATTAAATTAATAAAATAATTAATTAATAATCTCCCAAACTGAAATCCTTCGCCTTCATCCACGACTGCAACAGCAAAGCCTGTAACTAAACAAATAAATGAAAATATAAACCCCTTCCCCATCAAAAAACAACAAAATAAATTCAGAGAAAGAGAGAAAGTGTGTGAGGGAGTAAGTTTGAATGAAGTGAGGATATATAATGCTAGATTCAGAGCCGGAATCCAAATGAAGAACTAATTCATCATCATCATCATCATCATCATCAAGAATCATTAACTATTGAAGTCTTTCTGAATTCTCACATTTGGATTAGTTTCTTCATTTTTCTAAGATCTTGCAGAAGTAGGAGAGAATCTGGAGATTTGGTTGTTCTTCTAATTTACTACTACACATCAGGTAAGTTTTATTATTTTTTCAATAAATGCAGTTTTTAATTATCAAAATTATGTGCACTACAACCATCACTTAATAGTCGAAATGTCATTAATAGGATTATGCCACCTGTTTTAACACCATTAATCCTTGATTTAACAAGTTTTTTTTTTTCTTTTTTTGTAAATCCCATCAAGATCAACTTCTTCTTCTTGTGTAATCCAGAGATGAGTTTTCCTTTTTTAATCACGGATTTAACTTATTAGTACTTCAACTGGATGTTCTGTTTCTTTGAGTCAATTAAGGTTTAAAGAGAGGTTCTAACTTAGTGGAATCGGTTTTCTGATTTGGGGTGTTCTTGATGATGTTTTAATCCAGTTTCCCGAGTTTGCTATTTTTTTTGTTAGTGGAGGTCAGTAGTTCGAATCCCCATGCTGTCTATTTTCAAAATGTTTTTTTTTTTTTAAATGATTGAATTTGATGTGATTTTGATTGACTCTAACTGTGTGTGTTATTATTAACGGAAGCACTAAACTTATTGGTTTATTAATATTCGTTCGTTTGATAGGGGTATTGGTGTCATTTGGTTTTACCTGAGTTTTATCAGTAAACCATATTTTAGGAGATCTGACTTTGTTCCAAGTTCCAACTGAAAACTTTTCTACTGATTTACTGCAAAAGTTGGCAGTGTTAGATTTAAATTGCCCCCCTGCTGCATTAATTCCTCTGGAACTGTTTATTTTTACTCATGATGGTCAACTAAATTCTTAGTTGGTACAGTAATATAAATTTACGAAGCAAAAATAAAAAATGCTAGATTGATAAGGGTTTTTCCGAAAAAAAATTCGTGTGAGACAAAATTGGAATCCTCTTTAAAAATCGCTTATAAACCATTATTGAATTTTCTCCAGGGATTTTGCTTAGGATTTTGTTGGTCAATCTTTGAATCACCGAACAAAAATTGTTGCTAAATGAGTGATTTTAAGTTGACCGAGGTTTCTCCCGAGGATAATCTCCTAAGAGAATCCAACGGTGGTTTGAACAATAATTTTATTATGTAGGCTTGATTTCTTCTCTCACACAGAGTTATTCTCGGGAGAATCGCCGAGTCCACCAAGCATTAGTGTTGTTACAAAAATGCGTATTTGTTTGAATCATGTATAGCATCCTCCTCTGTCAAAAGCATATTTGCGGCTTATCCCTGCATCAAGTGCCTATGTGATCTGTCCATAACCAAAGAAACTCATCCAAATCCCAAAAATAATAATTAAAAAAGAGGGAATCTTTTTTGTTATTTTGGTCTTGAGAGGTCATGAATGTTTCATGATGATTCCACTGAGGATAACTGTGGCAAAGCCAAAAATCAAGTCAAGAAATGTATGATTGGTGTGCTATCCAACTTACATCAAATTGGAACATGGTCCCTTTTGTCTTAAAAATGGATAATCTTTGTATTTCGCTTTTGTCCACCGCACCAATAAAACTCTTTCAATTTGTATCACATTACCTAACATTAAAGTGTCGTCTTTGCCTATTTTCAGAACAAAAATGAAGTTATCATCATCACTGCACATTTAGAGCGTATTTGGACGACGGCGGGTAGGAAGTGTGTTCCTCAACTAAGGCCGGAAAAGTGCGCGCCCTTGAATAATAAACTTCAAAGAGGTGGGTTGTGGTTCATATTCCTCCATTCCAGGAATTGTATTTCTGTAGATACACTATATAATGTTATACAAAACATATTTTACTGATCGTTCTACACTTGGGTTTCGCAGGGATTTGCAATGGTAGAGAACCCATCTCCTAATCAAGTTCCTAGGAGTTTAGAAAGAACAAGTAGTGACGAAGCATCATCAACAAGATCAACAACGGGATTACGAAAAATTGAAAGAACAGGGCAGACTTGTAAGTCATGTAGTGCAACCGTTGTTGCTGATTGTGTTGCCATTTGTTGTTGTCCATGTGCAGTTGTAAACTTTCTCACGTTAACCTTAGTTAAGGTACCTTTTACAATGGGAAGAAGATGTTTGAGATTAATGAAAAAAAAGAGATTAAAGGAAAAGAAGAAGGAGACAAGGAAAGGAGGTAAAGGAAATAAAGATCCTCCTCTTCCTCCTCCTCATGGTGTGATTATTGATAGAGTTGAGAAAGGAGGCATGGAATTGGTCTCAATAGAAGGGAATATTGAAATTCCAATTGGGAATAATAATGTTAATGGGGAGCACTTTTGTGCTAGAGTTGAAGCTGAAAGAGTATGGTTGGAGTTTTATCAAGTTGGTCATTTGGGATTTGGAAGAGTTTCTTTCACTGGAATCCCTACTAATAATCATAATAATAAGAGCAATTAAGCAGTACATTTTTATGATGATTTATCACAGTAAATTATTTTTTACAACTGGATATTGTTTTAGGGGTTATTCATGATGTCATGTTGAAGTGGTAGAAAGGTAGAAATATCAACTACCCTCCTGTGATGGTGACTCTTTTTTTCCTCCTCCTTTTCGCTCTCACTCGCACAGTGAACTCCTTGTACTGGTAATTTATGTCATTCTTGAATATCAAACTTGTTCAGTGGGAATATATATGGTGGAATGGAATCAGTTGTTCCTCATCACACTTGATTATAATGTACATTTCTTTGGTAATCAGTACTATTATTTATTTTTGTAATGACAGTTGCAAAAACTCGACTAGAAACCGCGACATGGACATATCCCTGAGACAGCACACATGTGGGTAAAAATGAAGATAGCAGGCACACTTGCCTTGTTGCCCCTTGAGCTATGGTATCTTAGGCTCTTGTTGTCGTAATTGCTCTGTTTGCAGAAACTAGAGCACTTTCCATTGCTTTACCCGTTGGCTACAACGCTCAGTATACTTGCTCTTAATGAAAATTGTGAACACGCTCATGAACCACCCGGGATGCGTCATGCCCTGAAGCCAAGCTGCGGATAGCCTAGCTTATTAACTTTGATGCACATCAAGCCAAACGCCCCAACAACAACAATTACCTTGGTACTAATGGACTAATTATAAAAAAGATATTTTACATCATCTATAACCAAGTGTACTGATTTGTATCTCCCTTGGAAAAGCCTTTTATTTCTTTCTAGCTAACCGTATCTCCCTTGAAAAACCTTTTATTTATTTCTGACCATATTGTCCACCAGAAAGAAGAAAGAATCAACTTTCATAGTTTTCTCTTTTTTAGTTTACTTTCTTCTTGGGAAACCATTGAAGCTTGAAACTATCCAAGAAAAAAAATCAAAAGAAGCTAAAGTATGTGGATAGTAGAGGTAGACCTTTAGCCAAAAGAAAATAAAAGCAGAGGCGAAGTCAGCTTAGTGTCATAAGGGTGCACCACATAGTTCAGCAAATGGCTAACTCACCCTTGTGCACCATCATGGCTAGTCCATTTGGCTAATTGGCTAGCCTCCATTCTAGAATCTTCTCTATTTTGTCCTTTCCTTAGAATACTCTAGAGAATACTCTAGAATGGTGTAGATATTTGTGGATAAGAGTAGAATAATCTAGAAGTAGATCTTAGCCATACACTTGTATAGATCTTAGATAATTCTCTAGAACATTCTTGGCTCCCAACTAGTATAAATAGGGATGCCATTCTCATTTGTAATCATCCAACAATCCAAGTATTCAAGTAAAGAGAGCAATACACACTTACTTCTCTCATTCAAATCATTCTCTCTTGTTCTTGAGTGTTCTTGAGTTTCTTGTGAGTTTTGATCTTGAGTAGTTACACAAAGTTGTGTTAAACTTTGTTTGGGAGGCTTACTTATCTAGTAACGGAATTCTAGACAAGTGCCGCACGGAGTAAAGTCGAGACGAAGGACCGACCCCGTGACAACTGGTATCAGAGCTAAGTTCAATTACCCTCGGTAAGATCTCTCACCATGCCTTCAAATAATGAAAATGTTGTTATCACTAACGATAATTAAAAGGTTGACAAGACAAAGAAACAACAACGGGATAAGTCAGTGGGCCCCCGTTTAGAATCTCGTGTTGGATCACTGGAAGAAAAGCTAGAAAAGTTGAACCTGGATTTAGGGGAATCCATGGAGCAACAAGACGATTTGGAGAAATCGATGGAGGTATCTTTTGAGACGTATCGGAACGAGATGGGTGCACATGTAAGGATGCTGCAAGCTCAAATTGATGAGCTAAGGACCCTGATCCGAGGAAATGCGGTTCGTGGACCATCTAGAGTGAGGGTGCCAGAACCAAAGGAATACTCCGGCGCAAGGGATGCTAAGGAGCTGGAAAACTTTATATGGAACATGGAAAGATACTTCAGGGTCACGGGCCTTGATGACGAGCAAAAACGGGTCGACACGGCGACCATGTACCTGATAGAAGATGGATTATTGTGGTGGAGAAGAAAATATGCAGAAATCGAGAGAGGAGTCTGCACCATCACTACTTGGGCGGAGTTCAAAAGGGAGATTAAAGCCATGTTCTATCCGGAGAACGTTGAGCACAAAGCTCGGGACAAGCTTCACAATTTGAAGTATTCAGGTACCATTTTCGAATATGTCAAACAATTTAATTCTCTCATGTTAGACATATTAACAATGGCAGACGAGGACCGTTTCTACCACTTCAATCGTGGCCTACCTCGTTGGGCTTCTATGGAACTTCAACGAAGAGGTATTACTGACTTGTCCACCGCATTAAGCACTGTCGAGAAACTTGATGACTTTTCTAGCAAACCTGATCAACTTGCCAAGAACAAGTCATCCAAGCCATTACCACAAGGAACAGGTGGGGGATAGAGGAACTACCGCGATAAGCCAAAAACTAGCCGCGAAGGGTCCAAGCCAAATAACGGGTGGAAGAGAAGGCAAGATAATCGTGTGAAGAAATGCTTCATTTTCCAAGGTGACCACCTTGCCCAAAGTTGTCCCAAAAAGAACTTGCTCAACTCTTTGATTGCGGAGCATGAAGAGAAAACCGAAGACTCGCATTTAGGAGCCGTTCGGTTGAGCGCAATCAAGAGCCAGTGGTCGGGTCGTAATCAACCAAAATATTCAAGTTCTTACTCTCCAAAAATATATTTAAGTACAGGGATGAGAACAAGTTCGTTCCCACAAGGAGGCAATAGATTACTATATATTTCAGTCACGTAAACAAGTAAACAGGGGGATTTTGTTGTTGTTTTAATAAACTAAACTAAGCTAAAAGTAAATACGCAAGTAAATAGAGATGTGAAATAGGGAGAAAAAGCATTGGTTAGAGATTTCATCGTCCGTTATCCAACATGTTATCAATCAAAGCATACTCAACATTCATGCATTAATAATACCAAAAACCCTAAAGTAGCCAGTTATCTCGTCTACTTCGGCA
>JAJJMC010023549.1:483889-523766 GCA_023531435.1 Papaver californicum
TCGTTCTTTCGCCGTTGGCTTCGTAATTCAATTTCCTACACTGTGGAAGGTGAAAGGACTAAATTCAGCAGAGTTTTAATGGATCCTCGGTAATTCTTCTCATACAGCTCCACTCTGCGGGTTTCTGAACTGTAACCTGAAAAGACAACTAAACTTCGAAAGTAATCAAAATATCTAATAATTCACTCAAATATAGCACATAAGGGTCAGGAAAAACTACTTTAAATGTATGATTTATGCACCTATCAGCCAGCCCAAGGAAAAACACCCAGCACCAAAGGAGAACAAAGGACTTATGTATGTAGACATAAGTCTAAACGAGCAGAAGACCAAGGCAATGGTCGATTCTGGTGCAACACACAACTTCATCTCTAAAGGAGAAGCCGAGAGATTGAAGTTGAAGGTCGAGGAGGATTCAAGCACCATCAATGCGGTAAATTCAGAAGCCATACCTGTTCACGGAGCGGCCAAGGGGGTCGAAATGAAGGTTGGTGCGTGGAAAGGAACTACCGACTTTATGGTGGTAAAGATGGACGATTTCAAAGTTATTCTCGGAATCGATTTATTGGATCGTGCCAAAGTTGCCGTGGTGCCTTTCCTCGGCGTAGTCAGCATCAGTGACGAGAAGTCTCCATGTGTGATTCCAGCCACCCGGACCAAGGAGACTTGCTCGAGTGCACTGTCGGCTCTACAACTAAAAAGGGGTGTTCAAAATGGAGAACCCACCTTTGTAGCAGCCATCATTGAGGAAAGCGAAGAAATGGTCGAGGTCGTTCCATTGGAGGTGCAAAAAGCTTTGCAGGAATACCAGGATGTGATGCCAGCCGAATTGCCCAAGAAACTACCACCTAAGAGGGAGGTGGATTATCAGATCGAGCTGGAACCTGGAGCAAAGCCTCCCGCCATGGCCCCATACAGCATGGCCCCGCCAGAGTTGGAAGAGTTGAAGAAGCAACTCAAGGAATTGTTCGATGCCGGCTACATCCAACCCTCTAAGGCCCCTTATGGAGCCCCAGTGCTCTTTCAGAAGAAGAAGGACGGAAGTCTCCGGATGTGCATTGACTACCGAGCCCTAAACAAGGTGACCGTAAAGAACAAGTATCTAATTCCCCGAGTAGAAGACTTTTTCGATCAATTGGGTAATGTTCGATACTTCACAAAGCTGTAGTTGAGGTCGGGATACTATCAAGTTCGAATAACAGAAAGGGGCGAGCCGAAGACCACATGTGTAACGAGGTACGGAGCTTACGAATTCTTAGTTATGCCTTTTGGTCTAACTAATGTTCCTGCCATATTTTGTACTTTGATGAACAAGGTATTCCACCCATATCTCGATCGGTTTGTAGTCGTGTACCTTGACGACATCGTCGTGTATATCCACACTTTGGATGAGCACCTCAAACACTTGCGGATCGTGGTCCAAGTACTGAGGGAGAACTCTTTATATGTGAAGAAGTAGAAATACAGCTTTGCTCAGCCCAAAGTGTCCTTCCTTGGACATTGGATAGGTGATGGCCAAATCTGGATGGAGGAAAAGAAGATCAAGGATATCAAGGAGTGGGAACCGCCTACCAAAGTGGCTCAGTTGCGGTCTTTCCTAGGACTTGCCAACTACTACCGGAGATTCATCGAGGGATACTCGAAGAGAGCAGCACCGCTCACGGACTTGCTAAAGAAAGCGAGGACTTGGACGTGGAGTGAAGCGTGCCAAGCCGCTTTCGATGATCTTAAGACCACGGTTATGAAGGAGCCAGTCTTAATATTACCTGATCACGCCAAGCCTTTTGAGGTATACACTGACGCTTCCGATTTTGCTATTGGCGGAGTTCTTATGCAGGAAGGACACCCACTTGCATATGAAAGTCGGAAGCTGAACAATGCGGAACGACGCTACACGGTGCAAGAAAAAGAGATGACCACCGTCATACACTGTCTTCGGACATGGAGGCACTACCTTCTTGGGTCACATTTCATGGTCTTCACTGATAATGTGGCTACCAGCTACTTCCAGACTCAGAAGAAGTTGTCCCGAAGCAAGCAAGGTGGCAAGACTTTTTGGCCGAGTTCCACATGAAGCTTGAGTACAAGTCAGGTCGCACCAACTATGTTGCTGCTGTATTGAGCCGAAAAGCGAACTTGCTGGTCTTGCCTTGGAACGTGTAGCTGTCATCACCAAATTATCAGGCACCATTCCGGATCGTGTACATGAAGGCTTGGAACAGGACACTTTTGTAAAGAGCCTTATTCATGCGGTGAATAAGGGGAAGACTCGTCGGTTCTGGTTGAAAGATGGTCTTCTATTCACACATGGGAACAGGATGTTCATACCTAAGCATGGAAACCTGAGGCGTGAACTAATGCATGAGTGTCATGACACCCGATGGGCAGGCCACCCTGGCCAGAGAAGGACTTTGGCTTTGCTGGAAGCAAGTTATTACTGGCCAAAGATGGAGGACGATGTGGATGCCTATGTTCGGACGTGTCTGGTATGCCAGCAGGATAAGGTAGAACACAACAAGTCAGGAGGACTTCTAGAGCCATTACCAGTGTCAGATAGACCGTGGGAGTGTTTATCGATGGACTTCATCTCTACCTTACCCAAGGTAGATGGCTTGGGATCAATCTTGGTGGTCGTGGACAGGTTCACCAATTATTCTACCTTCATCGCTGCACCTACAGACTGCACCGCGGAAAAGGCTGCTCGACTGTTCGTGTAGTACGTGGTGAAATATTGGGGCATACCAAAGATCATAGTTAGCGATCGCGATCCAAGATTTACGGGGAAATTTTGGACAGAAGTGTTCAAGTTACTTGGGTCCGAGCTCAACTTCTCTACAAGCTTTCATCATCAGACAGATGGACAAACGGAACGCACCAATGCTTTGTTAGAGGAGTACTTGAGACACTTCGCGAACGCTAACCAGAGGAATTGGGTGGAACTGTTGGACGTGGCTCAGTTTTGCTACAACTTGCATAGGATTGAATCATCTGGCCACAGTCCATTCGAGTTGGCCACAGGCCAACAACCTCTGATGCCACACATACTCGCTGGAGGATATAGAGGAAAGAGCCCTGCTACTTTTCAATTCACTAAGGAGTTGCACGAAAAGCACGACTTGGCCAAAGCATACTTGGAGAAAGCCTCTCAGCGAATGAAGAAATGGGTGGACGAGAAGAGGAGACCCGTATCTTTCGAAGAAGGTGACTTAGTCATGCTTAAGTTGAACCCGCAACAGTTCAAAGCTTTTCGGAAGGTACATAAGGGACTCATTCGACGGTACGAGGGACCATTTCGCATCGTCAAGAAAGTCGGGAAGGTGTCCTATAGATTAGAGCTTCCTACCCACATGAAGATCCATCCCGTCTTTCATGTCAGCTGCTTGAAGCCATATTATGCGGATCAAGATGACGAGTCTAGAGGAGTTACCAAGAGATCCCCGTTCAATATGATTACCTCTTTAGACAAGCAGGCTTCAAGCATAGAGTCACACAGACGTGTCTCAAGAGGAGGGCGAATTTATAAGGAATATCTTGTCTGATAGAAGGATCAACCAGAAAGTGAAGCCAGTTGGGAACATGAAGACTTACTTTGGCAACACAAAGATCTCATCGACAAGTACAACGCGACGAGGACGTCTGCGAGTTCGGGTGGGGTAGAATGTCACAAGGGTGCACCACATAGCTCAACGAATGGCTAACTCACCCTTGTGCACCATCATGGCTAGCCCATTTGGCTAATTGGCTAGCCTCCATTCTAGAATCTTCTCTATTTTTTCCTTTTCTTAGAATACTCTAGAATGGTGTAGATATTTGTGGATAAGAGTAGAATAATCTATAAGTAGATCTTAGCCATATACTTGTATAGATCTTAGATAATTCTCTAGAACATTCTTGGCTCCCAACTAGTATAAATAGGGATTCCATTCTCATTTGTAATCATCCAACAATCCAAGTATTCAAGTAAAAAGAGCAATACACACTTACTTCACTCATTCAAATCATTCTCTCTTGTTCTTGAGTTTCTTGTGAGTTTTGATCTTGAGTAGTTACACAAAGTTGTGTTAAACTTTGTTTGGGAAGCTTACTTATCTAGTAACGGAATTCTAGACAAGTGTCGCACGGAGTTAAGTCGAGGCGAAGGACCGACCCCGTGACATTAGAGTATGGGTATGCAGTTACACTCTCAATGCAGCTGGCTTTCATGCCCAATTATTTTTATTTTGGATTTTTTTTAATTTTAAAATGGGTTCCTAAGCCCATATACATCCCTTATATCCAACTTGTGGCATGCTACGTAAGTTTGCACCCTCTTCCTATAGAATCCTGTTTTTGGGCATACAAATTTTTTAGTGGATATATTATACAGTGACAAAATAAGGTCATTAGTAGTAATTCTTAAGCCCCCTACCACCGATTTTTGATAATACCCACATTACACTTATGTTATTAGTGTTAATACTAATCATTAGTATTTAATAAATAATGATTAGTCTTATAGTTAATCATTAATGGTTAATAATAGTGATTAGTAGTTAATGTAATTATTGGTTTTAAAAGTTAGAATTAGTGAAGGAAAAAGTTATTTTTGGAAAAAACTTTTTTACATGAGAAGTAGAAAAAGAAGTGAAAAAAACCTAGGGTTTTTGATGAAAATGCATGATTTGAATGAGGAGGGTGAATCTTTATTACGTAAAGCTCAGAAAATACACATCAACTACGATGGAGATCCTGATATGAATGACTTTTTAGATTATGAGAATGATTTTTCTCAAACTCAAATACAAACTCAACTTCAAGCTCAAAATGATGATTTTTATGAGCCAAATCCCGAAGATGAATACATGGTTGAGGAACCCATTGCTAATAACGCTCAGGTATGGTCTTAGATAAAGTTTAATCTCGTTTTTGTAGGTTCAATTCATCTAAAAACGTTTTCTTTTAAAGGGATCGATTTATCAGGTTATAGTTCGGCTGAAAGTATATTAGCCGAACCACATGCTCAAGAATTGTTCAACTTGTTCAATGAGCTTGAAATATGAGCCGAACTTTGTATTTGTAATTTGGCGCCTAGGGACAATTTTAAGTTCGGCTGATAATTGGTTCCAAAATTCAGCCGAACATTTCAAACTTGTTTTTCATTGGCATCAGTGAATTGTTCGGCTAATTATTTTTCAGCCGAACCTTATAGTTAAAATTCTTTAAAAACACAAGTTTATATGTTCGGCTGAAATTAAGAATATCGAATCAGCCGAACCATATAGTTGAATTTCTTGAAAGAAAGGAAAGCCATTGTGACGAACGAAAAATTACGCCTCCGGCGCTGCACTGAGCGGGCAGAACTCCCCAATGTGCCACTCGAAAAGACGGTGACCGGAACTTAAAGTTCACTTCTACCTAGGAAAATGAAGGTCGATTTTTCTTTCGAAGCATGCTTTGCAAGCATTATACTAGAAATGTAATTTCCATATCGTTCCAACTCTCCCTTGTCCTGCAAAGAGTACAAGGCCATTAAAGCTAATGGTGAATGCCTTTGGAAAGTATTACATACTTACGAGCATTGACCAGGACTAACTCATGCCTTGGGCTAGCACCTAGGCCATCGTGCCTATTTTTCGATTCCTCAACTCTGCTTCGACTAAGCGCTGGGTGGATGCACTGATCTTGCTCTTGTCAAGAGTGCAGCAACCAGGCATATTCCGTTCATACCGTATGGCTTGATAAGAAGTATGCACATCCATCAAATGGAATGCAACTACCTCATCAAGTGTGGTAACAATCATCTCTTACCTAGCATTTCCGGACCAGGTGATATGAGTTACCAAAGCGTCGCAATGGTCTCCATATTAGATGATATGGGCGACAAGATGTTTCACCTCAATGAATTGCATTACGGATGCCTACGTGCCCTCCTTCGAATTGAAAGGGCTATAATTCTTAGACAAAAATCAAGGGAAATCTGGATGGAAAATGGGGATCAAAACACTAGATTTTTTCACAATTGTATTCGAATACGAAGGAGTCAAAACTCAATCTCGGAGCTTAAAATTGATGCTAGCTCAACTTTGTTTTTGCAGGATCAAATTAGTGATTAAATTATGACTTACTATTAAAATAAATTCAATGATGGAACTTCGGATATTGATGAGGCGCTGTTTGAGTTTGAGCATGAAAGCATTAGTGTCACGGATCAGAAAATCCCGCCTCCGGCACTATGCGCCGGGCAGGCAAAAACTCCCCGATGCGCGGCTTGAAAGAGAGTAACCTGACCTTAAAGCTTAACTTCTCACAGGAAAATGCAGGTAGATTTGCCTTCCCAAGCATGCTTTATATGCAGGAGACTCGAAAAGTAGTTTTCATACTGCTCCAACTCACCCCTTGTTCTGCAAAGGGCTAAAAGTTATACAATCCAATGTTGATGCCTTTGACATGCACCACTTGCTTACGAGCATTCTCCAGGACTAAGTCATGCCTTGGACTAACGCCTAGGCCAGTTTAAGCCTAATTTTTTGCTTCATCAATTTTGTTTCGACTAAGCGCTGGGTGCATGCACTGATCTTTCTCTTGCCAAGAGTGCAGCAACCAGGCATATTCTGTTCATGCTGTATGGCTTGATAGGAAGTATGAACTCCATCAAATGGAATGCAACTACTTCATCAAGTGTGGCAACAATTATCTCTTTACTTGGAATTGCCGAGCCAGATTATATGAGTTACCCAAGCTTCGCAATCATCTTAAAATTAGATGATATGAGCGACAAGATGTTGCACCTCAATACATTGCATTACAGCAGCCTATGCACCCAAACCTTACCTTAAAGGGATCAAGCATGACCGTAGTTCATCCAAAGGGTCAATTCTAAAGGAACAAACAACATAAACCTATTAAGAAAAAGCCAACATCGATTCCAGCTTCGTTGCAAGACCAAATGCCAAGTTAAGCCTAGTCCGCATAGGACAGTGAACTTTAAATAAATATGCATAGACTTGTGTATAACTATCACTACTTAGAATTCATAATGCATTCTCGAGTACGCAACATGGATGAATGATGCTTTCGCATAATTCATGCTCCAACGGCTAAGCTACAAGCATATTGACATTTATGCATCAAGTATGCACCAACGTATAGGCCACATCGCATATATGTTCATTACCATTCATGCACATTCAACCCAAGCTCCTTCTTTATATATGTCTTAATCGCATTTCCATATATTTGGAAAAGGAGGGTAAGGGACATCCATCTACTATACTTTTTATAGTGCATAATCGGGTACACATCAAAGATAAGTGAAGATTTCTCGAGTAAGATTCATAGCAACATGGATGAATGATGCTTGGGAAAGCATCTGGAGGAACGCTTCATTGATTTCCAACCAAAAACTTATCTCTATATATCTTTTATTCGCATTTCTACAAGTGGATATAAGGAGGGTAGATGACATTCATCTAATGCACTTTCTAGTGATGCATTCTCGGGTATGCATCACGGTATAATAGTGCCTTAGCACTATAATGCATTCTCAGGTATGCTTCATGAATTTCCAACCAACACCTCCTCCCTATATATTTCTTAATATCCTTTCAACTAGTAGAGATAAGGAGGGTTAGGGGCATTCATCGATTGCACTTTTTAGTGATGCATAATCGGGTATGCAGCGTCGGTTCGGTGATGCATTCTCAATCATGCATCACGAAATAATAGTGCATTAGCACTATGGTGCATTCTCGGATATGAACATTAGTTCACTGATGCATTCTCAATCATGCATCACGGCATAATAATGCATTAGGACTATAATGCATTCTCGGATAAGAACATTAGTTCAGTGATGCATTCTCAATCATGCATCACGGCACAATAGTGCCTCAGAACCATGATGTGCTCTTGGGTACGCCTCAAGGCCATTTGTTCCTTTCGCGGGTAAGGGTCCTTTTTGACTTGTGATGCATTCTCGAGTATGCATTACGGCACAATAGTGCCTTAGCACTATAATTCAAGGCCAATGGATCCACCACCTGATGCATTCCTAAGTAAGCTTTATAAGCTTAGGATGAAGCTTCATCCCATGTCATGACGCGTCTATGAGTAAGCGTCATGTGAAAATTGCGGGTGTTACAATTAGTAATGAGGAGAGTTTATCTATGGACGTTATCCCTAGATACGAGTAAATTAAGTTGGCAGTGTATGATCTTGGAGATGAAAGTGCGATTGGTCTTGATGGCTTTTCAAGTAAATTCTATAGGCACTGTTGGGATGTTATTAGTAATGATCTTGTCAAAGTTGTGGTTAACTATTGGGAGATGAGGAAAATACCAAATGGAATTAATTCTAGTTTCACTGTATTGATTCCAAAGTCTAATGCTTCTGATTCTTTAAAGGACTATAGACCTATTGGCCTTAGTAATTTATTCTTTAAATTTTTTACTAAAATTCTGGCGTCAAGACTTGGTTTGGTATTAGGCAAACTTGTTTCAGAAGAGCAGGTTGCGTTTATGAAAGAGAGGAATATTCATTAGAATATAGGGTTAGCTTCTGAGCTTGTGAATGAGATTGGCGTGAATAAAAAACATGAAAATGTTGGCCTTAAGCTTGACATTTCTCAAGCTTTTGATACAGTTAATTAGAACTTTATTGTCGAGGTTTTTCGAAGGTATAACTTCTCTGATAATTGATGTTGTTGGATTCTAAATATTCTCCATTCATCTAGGATTTCTGTTCTGGTTAATGGTAGCCCAAAAGGTTTTTTCAGTATAACTAGGGGTTTGAGACAAGGTGATCGGTTAATCTCTCTGGTTATTTTTGTTCTAATTGAGGATGTGCTTAGTCGTAACATCTCTAAGCTCTTTGGTACAAAGCGTATGAACTTTATGGTAAAGAAGAAAGGAGTAGCGCCTACTCATATGCTTTATGCGGATGATATTCTACTCTTTTGTAAAGGTAATTTGAATAGTTTACAAGCCCCTATGGAGTTGCTTGATGTTTACCAACGTGCTTCTGGTCAGACTATGAATTATAAGAAGAACAAGTTTTATTATGGTTTTGGTTTTTACTATCATAGCAGAGCTATTGCTAATTTTCTTGGAATGGAGAGAGCTTTCTTTCCGGATAGATATTTGGGGATAGAGTTTAAGCCTTGATTGGTTAGGCATATTCATGTCGCTTTGTTGTGGAGAAAATTATGGATAAGTTAGCTAGATAGAAGGGAAAAATGCTTTCATTCCTGGCTAGACTTGTTTTGGTGCGGTTAGTTATTTCTAGCTATGTTATACATTCAATGGTTGTGTACAAATGGCCAAGAAAAATGATTGAACAATGTGAAAGAGCTATTCGAAATTTTATTTGGTATGGGGATGCTAAGCAACGTAAGTTCTTTACTGTGGCTTTTGATAGTCTTTGTTGTCCTCGTAGTGAAAGTGGATTGGGTATATGGCGTTTATCTGTGGTTAACAAGGTAATGCTTATGAAGTTGTGGTGTAATATTAGGGAATCTGACAAGATGTGGGCTAGATGTATGAAAGCGAAGTATTTCAAGAATAATAGCAATATCATTGATTACAAGCTTAAGTCTTCAGTTTTTACGGGAGTTTGGTGGGTTTATAGATGTGTGGAAAAGAATACCAGAAGTATTATTAGAGATGGTAGGAAGACTTCTTTGTTCTTTGATAATTGGTGTAGGATTTCTCAATTGCTAGAAATTTTGGATGCATATCGCTTGGTAGAGTTGATTTTCCTTCTACTGTGGATGATATTATTGTTGATGGTGCTTGGAGTATTCCAGCTGAGATTCGAGATATTTTGTTAGTTGTTGAACTCGATGTTGATAACTTTCCAATCATTACTGGTGGGGAGGATTATAGGGTATGGATTTTGGACTTGAAGGGTCTATTTTCGGTCAAGTCAGCTAAAGAATTTTTAAGAACTAAATGTGATACAGAACCATTTACAAAGCTGATTTGGAGGAGCTATGTGCATCCTATGCTAGCTTCTCAGTTCTGGAAGATTTGGAAAAAGGATTTCTGTGCAACGTAAGACTTGATGGTGGAAAAGCTTTGCAAGTCATTAGCAAATATGTGCTACCTGTGCAAGTGAAATGCTGAGTCGATTGAGCATATAACATGGCATTATAGATTTTCTAGGAGAATATGGTTATGGTGTGAATGCGTTTTTGGCATGAAAGCTGAGTATAACATTGTCGACTCTTACAAGAAAGCTAAGGGGAAAAGTAGATTGATGAAAGATTTATGGCTGGTAGCTAATTTAGCTATTAGAACTGAGCTTTGAAGATTTAGAAATAAGATATGTTTTCATGAAGTTGTTGTTAATTGGCTTGGCTTTAAGGGTAGAGTTTATCAAATCATCTGTGATAACTCTATTAGACTGAATGGCTACATGCATAACACTATGTATGATTTAAATTTTTTGATTTGTTTAAAGTCATATTTAGGCGAGCTAAGAACTCAAGTCCTGTTGAATGCACTTGGTATCCGCCAAAGCAAGGGAAGTTGATGATATGTTGTGATGGTGAGGAGACATTCATCTACCGTCACACCAAGTGATGAATTCTCGAGTATGCATCACGGTATAATAGTGTCTTAGCACTATAATGTGTTCTTGAGTATGCAACATAGGGGCAGTGATGCTTCCTCAGTAAGCATCCTCGACTTTTGGAGAAAAGATTATTTCACCCCTGAGTGACCGTTTTACCCCTGATGTGTAAAATTAATATTTTACCTATGAATGACCGTTTTGCCCCTCATGTGTAAAATTACTATTTTACCCTAAATTGACCGTTCTTCCCCTGATGCATAAAATTACTATTTTAACTTTGAAATGACCGTTTTGCCCATGATATATAAAATTATTATTTTACCCCTTTGTCAAAAATGCGGGTGTTACACTATTACATCCTTCAAAGAATTTCATCCTGAAATTCAACTCAAAAACTATTGTGGACAAGCTTCATAGATTTAGGTTTCTTTCGCATATGTCCCATACCGCACACTCATGGATCCCAAAAGAGTTTACAACACTACCAAGAAAATCGATTTGGATTCTTAAACATGTGTCCCATACCACATGTTCAGAAATGTAAAAGGATTTTTCAACACGAGATCCTAAGTGCATGTCCCATACCATAACACTTAAGAGTCTCTAAAGTTCACGATGGTTGAAAGGGTCATCGAATATGACAAGCTATATTTTACTTAGTACTGTAAGGACCAAACTAAAATTCCAGTGCAGTCGGATGCAAGCCTACCATTACAGCTAACGGTCTTCTGGGTTTCCACTCGTAAGTGGGAGCTAACAGGCCTGACAACACACACCGTTCCATCGACAGGTGGGGATGATCAGTCCCGTTGTCTACCATCCTTCCAACGACGGTCTTCCGGGTTACCAACAATATGGTAAAAGATCCTAATAATACCTGGCAAACTCACAGTACACTTGAGCACGTCTAACATGATTTTGCAAAGTAACTGGCCTAGCAGTTATAAACTCTCTTACTCTTGCAACAGTTGGCCTATTCTTCCAACTTTTTCTTATTTCTTTTGAATGTAAATTTCGTAGTCACATTACAATATACTTATGACGAGTTCAAAAGCACAGTCCCTAGTGTTTTCTCGGAACTTGCTATGATACCAACTGTGACGGACCGGAAAATTCCACCTCCGACGCTATGCGCTGGGAAGGCCAGAACTCCCGGATGCGCCACTCAAAAAAACAATGTCCGAGACTTAAAGCTCCACTTCTTGCTACGCAAATGCAGGTCGTTTGGCCTTTCCAAGCATGCTTTGCAAGCATGATACTAGAAATGTAGTTTCCATACCGTTCCAACTCACCCTTGTTCTGCAAAGGGTACAAGGCCATTAAATCCAATGGTGAATACCTTTGCTAATCATCACATACTTACGAATATTTTCCAGGCTTAACTATGCTTTGGACTAGCACCTCGGCCATGTAAGGCCTATTTTTCGATTCCTCAACTTTGCTTCGACTAAGCGCTGGGTGCATGCACTGATCTTACTCTTGTCAAGAGTGCAACAACCAGACATATTCGGTTCATACCGTATGGCTTGATAGGAAGTATGAACATCCATCAAATGGAATGCAACTATCTTATCAAGTGCAATAACAATCTCCTCTTGCCTAGTATTGCCATACCAGATGATATGAGTTACCAAAGCGTCGCAATCATCTCCAAATTAGATATTATGGGCGACAAGATGCTGCACCTCAATGCATTGCATTGTGGCTTCCTACGTATCCTCCTCGGTAGCTCGAAGGGATCAAGCATGACCGTAGTTCATTAGAAGTGTCATTTCGAATGGGAGAATCAACTTAAGCCTATTAAGGCAAAGCAAACATCGATGTTAAGGGTCAATCGTTTCGAAAGTATATGCTTAGGCATATAAAATCCGCGTCCAACAATTTCCAACCTATGTAACAAGGCCAAAGGCCAAGCAAAGCCTAGTTCGTATAGGCCAAGGGACTTTCGCAAGGTATGCACAAGTATGCATTCTCGAGTACGCAACATGGATGAATAATGCTTTCGCATCATTCAAGCTTCCTCAAGTAAGATTCATAGCAACAGGGATGCTTCCTTGAATAACCATCCTCGGGTAAGCTGCATAGCGTCATTGATGCTTCCTCGAGGAAACATCATATATTTCTAACCAACGCCTCCTCCCTATATATGTCTTACTGACATTTCCACAAGTAAAAAAAAAAAGGGGAGAGGACATTTATCGACTACACACTAGTGATGCATCCTCGAGTATGCATTACGGCATAATAGTGCTTTACCACTATTATGATTTTTCTGGTAAGCTACACGGGACAATGATGCTTCCTTGAGTAAGCATCAACTTCTTACCAACACTTCCTCCTTATATATGTCTTACTAGCATTTCTACAAGTAGACATAAGGAGGGGAGGGGACATTCATCTACCGTCACAACAAGTGATACATTCTCAAGTATGCATCACGGCATAATAGTGCCTTAGCACTATAATATGTTCTCGATTATGCAACATAGGGGCAGTGATGCTTCCTCAAGTAAGCATCCTCGACTTTTGGTAAAATGACTATTTTACCCTTGAATGATCGTTTTGCCCCTCATGTGTAATACTGCTATTTATTCCTGAATGACCGTTTTGCCCCTCATGTGTAAAACTACTATTTTACTCCTGAATGACCGTTTTGCCCCTGATGTGTAAAATTACTATATTACCTTTGAATGACCGTTTTGCCCCTAATGTGTAAAATTATTATTTTACCCTTGAATGACCGTTTTCCCCTGATATATAAAATTACTATTTTACCCCTTTGTCAAAAATGCGGGTGTTACAACCATTGTTCGGCTAAAATCGAAAATCAAATCTAGCGAACTTTTGGAAACTAAATGTTCGACTGATATTTTGAATATCGAGTCAGCCGAACTCATATGTGAAAGTGATTTGTGGTTATATAACCTCACGATATTCTTGTAGATTGTTATTGCTCAACAAGCACCAATGGACGATCAACCTCCGGGAAACTTCATTGTTCACGAAGATAATGAAGATCACTTTCAAAATGACTTGGTAGGTAACAAATTGATTTTGGACTTTATTTTGTAAGTTTAAATGATACCTTTACTAACTTTATTCTTGATCTTGCAACTATGTATACATGGAAATCTAAACCGGATGCAAGGTCTTGGGCTGGGAAACATGGAATCAAAATTAATTGCGTCCTAGTTTGCGGAAAACAAAGCCGAAATAACCGGTTTGAAATAGTTTGTGAGAGAATTAGCCTAGGCGCAAGTAAGGTTAAGAAGGGTTTTGTGTATAAGAATAAAACCGGGGGGAATAACACGAGTAAAACGAAGAAAACAAATTGCCCCTTCAAGATCGTTTTCAACTACAACAAACATGAACAATATTGGAGTATGAATAAGAAGATATATTTTCGTCATAACCACCCACGTCCACATGATCTTCACGGGCATGCCAAAGTCGCAAGGTTAAAGCAAAAATAACTCGTTAAAGTAGAGAAAATATCGCGGGCACATATGGCACCGATCAAGATTCTTGGAAAATTGAAGGCGGATGATGAGAATAACAAGTCCACCATACGAACTATCTATAACGCGAGGAACCTTTTGAGATTTGAAAGGTAGGTTAGTGATGCAACAAATGATGTGGTTGGCGGCGAACAACAACTACATGATTCAAAATAAATTGGATGAGTTTGGACGAGTGACACATCTTTTCATATCCCATCCAGAACGCGTCTGATTGGCTCTAAGCTTTCCGCAAGTTCTTATAATTGATTGCACTTACAAGACCAACAAATATGAGATAACGTTGATGAACATAGTCAGACATACGTCGACCAAGGCACCATCTAACATTGTCTTCAATGTTTTAAACTGTGCAACCTAGCATGGTATGCAATATAAACATAAATAAAAGAGGCTCTTGTGAAATGACCTAGTAGAGGCTCTTGTGAAATGACCTAGTAGAGGCTCTTGTGAAATGACTGAAAATATGCAGCTTTCAAGGAATTATTATTCCGCAAATAGATAAAATTTAGCTACAAGTTCACATCTGCACACAAAGCTAAGTGCAATTCTATTTCAATCTTATACAATCTCTTAATGCTTGCTACCATGAGTAGCTATCTACAGTTGCATAGCTAGCAATTAGCTAAGTTATAACCTAAATTATGCATCTTCATTCAAAAATTTTGAATTACATTTGGTTACCATACTTTTGAGCCCCAATTGTGGTCGAAACTGTACGTTGAGATGTAAATATGATTAGTATATCATACTTACTTGTTGCTTGATAGGACTTTTATATCTAAAGCCCCAATCGCACGACAACTACAAAGTAGAAGCGACAAGTATGGGTTTATCCACGGAGATTAATTATCATATTTCTAATTAATTACCTAATTATGTGCTAAGACAAGAATTTTTGTGTTGATTTACGAATTAAATTTTAAAAAAATAACTAAGGAACTTGATTGATTAACAAATATGAGAAAATTCTAGGGTTTCGGATTCAACTATTTTTGATGGTTGTAAAATTAATTAATCACTACTTTAACTATTACTCTCAAACAGTCAAAACAATTTTCGAACCCAATCTCATGTTTTGGAAGATTTATCGTTTTACAACTTAATACTACAACTTTCGTTGATATGCCAAAAATCTAATTCTCCTTCGATTATAAAATATCAATAGCCTAAAGACTATCCGAACAATTATTTTGAAGTTTTTCTAGAAGAGAAAATTATTAATCGTTGAAAAGCACAAAAATAGAGTAATAAATCAAAGAAGTTGAAAACTAATAGTTAAACACTAAAAATAGTTTCCTCCTACACCTTAGAGAAGAAATTTAGCCTCTCATGGTAATAATAAAAAACCAAGAAAATTGATTAACCATTTAATTTTATTATTGTGGAAATAGGACTTACAATTTTCTTTATTGTTCTATCAATTTAATGACACACCATGAAAGCATAAAAAGAAGAACAGTCTTACAGTGAAGTTCAGAAAGGCTGTTCTCAGGAGCAGTGAAAGAAGCACGACTAAAATGTGTATTAGAAGCTCAAGGTGTCGATGGAACTGTAGCAGAACTGTGGCTAAACGTATCGGAAACTGTTGCAGAAGGTTTGAATTTGAAATCTTTAGCAACTCTATCAACGATAGTTTGGCCTTTTGTAACAGTTTCTTCTTCTTCTTCTTCTTCTTCCTCGGACTCAATCTGAGTTGCAGAAACATGGTTTTTTTATCTGATTTTTTCTAAGCTTTTTCTCCTCTCCCCTCCTTCTCACCTTTGGTCTCTATATATTAGAACAACGAATCTTGCCATAATAACTCCTCCATATCTTCTCATTCAAAGAGAATACTCGATGATATTTTTTTTCTGATTTTTTTCTTTTCGTTCAAACTCTTCGTGTTTAATTCTCTAACAACTCTTTGATATTGTTTCCTTTTATCTTGAGAATAAGATGTTTTTTTCCAACTCAAGAATATTTCTTTGTTTTCCAGGCACATGCCATTCCATGCCGCAACGGTTGCTAGGAAGTATGAACAATCCATCAAATGGAATTGCAAATACCCCATCAAATGTGGCAACAATCATCTCTTGCTTAGCATTGCCGAGCCAAATGATATGAGTTACCATAATGTCGCAATCATCTCCCAAATTAGATGATATGAGCGACAAGGTGCTGCACCTCAACGCATTGCATTGCGGCTGCCTACGTACCCAACCCGTACCTTGAAGGGATCAAGCATGATCGTAGTTCATCAAAGGGTCAATTCGAAAGGAACAAGCAACTTAAGCCTATTAAGGCAAATCCAACATCGATTCCAACTTCGTTGGAAGGCCAAAGGAAAAGCAAAGCCTAATCCGTATAGGCTGAGGAACTTTCGCAAGGTATGCAATAGCCTGTGCATAACTATCGCTATTTATTATGCAAATATGCATTCTCAAGTACGTAGCACGATCGAATGATGCTTTCGCATAATTCAAGCTTCATCGGTTTAGCTACCAGCATATTGATGCTTATGCATCAAGTATGCTCCAACGTATTGGACATTTCGCGTATCTGTATGTGCATTACCGCTTATTCACATTCAAGCTTCATCGTTTAAGCTACCAGCATATTTGATGCTTATGCATCAAGTATGATCCAACGTATTGGCCACTTCGCATATCTATATGTGCATTACCGCTCATGCACATTCAAACAAAACTCCCTCCCTATATATGTTTTATTCACATTTCTACAAATAAATATTTGAATGGGAAGTGTCATCCATCGACTGCACAAGGCCGAAAATGAAGTTTTCTTGCCAAAGCCAAGCGAAACATTCTCGGGTAAGCTATAAATAAATTCGCTAATGCATCATGGTGATGCATTCTTGGATCAGTGATGCATTCTCAATAATGCATCACGGCATAATAGTGTCTTAGCACTATGATGCTCTCACTTACGCATCATTGGCTTAGTGATGCATTGAATCATGCATCACGACATAATAGTGCATTAGCACTATGATGCTCTAACTTATGCAACTTCGGTTCAGTGATGCATTGAATCATGCATCACGGCATAATAGTGCATTAGCACTATGATTCTCTCACTTACGCAACTTTGGCTCAGTGATGTATTGAATCATGCATCACAGCATGATAGTGCATTAGCACTATGATGCTCCCACTTACGCAACTTTGGCTTAGTGATGCATTGAATCATGCATCACTGTATTCGAATACGCATCACGCGTAATAGGGCCTTACCACTGTAATTCGAGTTCAAGGCATCCACACCCTTATGCATATCTGGGTAAGCTTTATAAGCTTAGGATGAAGCTTCATCCCATGCCATGAAGCATCCTTAAGTAAGCGTCATGCGAAAATTACGGTTGTTACATTCTTACCACCTTCAAAGAATTTCGTCCCCGAAATTTAACTCAAAAACTATTGTGGACAAGCTTCATCGATTAAGGTTTCCTATGCATATGTCATATTCCATGATGCATAGAAATCTTGCAAGGGTCCAATGTTTGTTAATGAGGACAAATTAGAACCTTCTGAATATGCGTCCCATACCGTATGCTCGAGGATCAACAAAGGTTTTATAACTCTACCGAGAAAACTCAAATTGGATCCCTAAACATGCGTCCCATACCACATGCTCAAGGATGCAAAAGAATTTACTCAACACGAGATCTTAAGTGGATGTCCCATACCATACACTTAAGAGTCCCCAAAATTCACAGAGGTTGAAAAGAGTCATCGCGAATTTATAAACAGTTTATAACGTAGTACTGTAAGGACCAAACTCTAATGCTAGTGCATTCGGATGCAAGCCATCTTCCCGGACAATCTTCCACTCGTAAGTGGGTGCTAGCCAACCTGACAACACACACCGTTCCAGCGATGGGTGGGGATGATCAGTCCCATGCCAAGGGTAATCGGATACCAACCACTGTTCCAAACGGGTTTTCTGGCAAACTTACAGAACAAGATCAAACTCATCCAAATCTTAACGGAGTAACTAGTAAGTTACAATTTATTTTGTATAGGCACTTGGCCTTATTTATCCACTCTATTTTTGCACAACAGTTTGCCTACTCTTCCAACTTTTCTATTTCCTTTGAAGGAAAACTTTGTAGTCAAAATACAAAATGCTCACTGACGATTCCAAAACTCACAGTCCCTAGTGTTTTCTGGGAACTTGCTCTGATACCATTTGTCACAGACCGGAAAATCCCTCCTCCAGTGTGTTGCGCTGGGCAGGCTAGAACTCCCCGATGCGCAATTAAAAGAGAGTAACCGGAATTTAAATCTTAACTTCTCGCTGGAAAGTGCATGTACATTTTTTCTTTCCAAGCATGCCTTGTAAGCATTATACTCGAAACGTAGTTCCCACATCATTCAAGCTACGCTTATATCGTTCCAGGTATATTTTCCTTTCCAAACATTCTTTGCAAGCATGGTACTCAGACTGTAGTCTCCATATCGTTCCAACTCACCCTTGACCTACAAAGGGTGCAAGGCCATTAAAGCCCATGCTGAATGCCTTTGACAAGCATAACCTAAGTACAATCCTTGTCCAGGCCTGACCCATGCCTTGGACTAGCATACCTTTCCAACTTACCCTTATTCTACCAAGGGTTGAAGGCTATACAAGCTAATGGGGATGCCTTTGGCAAGCATCACATAATTACGATCATTTTCCAGGCCTAACTCATGCCTTGGACCAACACCTAAGATATTTCAAGCCTAAACTTTTGCTTCATCAATTCTACTTCGACCATGCGCTGGAGCCTGCACTAATCTTATTCTTGCCAGGGGTGCAACATCCAGGCACATGCCATTCCATGCCGCAACGGTTGCTAGGAAGTATGAACAATCCATCAATTGGAATTGCAACTACCCCATCAAGTGTGGCAACAATCATCTCTTGCTTAATATTGCTAAGCCAAATGATATGAGTTACCATAATGTCGCAATCATCTCCCAAATTACATGATATGAGAAACAAGGTGCTGCACCTCAATGCATTGCATTGCGGGTGCCTACGTACCCAACCCGTACCTTGAAGGGATCAAGCATGACCGTAGTTCATCAAAGGATCAATTCGAAAGGAACAAACAACTTAAGCCTATTAAGGCAAAGCCAACATCGATTCCAACTTCATTGCAAGGCCAAATGCCAATCAGCCTAGTCTGTATAGGCCGAAGGACTTTCGCAAGGTATGCACTAGCTTGTGCATAACTATCGCTATTTATTATGCAAATATGCATTCTCAAGTACGTAGCACGATCAAATGATGCTTTTCGCATAATTCAAGCTTCATCGGTTAAGCTACCAGCATATTGATGCTTATGCATCAAGTATGCTCCAACGTATTCGCAACTTCGCATATCTATATGTGCATTACCGCTCATGCATATTCAAGCTTCATCGGTTAAGCTACCATCATATTGATGCTTATGCATTAAGTATTCTCCAACGTATTGGCCACTTTGCATATCTATATCTGCATTACCGCTCATGCATATTCAAGCAAAGCTCCATCCCTATATATGTTTTATTCGCATTTTTATAAATAAATATTTGAATGGAAAGTGTCATCCATCGACTGCACAAGGCCGAAAATGAAGTTTTCTACAAATAAACACGCTAATGCATCATGGTGATGCATTCTTGGCTCGGTGATGCATTCTCAATAATGCATCACGGCATAATAGTGTCTTAGCACTATGATGCTCTCACTTATGCAACATTGGCTTAGTGATGCATTGAATCATGTATCACGCCATAATAGTTCATTAGCACTATGATGCTCTCACTTACGCAACTTTGGCCTGTGATGCATTGAATCATGCATCACGACATAATAGTGCATTAGCACTATAATGCCTTCTTCGAATACGCATCACGCGTAATAGGGCATTAACACTATAATTCGAGGTCAAGGCATCCACACCCTAATACATATCTGGGTAAGCTTTATAAGCTTATGATGAAGCTTCATCCCATGCCATGATGCATCCTTAAGTAAGCGTCATGCAAAAATTGCGGATGTTACAACTATTGTACCAGAGAACATCTGATAGACACATTTTAGTGTCTAATTTGCACCTTAATTTCTAGTGAGTTAGTATTCGATTTTGTGTCTATTACGTGTTTTATTGCTTTTGTAGGGACATTAGAAGAATAAAGATTTGTGGAAAAATTGGCTCAAAAAGTGTTCAAAGCACCCGGGAAAATGGATCAAGGCACCCACACTTTGGATTGGGGCACCCTTGGATCGGGATGGGCTGGATCGGACCAACTCAGCGGGTCAACTCGGCCCAGTCAACTCGGTCAAAGTCAGTTGACCGAGTCAAACCCAGTTGACCAGGTCAAAGCTTCATCGGCAAAACAGGACTCAAATCAAATCGCAATTTTGATGGGATTTCAGCAAATTGATAAGTACCCAATCTAATTGAAGGTTCGTATAATCGATTAGAAGCTCTAGAAGCCGAAGATAAGGGCTGGAGAATCATGAATTTGGACGGGAAAAGGAACATGTTTCGGTTTTGGATAACTATTGATTTCTCGTCAAATCACCGAGTTCTAATGGGATTAGAACATCCTAGAAGACTCACAGGGCCTATATAAAGAGTTTACAATCCTCAGAATCAGAGTACGAAGCTCCAGAACCACTTTTGCTATTTTCCGATCAATTTCCGACATCGGCCGGTCACTGCTGCTGCTCCCGGTGATCGGTGTTCTTCACCATCGCCGCTGAAGAAGAAGACAGTGCAACAGTTTTAACTGTTGCTGTTTCAAATCTGTCTATCACCATTTCTTCTCTCTTTTGTTGCTTGAAACTGTGCTGTAACAGTTGAACCCTATTCCTGTGACGTTTATACCCGTTGCTGTTTGGCTGTTGCACTATTATTTCACCTTGTAATCAATATTTTGAACAATGAAATCAACTTTTGAGCAATCTTTTTCCACCATGAGCTAAGTCTATTTACTGGGATGATGGATAAGGTAATTTTCTCAATTTTATGTGATTTAATTATTTTCTAATAATTATTTATAATTCTTTTATCATTAAAATTGCATAGTTTTGAATAGTAAAAACGGTTTTCTTTCAACAGTTGTGCTTTTGCTTGATGGATTATGCTTAGTTAATTAATTTTGATAATCCATGCTTGTGATTTACCTCTGTTTGTTAGCATAACAAAACCAATTTTGGCAATTATTTGGGCTTCAATTAATTTAAAAAGAATTATCTGATTAATCACATAGGTTGTTAGAATTACCTGATTCCTGATTCCTGGTATTGTTAAAATTATTCAAAAATCATCTTTAGGTTATTTAGTCTTTTTCATACTCCTGGAATTTTCTAGAGTTAGTTAAATCATTATTTTCTAAAATCATCACCTTCACAAGTTCGAGAATCGAATCTTTATTTACCATTTTCTAAACCACATCAACATCTTCTTTGGACATCATCAATACCAAACTTTGACACATAAAAAAATTATAATAAGATACTGAATTATGATAACATATGATAAGTGTCTGTCATATGTTATTTCTGAATATAAGATACTGACAGAAGGACCAGATATATTAACCAGTTAGAAACACATTTGTCTCTTTCTATTTTTGTATTTTAGAACACTACCAAGATGATATATTTTTTTCTCAATTTTGTGTGTTTAGGGAAGTAACTCTCCAACACCTTATCAAGATACTTTCTATCTATTACTGTCACTTTTATAACAAACTGTTGTATTTGATGTCTCTATGTTTGTTAACTTTCGTAGTATACTACTTTTCCAGTTGCTAATTGTTCTGACCAGTTTCTATCTATAGAGGTTTCTTTAGTCTATCTTAATAGAGCTTACCCTGAGCTTATTATTTGAAGAAAATAAGATATGACTAGATGAACAAGAGTAGGAGGTTTCGTCAGACTTATAATATACCCAAGTAGTTGGAATTTATTCTCATACTTTATATCTTTAATATGAATTGCTAACAGTTTAATTTTGTGTGTACTCTTACTCTGAATTGCTTTCCTTTTAATATAACAGTAGTTATCATTGTTGGATTAATCACTTAAATATCTTTATATTCTTCACATTCTTGCAATTGAGATGCCAAATAACATGCAAGTAAAGCTAAAAATATCAAGAATATCGACTTAACACATATTGGATGAAGAAACAAACGGATGGATTACAACTGAAAAACTGGTCATAAAATAAGGGTATATTTGTATATTTTACTTTGGTCTTTACTTTATAAATTTGGTTTTTTGTTGTTAAAATGACTACAGAGCAGAACTTCAAAAGGAAGTATGAGAGTCTAAGGGTGTGTTTGATACCGTTTTATAAAACTGTTTTCTGTTTTATAAAATAAATAAAACAGAAAACGCAAGAAAATGCGTTTGATAGGTATGATTTCCGAAGATGTTTTTTGTTTGTTTTTTGTTTTTGAAAACAAAAAAAACGAAAACAACTATTTATCATTTTCTTTGTTTTTTTTTATTTCTTAAATGTTTTCTATCTGTTTTTAACTTCTAACTAACTTTTGAAAAATGTGTATTTGAAAACAGTCCTACCAAACAGCTTTTTAAAATTTATTAGAAAATGAAAATAAGAAAAATAAAGAAAATGGGTATGTTTTAAAAATATAAGAAAATGATTTTTGAAAACAGTTTTATAAAATGGTACCAAACACATCTTTCAGATGTTAATTCAAATTTGAATTTTACATCCAACAGAAGAGAGAAACGGACTTGTTATACGGATCTGGGAGCCTGTACTTCGAACACGGATTCATTTACGGGTCATTTTTCTTCTCTGACTAAGGATATGGATACTAATATTATGGATTTGGGTTCCACAATGGATCGGGGAAAGAATGTGAATAAGGGATCTGTAGTGGAGCATGTTGATGACCCATCTATGATTCAAGTTCAACACCTCGTATCTCATCAGAAGAAGAGGTAAATGAGTTATTGAAAGAGGCTGTCTCGATCCCTTATTTACAAAAAAATGGATGCAAGTTTGGAGGATTCGATTAATTCAGAGATTGAGAAAACTAATGATTCTTCTTATAATCTTATCTTTTCTTCAAACGAAAATTGGAGCAGTATAAAGCAAAAAATTGATTCGTCGTTGTGATTAGAGCTTGAATCTATCTCTCACAGATGGCGAAAATTAGTCCAAAATTGGGTCTTTCTTATATTGGTTCAAAGAGAGGAAGTTAATGATTTAATGATGGTTTCTTTCAAAAATCATTTAGCGAACTTTGAGAAGGAGAAATCAAATCAAAATTAATTTTTGAGGGTTTTAATTCTTGGGTTTTTGGGATTAATTATTTTACTCATGAATTTCAAGATTATTTGCTGGAATGTTAGAGGTCTTAATGATCTTAATCGTAGGGATATTATCAAGAAAAAGATGAGAGATTGGAAACCTAATATTCTTTTGTTACAGGAGACGAAAATCCAAGAGTGTAATGATCTTTTGGTTTGGCAATCTTGGGGGAACAAACATGTGAAATGCTTAGACGCTCCATCATAAGGCAGGTCCGGTGGGATCCTTTGTTGCTGGGATGAATCAAAAGTTGCAGTCTTAGGTCATTTAATGGGGCATCATTCGATCACTTTATGATGCTTGACAACAAACTTGATTGGATATTTACTGGCATATATGCTCCATTTATTTCTAAAACAGAAGAGAGAAAAAAATTCTGGAGAGAAAAAATTTCTGGAGAGAAATTGAAGAAGTGAGAGGATTCTGGAATTTTCCATGGGTGATTGGTGGTGATTTTAATGAAATTATATTTGTCCATGAGAGATCCACAGGAGGTGAATCTACTAATAGTATGAGAAAGTTCAATAAATTCATATCAAAACATGAATTAACTGATCTTCTTCTTCTTGGTGCAACATACACATGGACAAATAATCAAGTTCAAAGTATAAGAAGTCGTATTGACAGATTTTTGGTTTCTGCTGATTGGGAGATTCATTATCCAAGAGTTATACAACAAGCCTTAGCTCGTCTATGTTCTGATCATAATCCCTTAGCACTGATTTGCAATGGGTGTGAAAACTGGTCCGAGACCTTTTCGTTGTGAGATTTTTGGTATGCGCACCCTGACTTTATTCCTTTTGTTCATTCAACTTGGTCTACTTGTGTTGTGTCTGGTAATGAAGGTTTTATCTTTAGCAAAAAGTTACAATTTCTAAAGAAGGAGCTACGGAAATGGAGCAAAGCATATTTTGGGGATCTTGAAAAAGAATGGATGAACTGGAAGAAACTTTCGTTAATTTGGATTTGGAGGAAGACTTGAATAATGGCTTAACTTTTGATCAATGGGAGACTCGATTAAAGGCAAGGAAAGAACATTGTAATCTGATAATATTGAAGGCAGAAAAATGGAAAAGCAGGGCAAGGGTTACTCACATACAAGACAATGAAAATAATACAAAATATTTTTATCATATTGCATCCAACAATATGCGAAGGAGTTTTATTGTGTCAATAAAGGTGAATGGTGTGATGACTGCAAATGATAAGGAGATTAAGGAAGGGATTGTTTCATTTTTAAAAAAAAAAATTCAGACTCATTCTGTGAGAAGTGTTTCTATAGAACATATGCAATTCAATAAAATTTCTGAAGAGACTCAACAGTTGATAGAACTGGATGTGGGGGAATATGAATTTTTATGTGCAATCAAAGCTTTAGGGTATAATAAGGCACCGGGGCCAGATGGGTTTTCGATGAACTTCTATTCTCTATGTTGGAATGTTTTCAAAACAAATTTTATGGGTGTTTTTAAGGATTTGCAACACAACAATTATCTTGATTGGAGACTTAAAAAAACCTTCATAGCTTTAATTCCAAAGAGAGACTCTATTGAAGAAATTAAACATTTAAGGCCTATAAGTTTGATTCATGGTGTTTATAAGGTAGTTTCGAAAGTGTTGGCTGAGAGATTCAAAATGGTGCTACCTACTATTATTTATTCACATTAAACTGCTTTCATTAAAAAGAGGCAGATTCTGGATGGTGTTTTAGTAGCTAATGAATTGATTGATTTTCGAATTATAAGTGGGAAGCCCGGTTTGCTTGTTAAAGTTGATTTTGAAAAGGCATTTGACCATGTTCACTGGGAATTCTTAGATGAAATGTTTATGCGTATGGATTTTGGTGTTAAATGGAGAAGTTGGATTCGTTGTTGTATTGAATTCGTTAAGTTCTTTATTATCATCAATTGTCCTGCGACCTGATATTTTACTAGTAAGAAAGGAATCCGTCAAGGGAACCCTCTATCTCCTTTTCTTTCTTATTAGTGGGGGAGGCCCTTTCTTCATGACCTCTAAATCTCAAGAGCATGGCTTAATTTTTGGCTTTCAAGCTGCTGATGGAGGTAAGCTTATTAGTCCTTTGCAATTTGCGAATGACACTTTGATTTTTATTGATGCTGATATTAATCAAGTGAAACAATTGAGGTTATTACTTCTGTCTTTTGAACTTTTAACTGGTTTGAAGATAAATTTTTCCAAAAGCTGCATATATGGTGTGCGTTTCAATGGGGATTTAAATCAGTTTTCTTCTTTGCTGGGATGCTATAGTGGTTTTCTACCCACAACTTATCTTTGTCTGCCATTAGGAGATAAAAGTGGAGGTGTCTCGAAATGGGACAAAATCATTAAAAAGTTTATTTCCAAACTTGCTAGTTGGAAAAAACCACTCCTATCTCGTGATGGTAAGTTAACCCTTATAAATAATGTTTTACTTAGATGACCAACATATTATATGTCACTCTTTGTCATGCCAATCTCTGTGGCCAATAGACTAGATAAATTGATGCGTGATTTTTTATGGAATGATAATAAAGGAGGTAAGAAAATGCACTTAATTAAATGGTAAACCTTATGTAAAAAGAAAAAATAGGGGGGGTTGGGCATTAAGAGTTTGAAAACTATGAATCATGCTCTTCTTACAAAGTGGTTGTGGAGGCTTGCTAATGAGAAATTTTTTATGTGGAAGGATGTCGTAGTGGAAAAATATGGGTTGATGTGGTTCAGTGGTTGGCAAAGTATCCAAAATCCACTTATGGAAGATCAGTGTGGAAGGGTATCATGAAACGCAGGGATACTTTTAAGAATTATATCAAGTTCAAAACAAATAATGGGGTTTTTGTCAGGTTTTATTGATAATTGGTTAAGTGAATCTCCCTTGCAAAAGAGATTTCCTAATATTTTTGGTGTCTCCAGATCTAAAGAGAAGTTTGTTGTTGTTGTTTGTAGAAATGAAGAAGCCAACATTGTTTGGGATTTAAAGTTACCAAGAATAATTAATGCCGCAGCTAGAGATGAATTACAGGTTTTAAAAGAAGAGTTGGATGGTTTCAACATAAACAGTGACATTGAAGATGTTATGGAATGGTCCCTTAACTCAAAAAAGGACTTCACTGTCAAATCGACATATGACACTCACGGCAGATACTACTATGGTAGTCTGATTCAATTTTCCATACCATTTGGCATCAAAAACTTCCACCCAAAATTTCTTACTTTTTGTGGATTTTATGTCATAAAAGGTTGCCAACCCGCGATTTATTGCGAAGCAGAGGCATGGATGTGGCGCAGAATTGCCTTTTCTGTCAAGCTCACGAATCCGCTCCCCATTTGTTGTTACATTGCTCTTTTTCCAAAGAGATTTGGTCGCATTTTGAAGGGAAATTACATTGGTTTTTTATAGTTCCTAGAGATATCATCTCTACTCTTCATTCTTGGCAGTTAACTCAACATAATAAAGCTAGCAACATCATCTTGAATCTTGTTCCTACTGTCATTATGTGGAGCATATGGCAAGAAAGAAATTCGTAAGTCTTCAAGAACAAGGAGAATATGGCGTCTTCTGTTATTGCTAAAGCTAAATATCATTTGTTTACTTGGTCACTAGTTGTTAAGGATTCTGAATCTCTTAGTTTCTTTTATGTTATGGAAAACTGGCATGATCAGTATTTCCAACCACCATAATTTCTTTTTGAACTAGTAGTTTTTTTTATAAGTTTTTGTCTTTATTTTTTTTGAGTGGTTCAAATCTTTTGTACCCTCTGTTTTTTTATCAATAATATCTCTTCTTTGCGGATAAAAAAAAAAACTGAAACAGAGATAATTAGACATTTTGCACATCAATTATGGGAAATAACCGAACAGAAAGTAAGTATTCAAACATTAAGACCTTTAGGTAGAATCTTTCAAGAAAAGCCTCATCAAATCCCTGGAAGAGAACATAACTATCAATTCATACGAGTTCCTACTACCCCAGCCAAGGAGAAAAGAAGATAGTACTAGGTGAAACGAACTAATATCATCTTTTAACCTCTAACATAACAATATATACTAATATCCAGCATAGCTATCGGGATAACGAAAGTGATAATGTTTTTCATTATATATAGATAAAATGAGCCAAAAAAAAAGTTGAAAAGAACACCAAATATGGAGCCACAAAAGACTCGAACCACTCACTAAGTCAGCTAGTTATATACTACCCCAAACATACCAAACTGTAGAAGGGAAATGAATTCATCATTACATCAACAGCCATTCTGCAACCAAAATAACCAACAATAAAATTCTAATTGGAAAAGTAGAACCTAGGTAGGTCGTTTCCAATTGGGTAGCTCCTTGAAGTTTAACAATCCTGAAACCTGAAAAAATGGAAAGCACACATATTACGAATCAGTTAAGAGATATCGAGCGAGTACCAAAGTAATCGAGAACCCAGGTAGGTCGTTTCCAATTGGGAAGTTCCTTGAAGTTTAACAATCCTGAAACCTGAAAAAAGAGAAATCACACATATTACGAATCAATTAAGGGATATCGAGCACCAATGCAATATGAAAGTAAACGCTCACAAAGTCAGACAATGATATAGATTCTTTCAACTAAAGCCTTGTCAAATCCCTGGGTGGGAGCATAAAAATCAGGTTATACGAATTCTTACTAGACAAAAGAAGCCTGTCACGGATCGGAAAATTCCGCCTCCGGCCAGAACTCCCCGATGCGCGATTAAAAGATAGTAACCGAACTTTAAAGCTTAACTTCTCGCTGGAAAGTGCAGGTAGATTTTTCCTTTCCATGCATGCCTTGCAAGCATTTAACCGCAACGTAGTTTTCACATCATTCAAACTACGTTTATACCGTTCCACCTCACCCTTGTTCTGTTAATGGTGCAAGGCCATAAAAGCGAATGGTAAATGTCTTTGGAAAGCATCACATACTTACTAGCGTTGTCCAGGCCTAAGTCATGCCCTGGACTAGCACATAGGCCATTTCAGGCCTATTTTTCGCTTCATCAACTCTGCTTCGACTAAGCACTGGGTGCATGCACTGATCTTTCCCTTGCCAAGAGTGCAGCAACCAGGCATATTCCGTTCATATCGAATAGCTTGACAGGAAGTATGAACATCCATCAAATGGAATGCAACTACTCCATCAAGTGCAGTAACAACCATTTCTTGCATATCATCACTGATCCAGATGATATGAGTTACCAAAGCGTCGCAATCATCTCCAATTAGATGATATGAGCGACAAGGGGTTGCACCTCAACGCATTGCATTGCGGCTGCCTACGTATCCAACCTGTACCTTGAAGGGATCAATCATGACCGTAGTTCATCAACAGTGTCAATTCGAAAGGGACAAACAACTTAAGCCTATTAAGGCATTAGCACTATGATGCATTCTCATCTACGCACATTGGTTCAGTGATGCATTATAAATCATACATCATGGCATAATAGTGCATTAGCACTATGATGCATTCTCGGTACACAACATTTGCTTAGTGATGCATTTTCAATCATGCATCACGGCATAATAGTGCCTTAGCACTATGATGCATTTTCGGTTCGCAACATTAGCTTAGTGATGCATTTTCAATCATGCATCACGGTATAATAGTGCCTTAGCAGTATAATGCATTTTCAGTACTCAACATTGGTTTAATGATGCATTTTCAATCATGCATCACGGTATAATAGTGCCTTAGCACTATAATGCATTCTCGGTACACAACGTTGGCTTAGTGATGCATTTTCAATCATGCATCACGGCATAATAAGGCCTTATCACTATAACGCCTTAGCACTATAGTGCATTTTCGGTACGCAACATTGGCTTAGTGATGCATTTTCAATCATGCATCCGGCATAATAGTGCCTTAGCACTATAATGCACTTTTGGTACGCAACATTGGCTTAATGATGCATTTTTAATCATGCATCACAGCACAATAGTTCCTTAGTACTATAATGCACTCTCGGTACGCAACATTGGCTTAGTGATGCATTTTCAATCATGTATCATGGCATAATAGTGCCTTAACACTAGAATGCACTCTCGGTACGCAACATTGGCTTAGTGATGCATTTTCAATCATGCATCACGGCATAATAGTGCCTTAGCACTATAATGCATTTTCGGTACGCAACATTGGCTTAATGATTCATTTTTAATCATACATCATAGCATAATAGTTCCTTAGTACTATAATGCATTCTCGGTACACAGCGTTGGCTTAGTGATGCATTTTCAATCATGCACACGGCATAATAGTGCCTTAGCACCATAATGTCTTTTTGGTACGTAACATTGGCTTAGTGATGCATTTTCAATCATGCATCACGGCATAATAGTGCCTTAGTACTATAATGCATAGTCGGTACTCAGCGTTGGCTTAGTGATGCATTTTCAGTCATGCATCATGGCATAATAGTGCCTTAGCACTATAATGTTCTCGCAGATATGCGTCAAGCCATTTGTGCCTTTCCCGGGGTAAGGGTCATTTATTACTTGTGATGCATTCTCGATTATGCATCACGTGTAATAGAACCTTAACACTATAATTCGAGGTTAAAGGCATCCACACGCTGATGCAATCCTAAGGAAGCTTTATAATCTTAGGGTGAAATTGCGGGTGTTACAAAGTCAAACACCAATTATTAAGTCATCTAGATAGGGATATGCTTCCCCCAACTAAGCAAAACCGCAGAAGGAAAAACCAATACACACATAAACCAACAACCATCCAGAAACCAGCAAAACATACCAAATTATTCAACTGGAATACTATAACCGACCATATCGTTTCCAATTGGTCAGCTTCTTAAAGTCTAAAAATCCTAAAACCTGAAATAGAGAAATTAAACATTCTACGAATCAATTGAGGGTCAGGTGATAACAAACCAAACTGAAACTAAGAGTTAACAAATTCATACCTTAGAATATAAACTGTCAACAAAAGGCTCGTCAGATCCTGAGAAAGAACACATAAAAACCTTCCTACTACCGCTTCCCAGGTTCAAAGTAAGAGTAAGAAAAGAAACAACGCATAGATTAATCAGTAAACAGATAGGTTCCGCAAGCAAGCTTCATGCAAAAGATAGACAGTTGGTTAAAGACCTTTGTGCTAGTTTAATTTAGTATTGCACACAAAGAAAATTATTAATCCGAAAAAGGGGAACTTATCCTTTTCACCGAGGATTTGTAATTCCTATCCAGGGATAAGATCAAAATAAGTAACTAACATCATTGAAGCATAGCACCAAAAATAAATTAAACTAAAAGCATCACCCTCTACGCCACCAGCACTAAATGTCGTGTATATATCCTTGCAAGAAAAAAAAGCATGGCAATCAGGTTAACATTGACAATATTCTACATGATAAATAGAGCAAACAAACCAATAAAAGAAACTTGAAAATAACATAAAAGTCTTTCATGATTGAAGCCAAACTGCAGAAGCAAATAACATCATTACACAATTAGACCAAACTGCGGAAGCAAATACCATCAATCACAGTTAGACCAACAACCATCCTGCAACCGACATAACAACTACGACCAATTATGATGTTTCAGATAGTACTATGTAATACAAACTAATATAATTTGCTAAACACTAAAATTACAAAAATTCAAAAGAGCAATCGGGATAACCTAAGTAAAAGTGTTTTAATGTTATATAGACAAAGCGAGACAAAACAAGAAACTTGCTTCCCCGAGAAAAGAAAAAGTGAAGAAGGGAAAACCTATTCATCATTATATCAACTGCAGCCATTTTGCAATCAACAGCACCAATCAAAAATTCAAGTGGAAAAACGAGAACCCAGTAGGTCATTTTCAATTGGCTAACTTCTTGAAGTCTAACAATCCTAAAACCTGAGACCGAGAAATCACATATTTTGCGAATCAATCAAGGGATATCGAACACCAGGGAGATCTGAAATTAAAAGTTAACTAATTCAGACCATAAGAGACATCGTCAACCAAAGCCTTGTCAAAACCCTGAATCAGTTTATACGAATTCCTACTAGAAAAATAAGCCAAAACAAGAAACTTTAAAGAACAAAGCCTTGTCAAAACCCTGAGTGAGAGCATAAATTTCATTTTATACGAATTCCTACTAGAAAAATGAGACAAAACAATAAACTTTTAAAAACACATAATATGGCGCACCACAAAAGTCCAAAACCAGTCACTAAGTCATCTAGGGATATGCTTTCTCCAAAGAAGCCAAACTGCAGAAGAGAAAACTAATACACAGTTAGACCAACAACCATCCTTAAACCAACAAAACAATCAAAAAATTCAAGTTGAAAGCTAGAAATCAGTATAAACGTTTCCAATTGGCCATCTTCTTGAAACCTAACGATCCTAAAACCTAAAACAGAAAAATCACTACATGAATAGGTAACAACAAATTCAAACGTAAAGTTAACAAATACTGAAACCTTAGGATTGGAATTGTTTACAAAATCCTCGTCAAATCCCAGAGAAAGAACATAAAAATTAATTATACAAGTTCCTACTAACCCTATATCAAGGATAAAAAGAGATACTATTAAGTGAAACACACCAAATTCTTTAGCATAGAGGTCTTTGATATATTCAACCAGTAGAACTACAACACATTCTCTTAAGGACCGGATTCCATATCACACAAATATGTTGAAAAGATATCATGAGCTGAAAAGCACAAAAGAAAAAAAATTGAATGCAACAACAGAACAAAATGCACATTCAAATGTTTTGCGAAACCCTGATAAAAACATGGGATCAGAACTGATGCAAGTTCTCAGGCACATGAAAGTTTATCATGGGAAATATCTTATTGGTAAGTACTATTTTGAATGGGTTACTTACTGTAACAGGAAATAAAGAAGGTCGATGCACCTAAACCTTATCTAGAACATCCAAACCTGAAATGCAAAAAGAGGAAGTTATAACCAACGCCTGAACCCAAGATCAAACATAAAAAATGAAAGAAGAGATACTATAATTATTGTAGTAATGAATACAACAAAACCTTCTATTTAATATAAATTAAATAGTGAAGTTCCCATTGAATTAGGTCACTTCAGTCTTCAATTTTAGACAGATGGATGTACCTGGAATGTACAATGATGACATTTACATTCCGCATGCACATAATTAAAAAAAACTATGTAAAATTGTTCAAGGAAAAGAGTAAGAACAAAAATCAACATATAAATTAGTTAACATGCAGATATATGCCACAAGCAAGCTCCATGCATAATACAGACCGTTGGTTAAACATCTTTGTGCTAGTTTGATTACAGAATCTAAGTTGACAATGTTCAACATGATAAAAAGACAAAACTAGCCAGTACAAAAAACTTGAAAAGAACACAAAATATAGAGCACCACAAAAGTAAAAAGAACTCACTAAGTCAGCTAGTGATATGCTTTCCCAAATGAAGCCAAACTGCATAAGGCAAAACAGGTACACAGTTTGACAAATAAACGTCCTACAACCAACAGAGAACAACCTAAAAATTCAAGTAGAAAACTAGAACCCATTATGTCGTTTCCAAATAGCCACCTCCATGAAGTCTTGTAATCTTAAAAGCTGAGACAGAGAAAACAGACATTTTGCAGAACAATTAAAGGAAAGGTAATTACAACAAACGAAGTTAAAAGTAAAAGTAACATATTCAAAACTTAGTGTAGAAGCTAATCAAAGCCTCCTCAGATCCCTCTAAGAGAACATAAAAACCATGCTATAGGAGTTCCTACTACCTTGTACAGGAGAGAAAGATACTACTAGGTGAAACAAACTAAAATCTTCTTCTAAACTAATATAATAATATATATAAAAATCCGGCATGGTAATCTAGATAAAGAAAGTGACAATGTTTAACATGCAAAATAGATAAACTACTAGCTAGTGATTTTCTTTCCAAAATGAAGCCAAACTGCAGAAGGAAAAACAAATTCACAGTTATAGCAACAGCTATCCTGCAACCAACAGAAAATTCAAGTGGAAAACCAGAACCCAATATTTTGTTTTTAATTGGTCAACTCCTTAAAGTCTAAAATCCTAAAACCCAAAATTCAGAAATCACACATTCTATGAATCAATTGAGTAATAAGTAACAACAAACCAAACTGAAAGTAAAAGCTAACGGATTCAGACCTTAAGATAGAATCTGTCAGCCAAAGCATCGTCATATCCCTGAGAGAAGACATAATAACCAAGTCATACAAGTTCTTGCTAGAAAAAACGTGCCAAAAAAGAAACTTAAAAGAACACTATATATGCATCACAACAAAAGTCTAAAACCAGTCACTAAGTCAGCTAGTGATATTCCTTCCCAAACAAAGCCAAATTGCAGAAGGAAAAACGAATACACAGTTCAACCAACAACCAGATCCTGAAACCAACAGAGAAATCACACTTTCAGACATTAGAATACAGTGAGGAAATTTTTCTTCTTTACCGAGGGTTTGTATTTCGTATCCATGGATAAATCTTAATGCTATCATAAATATAGTAACAAAAAAATATCAAAATAGAAACATCACCTTCTCCACCACCAAAATCTGAATTTCGTATCCTTGTAAAAGTAAAACGCATAGCAATCGTGTACTGGAAGTGACAATAGAAAAATTATCCCAAACAAGAGAAGTGATAAGAATACAAAATGTAGATCAACACGATATGCCAAAGCCACCCAGTAATGATACGCATTTCTGAACAAAGCTAAACTACAGAAGAGAAAAAAAAAAACATTAAACCAATATCTATCCTGCAACCAACAATAGAATTCAGAAATGAAAGTTAAAGCTAGAACCCTGTATGTCGCCTCGAATAGGCCAGTTCCCTCCTAAAACAGAGGAAATCATACATTATACGAAGGAAATGAGAAAAAGGAAACACAAACCAAACAAAATTAACAGTTAACAATTTATGACTTTAGGAGGAACCTGTCAACCAAAGCCTCATCAGATCCCTGAGAGAGAACATATATACCGAGTTATACGTGATTCTTCTACCCATGTCGAGGATAAAAAAAATATAGTACTAAGACGCAATAACATATTTAATAACCTAACAAGGAAAGTGAAAAAGTATAAGTAAGAAATATGAAATGAGATTTTGATGGATGCAACCAGTAGAAAACGACAAAACAATCTCCTCAAGACCAGATTCCACACTCTCATAAAAAATGAACATTCAATCGACCACCAATCTATGTTTTTTCCCTAACTTGGTTAGTCAGTTTTCTCCTAAATAGATAAAACCCATACAAGGTCTTCTCAAAAGTATATATATAAATTGATGGTAATACAAACAAATGAGAAAAAAAGTAAAGAACAGGAATATGAAATTTCAAAGTAGCAAGATAAGAGAAAACTTATGTATCATCAAATTTCACATACAAAGATTCCAACTCTTCAGGGTTTATTAGAACTCCCGCTTGCAAACCCCTGGAAAAACAATGAACATTCAAGTAGGTATCCAGTAAAGTGAGTAAAAAAAACACAATAAGAAACTATATAGCACATATGTTGTTATCATAAAGAATACCGAACCAAAATGTTGAGTTTATAGTAAACACCTGTAACTGAACTTTAACCTTGATCGATATCAAGAACTCTCTAGATTTCAAAATAAATGAGAAATCAACATTATGAAAAGTTTTAAATTCAATAAAGTCTGGAATTAATGGAATTCAAACCAGCATTGGGTTAGGTGACTCAAAAATTGTGCATCAACATCAGGAGTCTCTATAAGAAACCAAAAAAGTAGCATCCACCCGGGCCGAGAACCTCAAAACCCTCACACCTTTAAATATTAGGGAAAATAGTTAAAATGGAAAACAGATGGGTCATACAGAAAGAAATAAAAGGAAAATAACATCCACAATAGAGACTAACCATGAAAGTAGTCATTTACTGCATACATAGTCTGCATCCATTAGGTGGTTTGGCATGACTACAAAAACATATCATAAACTAACCTTTACTCCAGTTTTTCCCTGCAATATTCCAGAAGAACATACATGAAACTTTTACTCTTGACATCAATGAGAACCCCCCTTTCAATATTCAGTACGAACAAAGCCCATAATAATCAAGACCTAGAAAAATAAGTTGACAAGGAATCATGAGTACCTAAGATGAGATTGATTGAACGAAACTCCAACAATCTCCAGAAAAAAATGAATAAAACATAATTGAATCAGACCCCTACTAACCCTAAGCCTGAAATTGAAATATTTTAAGAAAAAGTTACACAATAGATCCAACAAATTATAAAAGAGAAAGTAAAAAGGAACCAATATTTTCACATAAACTGAAAAGAAATTTCACAACATAACAAACAAGTAGTATTAATTTGCCCAATATTTACAAGAAATATGAAATTGCAGTAGAAAGTGAAGGGAAAACGTATACTTATTCTTCAATAGATATAGATCTACACATGAAGGAAACCAATTGTTCTTCAAATTTCATCAATAGAAGTAGTCAATCAACAAAATCAGCAAACTCCAATAACAATATGAGCTTGAAAAAAATATTATCAAAAGGAACTCATTAACTCTAAAACTGAAAAATTTGCAGGGAAAGCAAATTACATAACAAATTACAAAACATGAATGAAATCGAACCAATCCTAGCACAAAAATCAGAATCAAAAGTAGTACATATTATTTTCCCCATGATTTACAAGATTACAATAACATTAAACAAACAAATTTAAGAAATTACATACAAATTTGGAAGTAAATCACCATAAATAAAAAATTTCAAAGTAGCAAAGTGAAGGAGAAACTTATATTTATTTTTCTTCAGAAAGGTAGATCGCCACATGAAAGAAGCAAAATGATAATCAAATTCACCAGAAACATCAGATCTTCAGAATATTCCTCTTCGAATCACTCTGAAACCCCTAATTTAATCTGATAGATATAACTTGAAATACTTCGCTCTAATTCTTGAGTTGAATCCGACAGTGAACAGAAGAAGGAGGGCATTATCGAAACCCTAATTCTTATCTGCCCGAAAATCGACGATTTTTGAAAGAAAGTAAAAGGAAAAAGAAAAAGAAATGGAAACTGCAGAGAAGCAGAACCATCTATTTATAGAGCTGCTTTTAGTAGGTAATTGACGGTAAAGATTTAATGGGTTAAAATTAGATCGAACAGTTGATATAAAATAACCGTTATAATGACGTTATACTGAAATAAACTTTATTTGTTCTTTTGTGGCCCAATTTTGATTTTTTGATACGTCATCGGGAAAGTACGAGCATTATCACGGCAAGATTTAAATTTCTTAGTTTTCCACGTGTGAGGCTAAAAATTTCATTCATAAAGTAAAAATGAACTAACAAATCATTTGAATAAGTATTATGGATAAATATTTTATTTTATTTTTGAAATTATGTGATACTGATAAATTAAAATGGAATAGAAAGGAGATGAATCAAGTAATATTTTGCCACTATGGATGTAGAAGTCCACTACTTTTTTTTAAGAAAATTAACTTGAGTTTGTACTTTGATTGCCGTCCAAATGAAAAAATTTCTTTGGGTGCCATTTTGAGTGCCTCCAAAGTAGGAATTTTCATTTGAGCGGTATTTTAAGCGCTTCACATGTTGTTTTTTTGTTATAGAACAGCAGAAAAAGGACAGTTCATAGCCAAATAATATTTCGTCGGTCGTACATTAGAGACTTTCGGCCACCACTTCTTTTGAAGTAGTGATCAATTCAGATCATCGAGGGGTTTTGATGTTTGTCAATTCTAGGGCTGCACATCGGGTTGGATGGGTCAAGTTTGGCCCCATCCGTACCCAACCCGCCAGTTAACAGGTGAATATAGTATTCATCCACACCCAATTGAAATTTTTTTACAATTGGAGCATCATAAATCCCTTTGAATCTAATTTTATTCCAGGATAACAACGCATGCTGAATCGAATAATTTAGGGTAGCCATAGTTGTTATGTTAAAATCAAAAGACTGAAATAACAAAATTCTGCGGTAAGCTAAAGATTAAACTAACAGAATATAGATAATAACTTAAGCAAAATCTGAATACTACACAATTATACATGGAAATTCTTGATGCCAACAGAATCAGTACCTTGCACATGTATTGCCATCCATTTATGTTGTGCACCGGAAATTAGGATTTCGAAGAATTAGGAAAATGATTATTAAACAAACTGAAGACTGAGTATCTGCCAATTACGCACTTTAAAGTAATCTGCTGCCTAACATTCTCTCTTATTATTAAACTGAAATCTAAGTACAATATTATACTTTGCCAGTACTTACTCCTGCTCATCCCCGTAAAGAATATCTTTTAGTTGCTTTTGGAAACTCTTCTGGACTCGTCTCCTCTTTCCTTTCTTGAAACTAGGCAAGATAATCTGCAGCTTTATTCATTATTCTACCCATTGGAATAATGAAAAGCCACCTGTGCCGCCTTGAGCATAACACACTTGCCGACTATTTCCTGAAGCAGAGGAGTGTACACACCAAGGCGGCTGTTTCGATAAACTATTTCAGAGAAGCGGGTATTGTTCCACTCACATCTGTCGCAAGAACCAAAGGTTGGCAAATTGCATCCATCGTGACATTGTCACAGAAACACCTACAACGAAAAAATCTAATACTATTCTTTACTAGAGCTGCAGCAGTGACCGAACTGGTACGCACTTTAACATTCCAAATTACATAATCTTCGCAAGTTCTAAACCCCTCATGATAAAGTGTTGAAACTGGTTTTCCTTGACCACGATCCCCAACAAAAGCAACTAGCGGAAAACCATAATGATAGAATTGATCCCGGGGACCTAATTTTAAGTGCTAAGATTAATCTTTAATACCTTGAACTATTAAGTATGTAGTTTGAACAAAGGTCATACCACCATGGTCGTCGACGCTTGGGCACCCTACCTTTTAATTCATCCATCCTTTGACCGAAGTCTCCGTCCACAGGAATTTGCCAGTACTGACTGCACATCCCCGCATCTTCATAAAGAATATCTTTTAGTTGCTCCGGAAACTCTTCTGGGCTCATCTCCTCTTTCCTTTGATGAAGCTTTGCAAGATAATCGGCAGCTTTATTTATTTTTCTTCCAGTAGAAATGAAGAAAAGCCGCCAGCCTCTCTTCTTGAACATAGCACACTTGCCTACGATTTCCTGAAGGAGAGGGTACACAAGAACACGGCTGTTTTTATCAACAATTTCTAAGAAGCTTTTATGGTGCCATAGACAACTCTTGCAATTCCCAAAGGTTGATAAACTCCGGCTATCGTCACAGAAACAATCGACATCAAACCAATGAAGACTGGTCCTTACCAGTACTGCAGCAGCGAATGAATTGGTACGCACTTGGATGTTCCGGATTCCATACTTAATCGCAAGTTCTAAACCTCTATTAATTCCCTGCAACTCATGATAAAGTGCAGAAACTGGTATTCCTTGATCATAAACCCCAACAGAAGCAACTAGTGGGAAACCAGAATGATATCGTATAATGACTCCATACCCAGCTTTTCTATTCTTTCGAAAGTAACCATCTACGTATACAGAGAATGTCTTCTTGTCATTGTTTCCCTTCTTACACCAAGAATTTATCCACTTGTTCTTTTTGTATAATGCCAACCTCCTTTCCTTAGTATTAGAAGCAGTTGCAACACTACTACTAATTTTCTTTTGATCGATAGTAGCAGTACTACTACTATTCTTAATCATCTTACTCTTCTTACCTGTTTTCTTAACACATCTGTTGCCATATATATTATGAAATACCTCGAAATCACTTTCATCATCAGCGCCACCATTCTCACTAGAGGTAGACGTCGTACTTCCTTTGTCCTGAAGATTCAAACGTAAGCTTGGTTCTAATGGAAATCAAACAGATAACTTTTACACTTGAGTTACACCACCAACAGAATTGCTCAATTCTCGTTCTGTTAGGTGCATGTTAGCTTAGACTAACTGTCATCTAGTTCATGTTAGCATATCCAGCTGTAGATGCATTGAATGCAGAAATGTGTACGTTAGAATAGCTGTTAGAAAAGCCATATAAAAGGCTATGTACACTGTGTTGTACTGTAACTGTTTTCTTTTAACATCTTGTACATTTTCTCTGATTTTCATTAATGAAAAGTAATTTGTTCTTATCAATCTTGCTGAACTTTATCTTGATAAACAACTGCATCTTGAATCTCAATCATGGTATCAGAGCAGGTTGAGGTCTAAATCACAGCTAGCAATATCAATCTTTACTTTTTCTTTCATTTCTTTTTGCTTCTTATGATCTGTGAGTTTCCATCAACAATGGAGAATCCAACTGCAACTTCAATAGCAAGAATTCCTCTTAATCTTCTCACAAATTTTGTCTCTCTAAAACTAAAAGAAGACAATTATGTTACCTGGAAACATTTGATGCTCCCAGTCATCAGAAAGTTCAAGATATCACATTATCTGGATGGAACTTT
>JAJJMC010023549.1:530231-563090 GCA_023531435.1 Papaver californicum
TACTTGAAGAGTTCAAGTGCCGCACGGTCTAGTCCAAAATCTTAGCCCGTGACAATAGGGTCACGACTCGAATCAAAGTACAAAATATATTAACACAAACTTGTCTTCAGATTTCATTATAAATTAAGACGACTCTTCTACACCTTACCGAGAAACCATCTCTCGCAGTAAAGTCCGTATGGGTTAATTGATTGTTCCCTGTACAATTTTTTTAATCAGCTCAATACAAGACACCAACAAAAGAACATTATGTTTGTAGTGTTAATTGATGGTAGCAATAACCAACACTGCATTTCTCATAACCAAAACAAAAAGAGTGTGTTCCCTTAAAAGAGATGAGGTGACATACAGTAGTGTTCGTTTTGTTTGTTAACCCTGTGTTACGTGCCCTTCTCCACGAGGCATTTTCTTTAATTTAAGAACTTCAACGTCCTTCTGGGAGTAATAATGAGGAGCAATCTCCACCAACCACTATGGATTCACTTCCGCAAACTGCCTCATGTACTCCTTTGTTGTCAGAACCAATTAATGATAAATAATGCATCTCGAAAGAGACTGTGCAAGACCAGAACTTGGATGTAAATGAACTGTTTGACGATTTTTAAATTTTTTGATGTAATCCATATTGATCCAACTTAAGCAAAACAATATATTGCTGCAACACATATTAATAAACAAAATGATCAATGTTTTCAGTATACATTACATAACACAAAGTAAAGAACCGCAGCAGGATATTATTTCACAAATGAAAGTGAAACCAGAACAAAAGGGAAGCACCAATAATAACCACAACAAGACATTATTGTTTTATCCAAAATAATTTAGGTTCGGTTATCAATTTTATGGTCACCTTTATATACACACTTGTCATTTACCACAACACCCAAGGTAGTGTAAAAATACAGGACTGACAGGGTAAGGATATGACCATTTACAATTATATGAACCACCCACTAAGGCCACCACAAGTCGGAGATATAAGCGGACTTCAATCAGAAAATAAGAAAAGAATCCCTGCTTCCAAGATATGCCATTTCACATGTTTACTTCCTAGCTTCTTTAGCCATTCAAGTAGAGCGTTGACAGAAGAGTATAGTACTGATTTTTCTAGTCCAAACCTAGCGTAGATTAGTGCAGATGCTCCCAGGTTCAATGTCATCCTGAATCCAGATACTAAGTTCCACAATAGTATTAGGAACATTTACGTTTGCCTTTATACATAAATACTAAATAAGCAAGCATAAAGATTATTGGAACATGGCCTTTTTTATTAGCTCGATCAAAATGCTCGATGAATAATTCTTAAGTCTAAACATGACAAGTAGAAGACAAAGAACTGGTTTTACTTTAACCAGAAAATGAAGAATTATACTTACAGCGTGGTATGCACAAGGTGATTTTCCTTGGCTATCAAAGTGTTTAGCCATGATAGCAAAATCTATGGGACCCCACTCTTCCAGTTCAAAACAATTGCCAGGAGGAGAGTTATAAAACTGCCAAAACGACGAGTACATATAGTCTCAAAATGGAAAATCTTAATTCAAATACAAAATGTAAGGCATATCAATTCCCAAAGATAACAAAAAAGAGTGTATTAACTGTATTTGAGAGGAGCTTAATAGAAAAAGAAAAGGAACAAAATCCCCATGAGTTCCCTTCAAAAAAATGAGTTGACATCCAACAGTGTTTTTTTGTTAGTTAACCCTGTGGTGCGCGCCCTTCTCCACGAGGCATTTTCTTTAGTTTAAGAGCTTGGACGTCCTTCTGGGAGTAATAGTGAGGAGCAATTTCCACCAACCACTGTGGATTTACTTCTGTGACCTGCCGCATGTACTCCTTTGTCGTCAGAACCAGTTCGTGATAAACAATGCTTCTCGGAAGCGACTGTGCAAGCCCAGAACTTGGATGTATATGAACTGTTTGATGATTTTTAAAAGTTTGATACAATCCAAATTTGTCTAACTTCGCTGAACGGGGGAAAAACCCTGATACAATGGCCTTCTTTACAGCATCTAAATCATCAGCACTTGATGTTATCTCAATTCCAACCCTCTCTAACAGTCCTTCCAATTGGTCTCTTATATCTCTGGCACGTTTCATACTTCTGACCTGAATAAAATTTTCAAAGCACCACTGAGTTGAAAAGGCTGCTTCTTTCCATGAATTATAGACCTTAAGCAATGCAATATGGTCCCCGCAGTTCTCAGTGTAAAAGTTCATCTTTGCATTATCAGACAGGACTTGCTTGTTCTTTGGACGGTAGAAGATTGAATTTCCAACATCAAGCATCGCGGCAATTGTTATAATCTCTTCAGAGCATCTGTATTTTTCTGATGCAATTATCATTTTAGAGAGCATAGGATCAAGTGGAAACTCAGCCATCCTTCTTCCCACTTTCGTCAACTCTCCTTTGATATCCAATGCACCAAGGAAAGTGAGCAATTCCAGAGCTTGAACAATTACTTCAACCGGTGGTGGATCCATATAATCAAAATGCACCACATCATGAATGCCAAGGTTTTTGAGAGTAAGGATGACATTTGCCAAGTTAGTCCTTTGTATCTCCGGAACTGTATTTTCTTCCATATCATTCTGATAATTATGGGATGTATACAAACGATAGCACTTTCCGGGACCTGTTCGCCCAGACCTGCCAGCCCTTTGCATTGCAGATGCTTTAGATATGGGATGGACAAGTAAAGAGTCCATACCTGTCCGTGGGTTATACGACTTCAACTTACAGAATCCAGGATCAACCACGTATTTTATTCCATCTATCGTCAGTGATGTCTCTGCTATATTTGTTGCAAGAACTACTTTTCTAGCCCCTGCAGGAGTTGGTTCGAAAATTTTAACTTGCAGATCAGTTGGAAGGTTACCATATACTGGGCATAGTATAAGTTCAGCAATCTTTGACCCTAATCCCCGAATTCTGTATTTCAGAATCTCTTCTGCAGATTCAATTTCCTCTTGCCCAGGGAGAAACACCAATATATCTCCATGTTGTTGAGTCACGTGGATTTGGAGAACCGTGGAAACAGCAGCATCCAAGTAATCTGACTCTGGAGCTTTAGTATTCAGTACATCAATCGGAAATGGCCTTCCAGGAATCTTATATATAGGAGCTCTGTCAAAGTAATCGCTGAATTTCTCAGCATCTAGAGTGGCACTAGATATCAGCAACTTTAGATCACTTCTAGAGCGAGATAGATCCTTAAGAAGACCAAACAAAATATCTGATGAGATAGTTCTTTCGTGAGCCTCGTCCACCATCACCACACTGTAGCTTGACAATTGAGGGTCAACAAGAAATTCTCGCAACAACATTCCATCTGTCATGTACTCAAGAACTGTCTTCTTTGATGTACAATCTTCAAAACGAATGGAATAACCAACCTCGTGACCAAGTTTCACACCCATTTCCTTAGAAACTCTTGCAGCAACACTCATAGCTGCAACACGACGTGGCTGGGTACATGCAATCTTCTTTCCATATTCTGTGTATCCAGCCTCATGCAGGTATTGTGGTAGCTGGGTGGTTTTACCTGAACCAGTCTCTCCCACAACTACAAGAATTTTGTGGTCTTTAATCGCCTTAAGCAGCCCCTCTCGATAACGATATATAGGCAGATTTCTTCTCTGATTCTGATGTTTTGTAAACAACATCAGTTTATCTCTAGACTGACTATCCGGCTGACTGTCAATGCACAAATCATCTTCGTACTTCCCGCCATCCATAACTGAAGGCTCGGTGAACACAATCTGGTTATCAAAAACATACTGATAATCATCTGATTTTTTCTTCTTATCTTTTGAACCAAACTTTATAGTTGCCTTTCCAATTTGATTCTCTTCCCATACCTCCTGATCTCGAAACGAACTCATCTTACCTCCAGTATCACCTGGTTCCTTGTACCGCTGCATAGCCGCCGCAAATCTCTTATCCTGATTTACAACCCCATCACGATCATAAGCTTCAGGCATCTCATAATAGTCCTTATTTTCTACTGGTCGACTCTTAATCACCTCAACAATTCTTCGTTTGTAATTTTGCCTGCTAGTTTCAAATTCACTCAACTTAACACCCCGGGACATATTATCATCATCTTCTATTTCATCACTAATTTCCTCCAGCTTTTTCTTCTCCCTTTCCTTCAAATATCGTGCTCTCGAAGCTTCCCTTAAAGCCACAATTTCACTTTTCATCGAAGCTTTGAAGCTTCGAACCATCTCATCTTTCATTTCCTCTTCCTTTGTTTGATGCTGAACTCGTGTTTCCTCCTCTTCATCATCTTCTTGTCTTCTCTTTCTATACATTCTTCTCCCATTATCCGACTCCCCCAAGTCTTTCTTCTCACCACCAGCACAGGCAACATTACTCCTGTCCTCCTCATCATCAGCATCCAAAAGTGTGTAATTCTTCTGTTGTTCCTGACAATAACTCGAAGCACCGGACACAGACGCTAAACCTTTATTACGCGGAATTCTACGAAACAATTCTTCAGAAAACAAACGAGTTTCAGTCATAGGACAAGAAGAATCAAATTCAAGAATTTTATTCATAATTTCATCAGGAGAAGATGATTGTTTCCCTAATCCAATAACATACTGAACAATTGTAGGGTTAGGTTTAGAATTTCTGAAAATCGATACCAATTTATCAGAAACCCATAAGTTTGTAGATTTATACGGTGAAACAGAAATTTTATATTTATCATCAGATTTTTTTACCTTCATGTTTATTATAATCACATCAACTATAAACAGAAATCAAATTTCAGGGAATTGAGAATTAGAGCGTTTGAAATTCTGACCTGATTGTGTGAAGGTTCCGTCGGACGAGGAAATTCTAGGACTAAATTTCGTCTGTTCGAGAGAGAGAGGAACAGAGAATTTTAAATAGCTTTTTGGAAAGACTCCTGTTATTTCCGATCAACCATTATTATTAATATAAATCCAATAAAAAATTAAATAGAATCCTATTATTTTTTAGAAATCAAATCAAAGTAAAATTTATGAATTTAATCCAATTTATTTTTCTTTTTTTTTTCTTTTTCTATTTCTAGTTTCTTATATCTAATTTATAAATAACATGTTCATAAACCCTGCAATTCATAATCATAAATCTTTTTTGTTCTTCTTCACTTTTACTAATCTTTATCTCTATGAATTCTAGTAACCCTAAATCTAACTGATTATCGACTAATGAGGTATTCGTTTTTATTTGTATTTCTTTATTCACAACAATTATTACATGTTGGATAAAATTTACTCAATTGAATGTAATGTTACTTTTTTTCTAGGTTTTCGTCTCTAAGGATCATGCTAAACAATGGTGTCATATGGTCGCAATAAAAAACAATTTTTGTATTTTTGTTACCAAATCATATGATAATGTGATGGATAAAGGGTCGGTAGTTGAGTTTGGATGTGAAAGAGGAGGTAAATATAGAGATCAAACTATCAAATCTTCTGAAAAGCAACTACAACATGTCTCAAAAAAAGGTAGAAAACTGGCACAAGGAAGTGTAATTGTCCTTTTACACTAAGAATTTCATGTGTTGAAGAAAACAAATGGGTTCTTAAAGTGCAATGTGGTGTACACAATCATCCTCCATCTGATACATTGCTTGGACATCCTTATGCTGCTCGTTTACAGAGTGATGAAAAACAAATAGTTGATATGATGACTACAAGTGGAAGTAAACCAGGTCACATCTTATCATCGATTAAACAAAAGCAACCTGAAAATAAATCTAGTCTACGGACGATATACAATTACAAATCTTATACAAAATCCAATGAGAAAGCAGGCAGGACAAATATGCAACACTTGTTGAAGTTGTTGAATGATAATAAATATGTGGCATGGGATCAGCGCATTGAAGGTACAGATGTGTTGACTCATATATTTTGGGCACATACCGACAGTATACAATTGGCAAAATATTTTTAAAAGTTATAAAAACTAAATCCAATCCATAGGATTGTACTAATAAAAATGTTAACAAAATTTGATTGGTTTAAGTATATGGATTGGTTAATAAGAACAGTGGATTGCAAATAACAAGAGTCTTTTGGGAAACAAAGTGGAAACGGTCCAAAGGGCTTAGTAGTTAGTACGTAAGGTTTTTGATTTTATTTTATTTTTTGGTTACAGGGTTTTGAGCTGTACAGTCCAATTAACTAGTTAACTTTTTTTCCTTATGTTATAAAAGATATTATAATATGTAAAGAAGCCTTAGGTTTCTCATTCCAATAGAGGGGCTTCCCATGGTTGAAGGTTAATCTAAATTTTGGATATGGGATATCCTATACCAATAGTAAATGTCCACATTACCCTTGTCTTCACAAAAAATCTAATTTTCCCTCTTCAATTCATTAAATCCTAACCGTAGACATTCTTCTCCATTAATCGGTTTATATACCTTCTCCATTTCACCTTCCTTCTCCATTAAAATTCATCGTCTTCGATTAATCGTCGATTCAAAAATTTATAATCGTCGATCAAACGAAGAAAACCTAACTCATCAAGATGACAAACTCTACTAAAGGTATAAAAGGTAGCAGTGACTTGAATCCAAAACAATCAAACGAAGAAAACCCAACTCATCAAGAAATTGAAGAAGAAATCGGTGCTAAAGGAGATCAAACTCCCCAACCACAACCAATGGTGTATATGAAGTATGATTCTACAAGAACCCATGCTATTTTTCTCCATTTATGATTGTAATGTGTTAGAACGATTGATTTCAAGTCCAAAAATTAGGTTTCCAGAAACATTTACGGTTGATTTCGATTGGAATCCCAATCGTAAATATATGTTCTCAAGAACTTACGGTTGGGAACCCAACCGTAACTGGTTTTTTTAAAATTTTACGTTCAGGTTATTTAAATACCCAACCTTAAATCAGAAGGAAGGAGATGAAGATGATATTTTTACGGTTGGGTTCGATTCTGAACCCAACCGTAAACTATTTTGCACTCAAAGAAATTTTTTTACTTACGGTTGGTTTCGATTCTAATTGCCAGCCGTAAATTATCCTTGATAGTTCAAATTTTTTGTTTTGAAGATTATTTACGGTTGGTTTCGATTGTCATTTCCCAACCCTAAATTCTCTTGGTTAGTTCAATTTTTTTCTTGATGATTATTTACGGTTGGGTCGGATTGTCAATTCTCAACCGTAAATTTTCCTGTGTAGTTGAACTTCTTTTTGTTGATTCTTTACGGTTGGGTTCGATATGTGTAACCCAACCGTAAAGAATTCTGAATTTTCAAATTTTTGATTGATTGTTTGTGTTGAACTGTTTGGTAATTATCTAACTTGTATTGATTGTATGTTGTAGGAATAAGAATAGAGCAAAACCCAAGAACACGAGGGGTAATAATTTAACACCAATTGATCACACTCCAACCCCTCGCCACGAAGTTCATTTAGGGGTAGACAATAGAGGCTTGAGAAAGAACGATAAGAAGAAGAAGAATTTTGAGGTAGGGGTGGTAGCTCTACTCAAGAAGTACTACCTCAAGAGGAAGATAATGTTTTTCAAGACTTCGAAGATCTACCGGTGGTGAGTGGAGGTGCGCTTGTGATTAGAGAACCACCACAAGAGGAACAATGTTATGAAGAAGAGACGGAAGGAGAACAATTTGTCGATCAAGGCAAAGGTAAAGAAATTGTTGTTGCTTCTACTCAACCTCAAGTGAAGGAAAAAAAGCCAAGGAAGAAACCATCACCGAAAGGCAAGCATATTCCCAAAGGCAAAGACGTGTTGTTTCCTAAGAAGAAGAATCAAAGACTTTGGGGTGAGGCCCCAGACAGGTCTGCAATATTATTTGGTTATTCGCATTCATGGGCTGCCAAAGTTGCTGAGACTAGGGTATTAATCTAAAAACTTCTCTTGTTTTGTTAAATTTCCGTTTGGTTAACTTCAAGTTATAACTTGTTGGTACGATTTTGATTAAAAAAGATTGTTTTTATTCTTTGTAGGACCATACACAGGCCGTGAAGAAATTGGTTTGTCAAAGGGCTCAACATTGGTTGTTAGCTGAAGAATGTAAAGTCGTCCGTGTTCTCGTAAATGGTACAGGGTTAGCTCTCGGAATTACCAATTCTATGTTGGAATATAACACTGTTACCTGCACAGCCTTTAGGGAACGTTATTGGCCTAAAACTGATACGTTTCATCTCACATTCTGCGAGATGACAATGACGCCGGATGATGTGAAGTCATAATTTATTCTTTAAAACACGCGAGCTAGATGAATAGTGAAAAATTTTAGTTTCGACTTTGGGTCTACCGTCAGATGGGCTGACCAAAAATGATGGCCGTTGGATATATTCTAAGAAAAATTCAGCCGTCTAATGGATTTCCGTGTGTACATTAAATCTGGACCGTCAACCTTTAACAACGCTTATATCTGTTCCTAATTTATGGCGTCAAATGACGGTTGCAAAAGTTTAGAAACGAAAATATAAGTGGCTAATTTGATCCTTATCTATTTCATCCATAGACACGTGTCCCCTAAAATTTACCTGGACTAGTAACATCTATTTATGTTGCAAAATGACTGTTGCTGAAAATGTGCGTCCCAAAAGTGTGACAAAATATTTGCACCCTACAATTCCTTTGGGGCAGGAAATATCGACGCGCCCCTTGTTAGTTTTAGGAGTACTAATTTTACAATACTTACCTTCTATTTAATTATTATTTTATTTCTAATATATATTTTATTTCCGATATTTAGGATCGACCAAAAACTTCCTTTTGGTGTAAAAAGTCAAAAACCAAAAACATAGAAAAATCCAAATGATTAAGCTTACCTAGTATAACATTCCTAGTTCTTCATAAAATAACTCCTATTCCGTTTTCTTTTTTAGAAAAAAAATAAAATTGTTTATAATAATCCCTAAAAGAACTCCCTAAAATAACTATTTTTTTCTTTTTTTCACCAATGTAAAATTCAAATTTTCACAATTTAGTGATAGTTGTAATATTCACCTGTTGAAACCAGTTGTTTTTGTGAAAATCCTAATTATCGCAGCTTACCAAAAAATCCAGTTTTCACAATATACCAGTTGTTTTTGTAAAAATCATAATTATCACAACTTACCAAAAAATCTAGTTTTCACAAAATAATGATAAACAAAATTTTAAATTATTCACAATTTAGTGATAATCACAATTTTCACATGCTAAAATCAGTTTTTTTTTTTAATATTATCACTTTTCACATACAGTATAATCACAATTTTCACTTTTCATATAAAGTGATAATCTTAAATTTCAACAGTTTGAAATTAGTTGTGTTTTGTAAACACAAAAAAACTATACAATTATCACTGAAACTTACAAGTAAATCGCTCCAAAGCAAGTAAGAAGAGAAGAGCAAAAGATTGATTGCTGAAGTGAAAAATAAATAAATAAGAAAGTCAAAGTAAAACCTAGAAAATCAATAATTTATTGATTGGGAAATAAATAATCAAAGAATAATATCCAGTAGTTCCAAGGAAAGAAAATATGTCGTTGATACCATGGATAAAAGTTTCCTCACTATCTTAAACATGTTAATATGACACTTCTTGTTCTTGAACCCTGGTATGCTTACTGAGTAACCGTGAACTATAAACTTTCCCATTTGCTTTTCCTGAGAGCTCGATCCTCTCTGGCACCTGTTAGACATTTTTTCATATGTCTAATTAATTAATTAGTTAAGGGAAAAAGAATGTGATCCATTTAGTGGGGAGTTACAATTGATCAAGTAACTCCCCATGATACTCCCCTACTTTAGAAAACCACCCACTATATCCTATCATGGAAACTACTCTATGATGGCAAGAGTTAGTATATGGAAATGATAGTAAAATTTTTGAATTAAGGTCACCAAATTCACTCTCATAACTTAATAAACCATCTAAAAGTGAGTAGGAGGGTTTGGAACCAATATTCATATCAACTAAGAAATTAGGACAAACTCAAAGGATTAAGCTTTCAAATAGCAATGGCTGGAGGTATTTATAATCGATCTCTTTTATTGCTTCCGTTTTAATTACTATATTTTCATATTAAGATTAGAATATACATGAAGATAAACATAGGTTTTACAGCACCATGTATTAAATCATCCACAGTAATGGGGGATCAAAATTTACAATAGAGAGTAACACATTGTTCTCTGTTTTACCTCCAAAATCAATGTAAAATTGGACTTTATTTCCCCGCACCAACTCTCTGATCCCTTGTACCACCATGTGCAAATAATTCAATGGGTTTATGTTTTACGAGGGTTATCTCCTGACTTCTTATATGATTTTAATAAAACACTAACTTCAATTAATGCTTCAAAAAAAAAATTAACTTTAATACTCTACTCCAATCGTTAGAGATAGAAAACAAAAAGAGATCGAAAAGGCGAGGCTTTCCGACAAAATACAAGACATATACGCCGGTTGAAATTGTTTTAGCAAAACCTTTTTTTGGACGTTGTCGACTTTCCTCATCCGTCGGTGGTTGCATAAGAAATTCGTACCCATAATGAACTGCATTTTCGTTTATTTTTCAATTGAGAGACAGCGAAAAACCATGTATAGTAGTGAAAATGTTTTAGGATATGTCAATTTAGGAAGACCTAAAGAAAAACCATGGATAATAAGATTATCTAAAAAAACATTAAACACACAGAAATTTGTCTGGTTATGAAGAAAAAAAAAACTTTAAAATCGTTGCCAAGCCCTAATGAAGGTGAAGACAAAAGAAGACGAAGAGAAAAATAGAAGAATATATAAAAAGATAAGGAAACAGTTGACAAAACAAGGAATTTTATAAACCTCGATGAGCAACAATAAAGTTTATATGGTGATGAAAAAATATTTAGATAAAAGATGAAACCAGAAAAGGAGAAAAAGACGCCCATACAAAATGCCCATTTATTGATTTGACAGTGTAACATTTTTTTCTTAGATTTTATTTTGTTAATAATACGTAATTGACAAATGTCATTTTAGTCATCTATAAATTGTGAAAATATCACATCAGTCTAATTGATCTATTTTTAACCGTCCATCTTATAGATTGGGTTACATATATAAACCATCTTACCGATGGGTTTATGGAGAGAGAGGGACCACACTTGGGTTCCACTGATATTTCCACATAATATAACTATGTAATGCTACTGATTCTATCAATAAGATCTATCACTCTCTTTCTCTATTTCTGTGTTTTACCAATATTTCCACTCAAACATGTTATCAGCACGAAAAAGCTCATCCGTAAAAGATTTTTACTTTCAATAATTAACACCCCGTTTGGTTGGAAAAATTAGAATCCTAAGAATTTAATTATAGGGTAATCCAATTCTTAGAATTGAATTCCAATAAATTAGCGTTTGGTTGAGGTAATTCAATTACTTTTGTTTTTACCTCGAAATCCAATTCCATTGCACTAGTCCAATAGTGCATTATTTTGGAGGGAATTGGATTCCTAGGAATCAAAAATCTTAATTACATAGAGTTGATTTGTCCCGTTTAGTTCAAGTAATTGGATGCATTCCTAGGAATTGGATTACCTAGCCTGCAATTCCTTGAACCAAATATGTTACAAGAGTGTAGAAGAGATAACACTATCAGAAAGGATTTGAGGCAAACAAGATTTTCTCCTCTAAACACCTCCTAAACTACCCTTGATTTACCATCTCTTGAAGAAACAGAAAAATAAAAATGACAGTACGTGAAAACCAAATCTCAAAACCCAAAGTTCTTGATCTGCAAAGACTTAAAACCCTAATCTATATGTTTTTCAACTGAAATTTTTAACTGGTGGTGAAGAAGTTCTTGTCATCAATAACTGAATCTAATGATTAATGAACACAAACAATAATAAGATAAGTATCTTACTCCTAATGATCTTTAATTTGATCAAAATCTTAAATATAAGAAGTTTTCTAAAAGAAAAGGATTTTCAGAAACTTAGGGTTTCTGAAAACCTAATAACTTGATTTTCATCTTGATCTTTTGTCTGATACTTTATCATATTATAAATCTATAATCTCTTCATCTTAATCTAACTTTTGAAATGAAATTTTTTCAAAGAAATTTTCAGAAAATTTTCTTAGTTCTTGATTAAAAATCAATCAATCTCTTTACCTTTAATATCGACTGAAAATCGGTTTTCAGATTTATTTTCAGTGAAACAACATCTCTATTACCCATCTGTTTGATTTGAGTTTCAGTTAATTTGATTTGCAACCTGATTTGAACTCATCTCAAATGTTATCCGTTCTTGACAGATTGTTTTAAGTTCAATCTTTATATTTAATTGGTTTAGTTTTTTAAGACACAACAATAGACTTGATCGTTCATAGATAATTTGATAACATCAGTTGAGTTATACCACTAATCAAAAGATCATTTTGTTTCATTCTCAGTTCATATCATCCACAGAGCATTAAGTATTGGTGAATAATGTTGGATCAAAATGAAGCAAGAGTTAAACTCTCCAAGTGCATCAAAGAATATCAGAAACATGTTTAAACAGATGTTGAAGCGATAGCAAGAATACCTATCTTTGCAGAGTTGTTGTCCTGTGAGTAGCACAAGCAGATAAGTTATCTTCTTTAAATTTCATCTTGCAATGTTAATTTTAGCTCAAACTGATCCAATATGTTCATTTTTGAATAAAATTATTATCATGTGAGCTTAGCTTATTAAACTTGATCTCATGCTACTATCTTGCAAATCCTAAACAATGATCTTAATCATATTTGTGACAAAATATTTATCTGTTGTTTCTTAAGGGATGGATTCGATATAACCGATCTCGTAATAAAGGTTATGAACTAAATATATCTTGTATCATGATCTATTGCATTTCAGTGCTGAACATACCTGAGTATGCCTGAAATTACATCTTGTTACCTTCTAGCTATTGATACTTAACATTCAGATCTATTTGTAGCTAGAGTAAGCTAATGCACGTATTGATCTAACCTACAACATTAATTTTGAATAGCTTTGAACACCTGCAGACCTGCAAGAAGCACAAGCAGATTAGTGTACATCTGTACTTGCTTAAGTTTATCTGAATACAACCTATTGGGTCTCAATTTCATAGACCTATTGTGCCGCATTTGTCTGTGAATGAATGCTAGTTAATCACCTATCATTCTTATACTTAAGCTCTTAAGGTTCTTTAATCTTTAGCTATAAATTATGAAAATTAATTTTGTTTAGCTGTTATCTATTTTTCGTACCTTGAATGATAACTTTAAGTCATACCTGATGATAGGATTTTGGAATACCTATTTACAATAACCGCAATTGCATGACGTCTGACTAGTAGACAATGGAAAATATGGGTCGAACCAACAGGGAGCGGGAAAATACTGTCATCAATATTCTTAATCGACTAACCAGAAATGATATTTTTGGATTTTTAGAATTAAGAATGAAATAAATAAAATTAAAACTAAACTAAATAAATAAATCAAATGAGAGAATCAGTAACCAGGGTTTTTAGTATCCACCATTATTTCTATTCAATTACTGAAATGAAATATAACTCCTGAATATTTATCTATTATCCATTCTATCGACATACCCTATTATATGTATTAGAGTCGCAAATATCATTGTGACACCCTAAGCATGGCGCATCAAAATCTCTAAGTCTCAGCATACACCATCCAATTGCTTTAGCAAGAAAATTGTACGAAACCAAATTTAGGTTCACCAAAATTTGGTGCAATTGTAAACATACCCCATCAAAGAATTTAACCCAAGCATGAAATATCAAATAGTAATACAAATATATTTGTGACCCTAATTATGCGCTTAGGTTATTGTATTGTACAGAACCCCTGAAGCAACAACTGATTTTATCATTAAATCAATAAATCAAAATCAGGATTTAATTTTTTCAAATCATAATAGTCTTTCGGTTAATAAATCAATTCAAAATAGCTTATTACTCAAAGTGGTTTCAAACATAAAACCCTATCTACAAATCAATTAATAGCTTAAAACCCATTAAAAATAATTAAGAAAAGTGGAGATAGAGAAGTATCATTGTTTTCGGCCGTCAACACCAACCCAGAAAACTGAACAGAATCTCTGACCGCTTTCTTCTCCGTCTGAATTTCACCTCCAGCCACAACCGACAACTCTCCAACCTCCGTCAGAACTGTCTCCAGCCTCCACTTCCCTTTTTCCTCTTCGGTACCAGATCCCCCAGAAGCAGTTAAAAAAACTCAATCCCCAAAACTAAAAGAGACCCCATCTTCTCCTCTCATCAACCAAATCTCTAACCCACTTTACCTCCAAAGCCTATGTCAGTTCAATTTTCTAGCAGTCACCAACCAGCCATTAAAAGCAACTCTCTTCTTTTTTTTCTTTTGGCATTGTTTTCCATGTCCGCACCTTGTCTCCCCACTTATAAAAATCAAAAGAGACCAACTCTCTTCCACCTTTACTCCTTTTCTCGTTAACCGCACCAAGTACCACTTTTCTTTGTTCATTCATGTGTTAACTCCATCCAACACTCATTGTCCCACTTGAGTATTATCCCCAACCGAGCCTACTTCAGCCGTCAATCCAGCCTCATTTGCTCTCTCAGTGGTATTGATATCCGGGTGATAGGTGCATTATTTGCATTATTTGGATACTCTAATTAATTGATTTCTTGTTAGTTTTCATATTATTATTCCTTGATTTTGTTTGTTTATGAGTTTCTTAGGAGTTTTGAAGTGTATTCAACCAAAGAATAAGAAAGGAGTTCATTACGACACGAAATGAACAAGGAAGCTAAGTTCTGCCAATGGAGAAGGGCCAAAGATCAAATTCAACTCATTCAAATCCAGGATTTTTTAATACCATTTTGAAGAGAAACGAGAAGACGAAGCTAACACAAAAAGAATGAGGTCATTTGGATTCCGTATGAGGAAGTTATGAGCAAAACAGCCGAAAGAAAATAATGAAACACTCAGCATCACAATCGGGAGATAACTAGGGAAAATTACCTACCGATTATAGGAAGTTTCGGGTACAGGAAAACTTCGTTTTTGAGCTCCAAAAAATTGGTAGTTAACACGGAAATCGAGCCTAACGATTATGGCAAAGTTATCTACCGATTATGGATAGTTATCTACCGATTATGGGAAGTTTTGGACACAGGAAAGTCATATTTTGAGCTCTTACAATCCGTAGATAAGGAGGGTGTCTTGACTACCGATTATGACTCGACGCAAGCCACTTCTAAGACACGTTTTTGACTTCCAAATCAAGGTATCATGGTCCCATTAGGACTCTAGCACCTAGATATGATGAAGACTATATAAGAAGACTTCCATAACCCTAGAAAGGGAGCTTGGACACTTTTGGAGACTTGCAAACACAAGGAGAACAAGAAGCTAGAGATTGGAGTGGCGATTGAACATCACGATTCCTATGGTTTGCTTTACTTGTTTTCTTAATTATTTTCCATGGATTTTGAGAAATCCATGATGAGCTAAACCTTTCTTATTGGTTAGATATGTAGTCCTAAGTTGGAAAACATGTTTATTAATTGAAGTATTCATTCTCATATGTTCATAATCTCTTCAATATCGCTTATGTTCTACCGTTTATAACGCCTTGTATGATGGATTGCTTGTTTGTTTAAGTTGCAAATTAGATGAGCATGCATTGACATCTATAGTAAACTAGGGTTTGAGATCTGGAATTGTCGAAAGATCCTTGTTACAAGTAGCATAACATAGTTGTTAATGACGGGATGTTACCATGCAATTATGTGTAGAAGCGTGACCTAGGTTAAATCCGAGTGGCTCTTGCGCCGGATTGCTTAGAATAACCTCAACTCACAAAGACCATTGCTTTCATTGGGTTAAACTTGAGTGGCTCTTGCGCCAAGTTATTCGTTGAAAATGATCCAAAGAGTGGCTCTTGCGCCTTTGATGATAATAGGAGTTTTGCCGGAGTAAGCCTGCGATATGATGCTTTAGGGTTATTGATATTGAGAATGCATGAATGTTGAGTATGATTTAGTTGATAACATGTTGGAAGATGGAAGATGAACTCTCTAACCAGTGTTCTTTATCTCTGATATCCGTTTTAATCTATTTTTTTTAGTATAGTTTAATTATAATTACAACCAAAACCCCCTTGTTTACATAAGTAATCGAAAGTAATTAACAATCACCTGCCTCTCTGTGGGAACGAACTTGTTCTTATTACTATACTCTAATCTATATTAGTGAAGTAAGAACTTGAATTAATTTTGCTTGGCTGACAACCGACCACCGGGTGTCACTGATAACTGCAATTTTATCCATATTTATTCGTAACATAGGGTTTTTCGGTATAATACCTATAAAAACACGAAAACAAGTATTAACATAAAATCAAGTACCGGCAAATATAGATTAGTTGGTTAAAATGTATAAATTAAGCGTCTATCAAATACCTCCAGACCTATATTTTGCTAGTCCTCGAGTAAAATAATCTAAAAATAAAATGAAAATCCTAACTTACTGTCGCAGGCATCGCGATTGCACTTAGCGTGTGCAACAAGCCTTTAAACCCACAGGTGTCCTTATCGGACGAGTTTTAGTTTTATGAGGGTTTACAAGAGGTGTACCCACAAAACCTTTACTCCATCTTCTAGCTACATGTGAACAATTGTGGATAGACACTAAAGATGCTATTTAGTTGGCCTACTAAATTCTACGGCTATAAGAATCATTACCCTGTATGAATCCAATTGATGTACATGAGTTTGCACTCAGCGTACTAAAACTCTTATAAGAATGCAAAACTCTACTCAAATAATCATTGAACACCCAAAATTGGATAAAAATTGTCAACATTCACATTGCTCGAAATCAATCAAATTCAAACACAATGATAGATTAGAAGATGGATATGGAAGTGATGAATGGTGCATATGTTGACTAAGGTGACCGGTGTTTCCCAAAATATTAGTATAAAGTCCGGCTCTGATGCTCCTATTTTTATGATTATTATTTATATACATAATTTATCTTTCTTTTCTTTTTTTTCCTTCTTTTTTTCTTATTTTTTTCATTTTTTTTAATTTTTTTTCTTATTTTTTTTCATCTTTATTTTTTCATCTTTTTTTTTTCATCTTTTTTTTTTCACGACTACATGATTAAATCTTTTGAATCTAAGAGCATGCTCCTTTTCAGCAGATTACATGATAGTTCTCATGGATCCTGCATTTCACGCTTGCTTAGGCGATAAAGATAGGGATAACACATACATATTGCTGTCAAAGTGTCAATTTTATTTTATTTTGACAAAATTTAAATTATAATGCATCCGAGCTACGACCTTGTGGCAATACTAGGGCCCTACCAAATCACTTAGAGAAACATAAAATTGCAAAAATAAAAATAGAAAGTGATATGGTTATGATGATTCCGAGATATGCTTTTTCAATGACTATCATGTTATTTCTAACACATGAGTGCATCCAGATATGAATAAACCATTTAGCTGGGCACACCAATTCCTATAGACAAGAGCTATGTTTCCATCTACCTAGAAGTGTTAGTGTCATCCTGAATTGTTCACAAGTTTCTAAATTTTGGAGTTTCTTATTGGCACCAATTTCGAAACTCTACCCCCAAACCTAAATCTAACATTGTCTTCAATGTTTCAAACTGTGAAACCTAGCATGGTATGCAATAAAAATATAAATAAAAGAGGCTCTTGTGAAATGACCTAGTAGAGGCTCTTGTGAAATGACTGAAAATATGCAATTTTCAAAGAATTATTATTCCGCAAATAGATAAAATTTAGCTACAAGTTCACAATCTGCACACAAAGCAAAGGTGCAATTCTATTTTAATCTTATATAATCTCTTAATGCTTGCTACCATGAGTAGCTATCTACAGTTGCATAGCTAGCAATTAGTTAAGTTCTAACCTAAATTATGCATCTTCATTCAGAAATTTTGAATTACATTTGGTTACCATGCTTTTGAGCCCCAATTGTGGTCGAAAACTGTACGCTGATGTAAATATGATTAGTATATCATACTTACTTGTTGCTTGATAGGACTTTTATATCTAAAGCCCCAATCACACGACAACTACAAAGTAGAAGTGACAAGTATGGGTTTATCCACGGAGATTGATTATAATAGTTCTAATCAATTACCTAATTATGTGCTAAGACAAGAATTTTTGTGTTGATTTTATGAATTAAATTTTAGAAAAATAACTAAGGAACTTGATTGATTAACAAATATGAGAAAATTCTAGGGTTTCAGATTCAACTATTTCTGATGGTTGTAAAATTAATTAATCACTACATTAACTATTACTCTCAAACACTCAAAACAATTTTCGAACCCAATCTCATGTTTTGGAAGATTTATCGTTTTACAACTTAATACTACAACTTTCGTTGATGTTCCAAAAATCTAATTATCCTTCGCTTATAAAATATCAATAGCCTAAAGACTATCCAAACAATTATTTTGAAGCTTTTTTAGAGTAGAAAATTATTAATCGTTGAAAAGCACAAAAATAGAGTAATAAATCAAAGAAACTGAAAACTGATAGTTACACCCTAAAAATATTTTCCTCCTACACCTTAGAGAAGAAATTTAATCGCTCATGGTAATAATAAAAACCAAGAAAATTGATTAACCATTTAGTTTTATTATTGTGGAAATAAGACTTACAATTTTCTTTATTGTTTTATCAATTTAATGACACACCATGAAAGCATAAAAAGAAGAACATTCTTACAGTGAAGTTCAAAAAGGCTGTTTTCAGGAGCAGTGAAAGAAGCACGGCTAAAATGTGTATTAGACGCTCAAGGTGTCGATGGAACTGTAGCAGATTATGGCTAAATGTATCGGAAACTATTGCAGAAGGTTTGAATTTTGAAATCTTTAGCAACTCTATCAACGACAGTTTGGCCTTTTGTACCAGTTTTTTCTTCTTCTTCCTCGGACTCAATCTGAGTAGCAGAAACATGGTTTTTTTATCTGATTTTTTCTAAGCTTTTTCTCCTCTCCCCTCATTCTCACCCTTGGTCTCTATTTATATTAGAACAACGAATCTTGCCCTAATAAATCCTCCAGATCTTCTCATTCAAAGAGAATACTCGATGATATTTTTTTTCTTATTTATTTCTTTTCGATCAAACTCTTCGTATTTAATTCTCTAACAACTCTTTGATATTGTTTCCTTTTATATTGAGAATAAGATGTTGTTTTCCAACTCAAGAATAATTCTTTGCTTTTTAAACCAAATCGAATTACCGAGAGATGAGAATATTTTTTCTTTCCTTTATTCTCGTGAGAAACTTACGAGATTTTTTTGTTCATTTACTGTGTACGTCTTCTCCCATTATGGCAATAATATCTCTTGTTCATTTACTGTGTACGTCTTCTCCCATTTGAGAAATAAAATTCCCGCCCATTTTAACTTCAAATCAAAGAAGTGGGTGTCATTATCATTTCTTGGGTACCTTTATCAATAGATGGTGTGTCTTTATCAATTTTTCTGGGTGTCTTTAACACTTTTGTTGGGTGCCTTTAACACTTTTTAAGCTATTTTTTTTTCACCATTGTCAATTCACATAAATACCTACAAAAGAACATTATTAGTACACCTCAGTGCAGACAACATCTTTCATGTTGGGGTTCAATCATCACTGCATTTCTCTTGAAGTTTTGGCACTTTCTTTTGGTAGATTCGGTGCATGCAGTCAGCACGACTAATACCTTTTAAATATTCTATGGTCCACCCTAGGGAAGTCTTGTTCTCTCGGAGAACACTGACTAGTTTACTTTAATGATCAGGCTCTAAGTCAGATGCAATTATGCAAGGAAGAATATTCTCATTACCTATAAACACATATTTCAAAGTATCTGGTATCCTCTTTAATTCAAGGGTGAGAGCTTTAACTAAAGATGGGGTGGGGCTTTCTGTAGTGGTAAGAAGAGGTTCAGGTTTACGTTGTTATTTCCGATAATCCAAAACTGGTGCAGAATCCAATAACGCATTAACTTCTTCAAAATGACTATCATCATCGTAGTAGGCTCCAAAATGGGCCAAGCATGCTTCTAACGGATCATTCACACTACTGGTGCTAAAAGTGTTCTCAACTAGTGAATCAATCATGCAAACACTCATAGTGGTCACGGTCCGAAGGGGCTTGGAAGGCTTTAAAAATATTTATCGAGATTTTTTGATTGCCAAAGAAAATTCCACTTGACTCTTTTGACAATTGATTATAGCATTAGTAGTAGCTAAAGATAGACAACCTAAGATGATCGGAATGTTGATCTCTCGGTCTGAGATAGGTTGAGTATCTAGAATCACAAAGTCGATTGGATATATAAAGTTTTCTACTTGAACCAAAACCTCTTCAATAATTCCACGTGGAATCTTAATTGACCTATCGGATAACTGAAGTGTGAACCTAGTTGTTTTCATCTCTCCTAGTCCAAGTTGTTCATATACCGAGAAGGGTAAAAGATTCACGCTATCCCCAAGATCTAATAATGCATTTTCTATCCGTTGATTGCTTATAATGCAGGTAACAATGGGACAACCAGGATCTTTGAATTTGACTGGGTACTGTTGTGAAAGTATGGAACTAACTTATTGGGTCAAAAATACGTTTTTTCACACAATCATGTCACGTTTGACCTTACACATGTCTTTTAGGAACTTGGCATATATTGGCATATATTTAATTGCATCTAAAAGGGGAAGGTTGATCTTAACCAGCTTAAAGATGTCTAGGATTTCATCATAAATGCCAGAATTTTTCTGTGCAAGCCTTTGAGGAAATGGTGCGGGTGGAGTAAAAACTCTCTCAGGAACATTTTCCTCATTTGGGCCCATATCTTTCTCAGGCACATTAGTATCACTAGGAGTTTTGTCGATTTCAGACTCTATTTCAGCTTGATCACTACCCTTAGGTTGTTCTACTATGTTTTCTATTGTTTTGCCACTCCTGAAGGTAATGCCTGCTTGAACGTGCTCAGTAGAACTTCCTGACCCATTAACCTGGTGGACTCCTTTCGGATTCAGATTCGGTTGACTAGAAAATTTCCCATTTTCCCTATCATTTAGCCTATTTGAAAGTTAACTAAGTTGAGTCTCTAAATTGCTAATAGTTTGAACATTATTCTGTTGATTACGTTGACTCATCAAGATAAAGTCATCGAACCTTTGGCAGCTCTTGACAGCTTGATTGGCTAAGATTTTTAGAGATTCTTCTAAAGTCATCAACTTAGTATCAACTGGGCTTTGTTCTTGGGCTTGATTTGGGTTCCTAGGAAAACCTGGTTGTGGGTTGCTCAAAGCATTACCATGATGGGCCCCTTTTGACCATGAGAAATTCGGGTTATGTCTCCAACCTGGGTTGTAGGTATTAGTATATGGGTCAAAATTGGGTCGACCCTCATATTTAGAGTTCAAACCTCCATGCAAGATACTAACCTTGTCACGGGTAGTTTCATTTGGGCAAAATTGAGGCTCATTGTTGTAGCTCATAGCTTGACTCGACCCTTCTTGGCATCTAATCTCTAAGGCCTCTAGACGCCTAAGAATATCCGAACCATTATCAACTCGGGTGACCCTATGGATTGGGTTCCTGGTTACATATGGTTTTCTCATTGAAGCCCCATTGTTTAGTTTTCTCGGTTAAATCGATAAACGAGTCAAAACACTTATCAGGCTCCTGATGGGTAAACTCACCACTACTTATTGTTTCCACCTATATAAGGGTTTCATTATCTAGGACCTCATACAAGATTTGGGCCATATGGGATTTTTCAAAACCATGATGCGGACACTGGTATAACAACTCATTAAACCTTTCTACATGATCATGTAGGCTTTCACCTGATTTTTGCTTAAAAGTTTAGATAGACTGACGAAGAACAACAGTCTTATGGTGTGGGTAGAATTTCTTAATAAAGGCTTCTACAAGGCCATCCCAAGTGGTGATTTTTTTAGCAGGAATAAAATGATACTACTCTTTGGCCTTCTCATCAAGGGAAAAACGAAACAAACACAACCTAAGTACAGCTATCGAGACATTTGGATATCTCATGGTCCCACAAATCATTTCAAAGTCTCTAATATGAGTGTAGGGATTTTCATTGTCTAGTCCCCTAAATGTACGAAGCATGTTAATTGTTCCAAATCAAATTTTCCATTGGAAGCGGGTAGAACTACCCCAGGTTCACGTACTACTCTAGACGGGTTCATATGGTCTTTTAGGGTTTTGGTTACATTAGTTTCCTCACCCATTGCAGAAAATACAGATGAACTACCAACAAACGTGTTAGGAATCGGACTCAAACAATACAAATGGTTTTCTACAAGTGTATTTCCTACACGTTTCCAACGAGGAATACACAAGCAAAAATACTAGTGCATATGCAAATAATATTAGGTTCACTATTTTAGGTAAGCTTGGGTTACCGCAGCAAAATATACCTACAATCAAAGACTAGTCAAAGGTACAAGGATGAGGTTTGTGGTGTTTCAGATGATAACGCCCAGAGGGTTCACCGTACTATCGCACAAGTTTTCCTAAATTTTGTGCCGGAAGATGCAGAATGGTGTGTGCTACTGCGTTTTTTTTAATAAAAAAATAAAAAATAATAATACTCAAACACCCTAAAAAGGGAATAAAGTCAAAAAATAAAAATTGTTTCTAAATCTAAAAATAGAAATTAATGAAATAAAATTCTGGAATATACTAACCTTTATAGTAGGCAATTTTTCACAAAATTTTGTAAAAATTATTACCTGCACAACAGAGACAAGAAATACCAAAATGAAATCTAGAAAATAAAATAATAAAAAAAAATAAAATTATAAACTATTAATCCAATTAACACAAAATAAAAAAAATTAACTAAAAATATTATTTCTCAATCCCCAGCAGCGGCGCCAAAAATTAATAGGATTTTTATACCTAAAGCCGCAATCGCACCACAACTACAAAGTAGAAGCGGCAAGTACGGGTTTATCCACGAAGATTAATTATAATATTTCTAATTAATTACCTAATTATGTGCTAAGACAAGAAATTTTGTGTTGATTTTAAGAATTAAATTTAAAGAAAATAACTAAGCAACTTGATTGATTAACAAATATGAGAAAATTCTAGGGTTTCAGATTCAACTATTTCTGATGCTTGTAGTTAATTAATCACTACTTTAACTATTACTCTCAAACACTCAAAACAATTTTCAAACCCAATCTCATGTTTTGGAAGATTTATCGTTTTAAAACATAATACTACAACTTTCGTTAATATGCCAAAATCTAAATCTCCTTCGCTTATAAAATATCAATAGCATGAAGACTATCCCAAAAAATTATTTTGAAGCTTTTTTAGAAAGAAAATTATTAATCGTTGAAAAACAAAAAAATAGAGTACTAAATCAAAGAAATTGAAAACTAATAGTTACCCACAAAAAATAATTTCCCCCTACACCCTAGAGAAGAAATTTAGCCGCTCATGGTAATAATAAAAACCCAGGAAAATTGATTAATCATTTTATTTTATTATTGTGGAAATATGACTTATAATTTTCTTTATTGTTCTATCAGTTTAATTACAAACCATGAAAGCATAAAAAGAAGAACATTCTTACAGTGAAGTTCAAAAAGGTTGTTCTCAGGAGCAGTGAAAGAAGCACGGCTAAAATGTTATTAGAAGCTCAAGGTGTCGCTGGAACTGTAGCAGATTGTGGCTAAATGTATCGGAAACTATTGCAGAAGGTTTGGATTTGAAATCTTTAGCAACACTATAAACGACAGTTTGGCCTTTTGTAACAGTTCTTCTTGTTCTTCCTCGGACTCAATCTGAGTTGCAGAAACAAGGTTTTTTTTATCTGATTTTTTCTAAGATTTTTCTCCTCTCCCCTGCTTCTCATCTTTGGTCTATATTTATATTAGAACAACGAATCTTGCCCCAAAAACTCCTCCAGATCTTTTCATTCAAAGAGAATACTCGATGATTTTTTTTTCTGATTTTTTTCTTTTCGATCAAACTCTTCATATTTAATTCTCTAACAACTCTTTGATATTGTTTCCTTTTATCTTGAGAATAAGATTTTATTTTCAAACTCGAGAATATTTCTTTGCTTTTTAAACCATATCGAATTACCGAGAGACGAGAATATTTTTTCTTTCCTTTATTCTCGTGAGAAACTTGCGAGATTTTTTTGTTCTTTTACTGTATACGTCTTCTCCCATCGGGCAATAATATCTCTTGTCTTAAAACCCAACTAACTTTCCAAATTTGCCGAGCCAAGATCTTCCGGTTTGAGAAATAAAATTCCCGCCCATTTTAACTTCAAATCAAAGATGTGGGTGCCTTTATCATTTCTTGAGTGCCTTTATCAATAGAGGGCGGGTGCCTTTATTAATTCTTCAGGGTGCCTTTAACACTTTTCTTGGGTGCCTTTAGTACTTTTTAAGCCAATATTTTCACCATTGCCAACCTACAAAATAACACTATTAGTACGAAAATTGAGAATTAACAATAAAAATATGAGACCAAATCATACACCAAAACGTGTCTATCATTGCTATTTGAGTAGTGTATCTTATCTTGTTACCAACTCTAGAAGCTAAGTGGTGCCATCTGTAGTTCAGATTGAAAATATTAACAACTGCAACAGCTTGTTGAGAATGAGTTCCAACCGAACCTGGAAAAACTTTTCCCTGCAGCACAGGCCAAGTATCCTTGTAGTCAATTAACTTGATTCCTGACTAAATTTTTAATACCGAAATGGTTAACTTGTAGTTGTATATTTGCATATACAAATCTTTAACATGATACATATTCAGATAAATATACTAAGGGTACGTAGGAAAATGATTCCCAAAATATATACACTTGATGTATGATTGAATGGAAAAGACTCTTAACCTTTAAATGTAAGTGACATGTACCTACAACTGTGCTACATGATGACAACTCAGAAGTCTTCAAAAGCTACATAATGGCAACTCAGAAGTCTTCAAAGCACCAGAAAAGGTGACAGACATAGAATAAGTCTCTATACATGGTGCCAGTACCTGCAACAAAGATGGCCTTGGAACCACGGTTAGCAGAATAAAGAGCAATTGATAAAAATCTCTTTAAGAGTGTAATCTGAATTCATCTCCTTGAGAGCATAATCTGTATCAGCTCATTGAGAGCATATATAATAAGCTCTTATATTACTTGGTTAGCTTGGCAGTTTCAGAAGGACTTGAAATGTAAAATATTTACAAAAGTGTTTGATATCCTTTTGTTGCCCAAATCAAATGACTCTAAACCCCAGAGTGCGTTTGCACTTAGTGTGGAACTCTCACTTATAGACTGAAATAATTAGGCGAACTTGGTAACCCGTCTAAGTGATTATTTGATTGGGAAAGGATAAACAAGTAAGGTATTGTGTCTTGCGTACTCACAAAGAAAAGTTCCTTATTTGGAATTGTAGATATTTATGTCGATGGTATGGATATTACATGTACTCTTGATGAAATAAAAGATTTTACAAGTTGCTTGAAATCCGAATTTGAGATGAAAAATCTGGAAAGCTCGATCGAGCACCGATCTTGTGGTAGTTTATTCCACCAGAGTTATCAGGAAATTTTACAATGACATGCATCCTGCTAGCACTCCCATAATTAAGTTCAAATGTAAGTAAATGACCATTTCGTCTGAAGGAAGATGACGAGGATGTGTTGGGAGATAAAATTCTCGTAAATAAGTGCAACATTCATATTGTTCTACTTAGCATAATACACTCAACTAGATATTTCATCGCCGACGCATCGTCATTGGAATGGTATAATGAACGTAACCATATACTTAAAAAAAATCATTGGCATGACTTTGGTTTTTTATCCCTGCAAATACATAAAGAAGACTTCTAATGTAAATACAATCCAAAAGTTGTCGAACAATAAAATCTTCTTCCACGAAAGTGATGGTTTTGTAGTTGTGGTAAATAAAGTTCGTTCAAGACTTGTGAAGATTTGTTTTAAAACTAATTTCTAAGACTAAAAATAGCAAAACTCAAATAAAATTGATAACAAAGTTGAGAGAAAAGTGAGGCTAGAATTCCATTATTTTTCAATTTTTAAAGTGATTAATTTCAATAATTATAATTATGCAATTCTAACATTTAATTTGATTCTAAAATATAGCAACAAGTAGATTTTCAAAATAACAATTGTATAACAAAAGCATGGAACATCTAAAACCTAGGCCAAAGCATGTACCATCTAACGAAATCACAATTGCTTAACAAAAATCATTAAATCAATTTTTAACCAAGGCAATTAATCATAAATGAATTGCATAAATTAATTAAATAAATATTACCACATAATCTTTGGAAAATTAGCTTCCTCCGTTGCTTCAGAGATGGGTTTAGATCCTCATTGTATTGGAAAAACCCTCAAAAAATATATTTCATAACTCAAAAGGTGCTTACAATGGTGAAATAATAGTAACACAGGAGATTTGATACGCTTATAAGCGTTACAGAGAAGTGTTCTCTGCGTTACAGAAGAAAGAAAAGAAAACAGGAGAAAAGAACGGACTTCAGGCGTTGTTGAAATAAGACTGCTTCAGCAACATTATCAGCGACACTTTTCTGACGCCTTATGTTCTTCCTCTTCTCTTTCACAGTAGCAGCAACAGAAATATCTTTTTTGATTTTTAATCCTTCTCTATGTATCTTAAGCTTTCCCCAATGCTCTCTCTTCCACCTGCTTCCCCTGTCTCTATCCTCACCTCTTATTTCCCTTTCATGCTCTCCAACTCTCCCTCTCTCCACTGTTCAACCTAGCCGCCTACAACCCCCTTTATCGTACCTCTCTACCAAACCTAATAAGAAAAGCTAAGAGAATCCCCAAAAAGAACCCCCTCCTTCTTCTTTTTCTCTTTCTACTTATACTCTCCCACTTCACGTGTTCAGACCTAGGCTTAGCTTCCCTTTCCAGCCTAATCTACACCTAGCTGTCCTTTTCACCCCAACATCATTCACTTACTCCACACCTAGCTGTCTCTCTCCTGACTTCTAGCTTATTTCTCACGTGAACCTTGGTTTATCCCCAAAAGAAACCTACTACTACCCCTTTCTTTCTTATCCATGTGATACTTTTGTCACTTGGTTTACAAAACCAAAAAGAGGAGCTCAATCCCTATGCGGTACTCTTCTGTCCTTGGCAGACTTCTCTCCTAACTACCTCTGTTTCCCTTGTCTGTTAGTGATATAACCTTCCCTTGCACCTCCACTTTACTGACGCCACGTCCTACTTTCAGCCTCAGAACAAGTCAAACTGAGCCTCACTTTTCCTGTGCGTCATAGCTACTTCACATGCTTCCGGACTAATTCACAGTCCAATCTAATACCGCTATTTGATGTAATTCTGTCTGTTTAGCTATATTTAGCTAGTAACTCGGATTTTCGGTGTACCACCTATAAATACATAAAAATAGTACAATTAATATAATTCAAAGTACTAGAAAATATAAATTTGGCGGTAAAAATATATGAATTATGATCTTATCAGAAAGTGATCAGGGGGAGACATGATAGTCTTTTTTACTAAGTCATTACCTATATGGATCACTTTCGAAAAGCACATGGCTAAAGGAAATATCTAGAAACTCCCTGGAATGGAATCAAAGGGAGATGTCGATATCAGGGGGGGATGCAAGGATAGATGTTGACATATTTTACTTCGAAATATGAAGCTGTGTTGCCCTTTTTCCCTTTGATCGAGATTAGTTTTTCCCACAGGGTTTTTGTTACTCGACAAGGTTTTTAGCGAGTCAACAACAACTACACCAGGTACATATTGAATGTTAAGGGCCTGGAGACCGTGTTGATATTACTCAACAATATCAAAATCAAAGAAATGAATCATGATAATATGAAAAGTGAAACAACTTTCAGAAAGGAGTAAGAATTGAATCGCAGCAGTTTTTAGCACAAGTCAACTAGCAGTATTGATACTACTATTGTGTTTCAACACTGGGTTTCCATTAATCACCCAAGTAACATAGAAAGGATACCATGTATGGTTATTCAACAAAGGCATCATTCCGAACTTATCGCGTTGTACTCTTTATCCCTTCGTCAAGGTTTTGTCCCATTGGTTTTTTCCCTTGTCAAGGTTTTAACGGGGCAACATATGCGAGTCCAAATAAGTTTTAAACTTTCTTAATATTGTATTATTTTTCCTTAGTTCGGATTTTTTCCTTATTGGTTTTTCCTGACGAGGTTTCAATGAGCCAATTGACTTAGACACATTGTTTATCGAGAAGAAAACTGCATGTGAAGCAATATATGTGAAGGACTACACATAAAGGCGTACTCTTTCTACCACTATGTTAGTATGGAAATGGTTTCAAAAAAAAAGTTGGCAATTTATTCGATATAGAGCACTCATACCTGATCGCACAAGGGGGGGTGTCATATCTGCGACCCAATTAGTTATAGGTTTTCCCTTATGTGTATATAAAGGATAGTATAACTATGTAATGCTACTAATGTCTATATGAAATCTTATAGTATTAAAAACAAATAATAGTACAGTATTTCAAAAAGAAAATTATAAATTTATGTAAAAAATTATACAATCTTATTCTCAAATGATAAATATTTCAAAATCCAAGGGAGGACAATTGTGAAAAAAAAACTAAAATTTTAAGGTTATTATAATGATTTTAAGAATTCTAGAAGGACAGACCCTACATGGCTCCGTCACTGGTTATAATCTTGTCTTCCAAAGCGATTTTATACCAACTTTATAAAGATAGAGGTTGTAATCTCGTCTTCCAAAGCGATTTTGTACCAACTTTAAAAAGATAGAGAACAAAGATATAATATTAATACTTGTTTTAAAAACCAATTTCTTCCATTACAAAGTCGGTGGAAAATCATGGAATTCCTCAACTTAGTTATTTCGTTGAAATTCGTCATCACCAGACTCTTTACAGATAAAAAAAAACTATAATAGACTGTACATGTATTATTTACCTAATGGTTTCGTTCTGAAACAGAAATCTTTGAATGAAAATTTCACTACAGAGATCTTCTATTAGGTTTTGTTGTGTCACTTGACAGTGTCATTTACGATTAAAAAAATCCTTAACTTTTTATAGAGATATTCGTAAAAAATGAAAAACAAAAATGAATTGATAAAAAATTTGGTGCTGATGATTTTCTTTTTTTTACTATTTTTTGGTGTTGACGAGATTCAAACTTAGATTACTTGTTAAAAGTTTTATCGTTTCCACAACAGTTACTCCATTGCGAACAACGTTGTCATACTTGACCTAATGACAACAATAACTTTGCATTGTAAGATCCTGCCTCAACAAACTCAACAACTTTGATAAAACGTTCTCATATCTGACCTAATGACAACAATTACTTTCCATTGTAAGACGTTAAAACGTTGTTGAAATATTATTATATTTAAAAAAAAAATCAATATTTCACGATATACCAAATATAAAAAAATTATAAATAAATTGCCAGCCTCAAATTGTAATTCACCTCTTCACATTAAATCAATATTCCATAATACAAAGATCACAAACAATAAGGCCTCATTAGGCTAATTCCACCAAGGATAAGATTCTACAAACAACAAGCTACTCACGTACAATAGATGGCTTGATGTCACGGGATTAGATTTTAGATAAGACCGTGCGGCACTTGAACTCTCAAGTAAGCCTAAAAGAACACAAAGGAAGTGGGGACTTAGAGATTTTAGAGAGAGAAATAGTATTTGTTTGCTAGAGAGAGAATATTATAGTGCTTAGAGAACTCTTGATGGATGAATGAGCAAGTGAGGCTCTCCTCCTTATATAGAGTTCTATGGATTATTCTAGAAGATGTTCTAGAATCATCTCTTTCTAGAGACTTCTACTAGTTACAAAATATACAAGGAATATTCTATAGAACAAGGAATATTATATAATATCCTAAAATGTTCCGGAAGCTTGTGGTCTTCTCCATCTTCTTCCATCTTCTTCCATATTATTCTATAATGCTCTAGAATCTTCTAGGTTCGTCTAAGGAACCTCACGGGCCAGCCCATAATGTAGGAAAATAGGCGGGCCGTGACATTCTCCCCCAACTATTCTCGCGACGTCCTCATCGTGGCTTGTGCGTGAAACTGGTCGATTGCATCTTTAAATTTCCAGAGGGATTCTTCGGACTCCCATGTTCCTTCTTGTACCGATGCATCTTTCCATTTCACTAAGTATTCCTTGCAAGGTGGCACTCCCTTCCTTCGTACAATACGGTCGGCTAGTATCTCGTCTATGTCTTTGTCAAGAACAATGGCAATCATGGGTGGTGTATGACTTGATACTCCCCGACTCTCGTCTTCCTTGTAGATGAAGGGGGCATCCCTATTTATACTAGTAAGGGATGCCTTTAATGGCCTAGATCTTTACAAGTGTATGGTTAAGATCTAATTCTAGAGTTTTCTATCCTTACCCACACATATATACACAATTCTACAGGATTCTAAGAAAAGGACAAAAAGAAGAGATTTCTAGAAAAGGAAAGCTAGTCATTTAGCCAAAGGGCTAGCCAAGGTGGTGCACAAGGGTGTTTTAGCCATATATTTGGCCATGTGCTAGCCATTTGGTGCACCCTTGTGACATTCTCCCCCACCTAATTCGCAGACGTCCCCGTTGCGTTGTACTTGTTGATGAGATCCTTGTGTTGCCAAAGTAAGTTTTCGTGTTCCCAACTGGCTTCACTGTCTGGTTGATCCTTCCATCGAACAAGATATTCCTTATAAACTCGGCTTGCTCTTGAGACACGTCTGTGTGGCTCTATACTTGAAACCTACTTGTCTAGAGAGGTAATAATGTTGAACGGAACCCTTTTGGTTATCCCTCTAGACTCATCATCTTGATCTGCATAGTATGGCTTCAAGCAGCTAACACGAAAGACGGGATGGATTTTCATGTGACTTGGCAGCTCCAATCTATAAGATGCCTTCCCGACTTTCTTAATGATGGTAAATGGTCCCTCGCACCGTCGAATGAGTACCTTATGTACCTTACGAAAAGCTTTGAACTGTTGTGGGTGCAACTTCAGCATGACTAAGTCGTCTTCTTCGAAATATACGGGTTTCCTTTTCTCGTCCGCCCATTTATTCATATGTGATAGGTGCATAATTCACACATATAAAGTAGTTTTTCCTGAACCTTATTTGCTATATTTGAGTGAATTACTAGGTATTTTGATTACTTTTGTAGTTTTGTTAGTTTTTCAGGTTACAGCTCAGAAACCCGCAGAATGGAGCTTAAGAGCTAGAATCACCGAGGAGCCAGTGAAACTCTGCTTAAAATAGGCCTTTCACATACCACAGTGTAGGTAATTGAATTACAAAGCCAATGGTGAAAGAATGAAGTCATTCTGATCAAAATTGAGGAAGATATGGGCAAAGCCCCGAAGTGGCTTATTTGGCCTATGCAGCCAGCGGCCAGGCGCAAGTGCGGCTGAAGCATGGATCGGTAATGTGCTAAGTCATGATTTGAAGAGCTAGAGTGGTCCGAGTGGAAGGTGGCTAGCCTTGGTGGACTCATGGCTATCTTGTGGAGGTTCTATGGGATTGGGAAAGCTTTGGAGTTGCCATAACTTGTGGGGCTGGAATTAGGAAACTTAGCACATTTCCTATTCCTAGTCGGTTTCCTAAAAGTGGCCAATTCTAGTATAAGAAGAAAAATCGGTTTTCTCATGGATTCTTTTGGTGAATTTGGGGCAGAGAATATAGGAGATCTTGTAGGAAAAGGAGAGTTTGAGGCAAGGAAGGAAAGGTGGGGCAACAACAATATTTTGGACTTAGCCACTCACGTAAAAGAGCTAGAAAATAGGCTAAAAAGACGGAAGCAAAGGTTGGCTGGGTACTCACGTATAAAAGGGAGAGTTTGCTGCTGTATTACATATCACGAAAACACATAGGTATACAGGAGATACAGTGAAACACAGCAGCAACAAGAGGAAGAAGACAGCAAGGGAAAAGGGGCGCTGGCCACTTTTCATACAGGCGATTCTGCTCAATCATTCATCGCAATTCTTTCGGGTTTGATTTAATTTATCTCTTGATTGTTTTCCATGGGTTTTGAGAAACCCATGATGAGATAAACCCTTCTATATTGGTTAGGGATGTAATCTAATATTTGAAGACATGTTTATCAATTGAATGGCGCATATTCCATGATTTCATGCTGTTTTTAATATCGTTCATGTTCTACTGGATATAGTGTTATATAAGATTGATTGCTGATTTATTTGAGTTGCAAATCAGGTAAATAAGTATTGATATCTACAACTAAACTGGAGTTCTGAGAGTCGATTCTGTCGAGGAACTCCGGTTATAAGTAGTATAGCATATTTGTTAACAATACTTAAAATTGCCATGCGAATATGTGTAGAAGCTTGACCTAGGCTAAATCCTGTGGAGGTACTCACTTGGGTTGTTTAGATTAACCTCAACTCACAAAGACCATAGCTATCATTGGATTAAACTCGAGTGGAGGTACTCACTCAGGTTATCCAGTGCTAAGAATTCAAAGGGTGGAGGTACTCATTCTTTGATGATATTAGGAGTTTTGCCGAAGTAGACGAGATAACTGGCTACTTTAGGGTTCTTGGTATTACTAATGCATGATTGATTGGGTATGCTTTGATTGATAACATGTTGGATGATTGAAGATGAAACCTCTAACCAATGCTTTCTCCATATTTCACATCTCTATTTACTTGCGTATTTACTTTTAGCTTTAGTTTAATTTAGCTTAAAACACGAT
>JAJJMC010023549.1:588090-602260 GCA_023531435.1 Papaver californicum
ATTAGCCATGTGTTGAGCCATTTGGTGCACCCCTGTGACAAGTTGCTCTAAGAGAATTAAAACTTCATTCCTACATAAAAGATTTTGAAAATCTTAAAATGAATGAAAATGAGAATTTAAATGAATTTTCTTCTAGAGTTATTGAAATTGTTAATCAAATGTTGATGTGTGGTGAGAAGATAGAAGAAATTAAGAAGAATTGATCGACCAGGCAAAAAGACTATAGTATACTGGCAATAGTGACCTACACATTACAATCATTTAGCAGAAACCCCAAGGATATAAGGCCTCTGCATGGTAGACACACCATTATCCCTCGAGCAACTTGCTAGTTACCTACCACGGATGAATAAAACTCCCAAAACCAACTAAGAATAGCCCAGCTAGTCCACTAGGCTATTGACTCTATCACTATGAAGGCTTAATTAGATTGTGAAAGCACCTAATGGTAAGGACAAGTGTATTTTTATCTGGCAGCAGGCAAGAACATAGATGACTAATAAAATCAATGCAAAAACAATTAGCTGATTCAAGGAGAAACGAATTATTACGATGAGGAGACCAAACTCGAATTTGCGATTCTAATAAAGAAATAAGAACACTTTGAAAAATAAAAATGACCCCACATTTCTTCTGATCCGGTAGTACTACATTGTTGTTGTAGTATGATAGTTTTTGTTATAGTACTATGTTTGATTGAGTTTAAGGATCGAAAGTCTTCTCATATTCTTCGATAGACTTGAAAAGAGCAGTGAAGTTTCCTTTCCCAAATCCTCCACATCCGCCTTTCTGAACAGTATTACCTTCTGCATCTTCCACCATACATCCAACCCTCTGAATTATCTCTAGAAATATAGTTGGCCTGAAAATGTGACAGAATAATTATTGAAACTCACTATCCATTCTATCTCTGAAAACTACGTACAAACTATGAATCTAAAGTAATGTAAAAATGCAATAAGAATATGACACATTGTATGTTTTTTTGCTTAGTTGACATAACCTATCTCCCAGTGGTTTGGTGAAGATTTGAAGCAAAACACCTTGATCATCTTTATCAAACAAAATCCCCAACTCTTCACACTTTTTGTTCTCTTCATCACTCAAAATTCCATCACCAATCCTGTCTTTCAAATTCTTATAATACGTCGGTGGTGGCGGCGGCATGAATTCAAACCCAAAACAAGTTTTTTTTTGCATCTCTTTCAATGTCTTAAATGTATCATTTTTACCAAGTGCGAGATGTTGTACTCATTCGCCTTCATTATGTTCAAGAAACGTTTGAATCTGACTCTTTCTTTCGGTGCCGTAAACTGGTTCGGTCATATTCAGTAACACAGATTCTTCATTGTTTGCCAATGCCACCGAGTTCAAACCGCTCTGACTTGTGCCTCTTATATCATCTGCTGTAATTTGAGCAAACTCATGAAACCCTGTAAACTTTTTCACATAGTTTACAACTTCTGCCATATTCCATACATTTCCTGCCACATGATCCAAACGTCGAATCCCAAAATCATATGAACTCTTTGAACTCGAATCCTCTATACCTGTACAGTTCGAAGAGATGAAAAAAGCCATTCATTCACTTAATCGATCCTGAGCATAACTGGTTTATTATGGGGTGAAATGTGTTCAGGTTGGATGCTACTATGCTAGTGACTTGCAATTTTGTTGCCCTCGTCGGGAAGTAGTTCTTAGGAACTATGGGCTTGTACTCATCATTGTACTTACTATAGCACCATGTTCGGTTCAAGGAATTGAAGACTAGGTCATCCAATTTATAAGGAATACGCCCAATTACTTGGATCGAGCGGGACAAATCAACTCTATGTAATTAAGATTTTTGATTCCTAAGAATCCAATTTCCTTTAAAATAATAGATTTCCATTGCACTAGTCCAATAGTACAATGGAATTGGATTTTTAGATAAAAACAAAAGTAATTGAATTACCTCAACCAAAAATAAATTTTTTAAATTTGAATTCAATTCTTTGGAATCCAATTCCAAGAATTAGATTACCCCATAATTTAATTCCTAGAATTTCAATTCTTCCAACCGAACGGGGTGTGAGGGAGTTTTCTAGAAAATGGAATCACCAGACCAAAAGACTTAAAAACCGTAATTGTTATCGTTATAACTACATGGCATATTGCACAAGGTATCACTGCCTTCATAAAATAAGTTGTTAACCGAACTCATTAAAAAGTGCATATAATGCGTACCTCTAAAACAAGGCAAGAAAACCATATTAGCATTTGAGTTCTTGAAGCTAATATAACGCAGAACAACATCCCCATAGAGTTCTCAAGAGACTAGGTTTAGGATGATTTACTTCTCTGCATTAAATTGCAAGAGTATTCTTATGTATTTATATATGAGAAGAACACACGGATATACATTGGTTTGAGTTTAGATAACCCAACCATATAACTTAGATATACATTACAACTTTTATCTTTATCTAACAAGTGAGAAGATATATCCTAAGGAAGTTACATCAGAGTGAAACTCTTCTTTATCTGTATCATGTACGGGTGTTGTAGGGGACACAAGTGATGGGGTCATAATACGCCCCCTCAAGCTCAGCGACGGAGAGACGACAGTGAGCTTGGACCGGAAAAAAATAAACGAAGCAGCACCGAGAGGTTCTATAAATATGTCAGCCACCTGATCTTTCAAAGATATGAAGCGAACATGAATCTTATTGGCAGCAACTCTCTCTCTTACAAAGTGGAAATCAAGCTCAATGTGTTTAGCCCGAGCGTGAAAGACCGGATTAGCAGACATATAAGCGGCACCAATATTGTCGCACCATAAGATCGGAACACTTGAACAATGAACGCCAAGTTCACCTAGAAGAGACTCATCCCAGATTAATTCCGTCGTGGCAGTGGCAATCCGTCTATATTCACCTTCGGTGCTTGATATCGAAACGTTCTTTGTTTGCGAGAACTCCAAGAGACTAAATGACCGCCAAGTAGACACAATAACCAGCTGTAGAGCGACAATCAATGAGACATCCAGCCCAGTCCGAGTCGGAGTAAGCACATAGTGTGAGATTTAGAGAACTAAGACGGATAAAAATACCATAATCCATTGTTTAAGGTAGCGAAGAATACGCTTGACCGCCTGCCAGTGAGTAACTGAAGGTGTATGCATGAACTGACAAACCTTGTTAACGGCAAAGGAAATATCCTGGCGAGTAAAAAGTAGATATTGTAAGGCTCCCCGACACTCTAATATAGAGTTGGATCGGAGAAGGCAGGGCCGTCATTGTCCAGTAAACGAACACTACTGCCCATTGGAGTAGTAATAGGATTTACCCCCTCCATATTGGTTTTCTTTAATCAGACATCAATATTGCTTCTTTGGGTTAACAAAATCCCAGTAGTATCACGAGTGGCGTCCATACCTAAAAAATAAGACAATTCACCAAGGTCCTTAACAGTAAACTCATCTTGTAATTGTTTGATGATGTCCTTGATGATTTTATCGGATGACGCCGTCACCAAAATATCATCAACGTAAATCAATATATAAGCAGTGTGAGTGGAAGTAACACGAACAAATAATGAAGTATCTGCCCGTGAGACGAAAAATCCAAGACGTAAAAGATACGTACTGAGACGATTATACCAGGCACGCGGCGCTTGCTTAAGGCCATACAAGGATTTGGGTAGGCGACAAACGTGATTTGGAAAAACGAAAATCAGCGTAACCCGATGGTTGTTTCATATAAACCTCCTCCTCTAAAACACCATAAAGGAACGCATTTTGTACATCTGGTTGATGCACATGCCAAGAACGACTAAAGGCAATAGAAAGAACTGCCCGAATAGTACAAGGTTTAACTACCGAACTGAAAGTTTCCGAGTAGTCTACATCTTCTTGCTGATTGATACCCTTGGCCACCAGCCGTGCCTTATAGCACTCAATAGTCCCGTCAGTCTTTCTTTTGATACGATATATCCACTTACATCCAACAACATTTTGTAAGGAAGAAGGCGGAACAGTAGTCCATGTTCCATTACGAAAAAGGGCATTAATTTCATCATCCATGGAAGCCCTCCATTTAGGGTCTTCTTTAGTTTGACTGTAACAAGTAGGTTCAACAACATCTGTACTAACAATTGGATGTCGTGTAGTTGCCATGGACTTAATAATTTGTTGCTTAAAAACCCCTTTCTTTGACCATGTTTCCATAGGGTGATCATTGTCAATGGTATCTTGAGAGGGCAAATCACCACTTGTAGGTAAAGATTGATTAGGTGAAGATGAAGGTATATCTTGGGGCTGCAAGGTACCACCTGTAGGTGCAGTTGTATTAGTAGAGGTAGAGATGTATTAGATTGGGATGAGTCTACAGGAGTGTGAGGAACAGGTGATAGTATTGTGGTAGGTGAGGGTGGTTCAGGTGGTGATGGTCGAAACAAATAAATAGGGACAATAGAGAGGGGAATAGATAAAGAGTCAGAATTTACCTTTGCGGAAGATGATTCGTGAGGAGAAGTAGATGTTGCTGCCAAATAAGGAAAGGTTTGTTCATCAAATTTGACGTGCCGAGAACATAAACATGCTTAGTAGGAATGTGGTAGCAATAGTAACCTTTTTGTGTGATGAAATAGAAACAATTTTGGAGAATTTTCTCTGTATTTTCACACATATTGAATACAAGGATTACAAGGCTACTTATATTTGTAGAACAATTCCTATAATATGAAATATTAACAATAGGAAATTACAGATATTATGGAATTTGATTCCCTAAATATAGTCCTTTCCATATTAATATTTCTAACACTCCCCCTCAAGTTGAATAGTAGGATCACCAATATTCAGTTTGCACAAAACATCTCTGAAAATCCTCCCATTTACGACCTTAGTGAGAATATCTGCCAATTGATATTCAGAACGTACAAAAGGAAGAGCGATAGTTCATTCTCCAATTTCTCCTTGATAAAGTGACGATCAACCTCAACATGTTTCGTGCGGTCATGTTGTACTGGATTCATTGAAATACTAATGGTTGCACGGTTGTCACACATCAACTTGCATGCTCTTTTCACCGCAAACCCAATCTCATCTTGCAACTTCCGTAACCATAACACCTCTGCCAGACCTCGAGTTATCCCTCGGAATTCCACCTCAGCACTTGAAAGTGCCACAACCTTTTGCTTCTTACTCTTCCAGGTGACTAAGTTTCCTCCAACTAGAGTGAAGTAACCTGAAGTTGACCTCCTGTCCATTGGACTACCTGCCCAGTCGGCATCTGTATATGCTTCTACATCCAAGTGACCATTCTTTCGGAACATAACTCCACTGCCTGGAGACCCCTTCATATATCGAAGAACCCTCAAGGAAGCCTCCATGTGATCAGCTTATGGCTCATGCATGAACTGACTCAGAACACCTACTGCATACGCAATATCAGGTTGTGTGTGAGAAAGGTAAATCAGTTTCCCTACCAGATGCTGATATCGAGTACGATCTGCCGATTCTGCCCCCTCCACTATCTTCAACCCATGATTCACCATAATAGGTGTATCTACAGGCTTACAATCGAGCAGACCTGTCTCAACTAAAAAATCCAGTATGTACTTTCTTTGAGAAATGAAGATACCTTTTTTAGAACATAGTACCTCGATCCCCAGAAAGTACTTGATCTTTCCAAAGTCCTTCATTTCAAACTCCCGAAATAAATTCCGCCTGAGCTGAGATATCTCCTCAGAATCATCTCTTGTAATAATCATATCATCAACATAGATAATCAAACATGTCACCCGGCCTTCTCTTCTCTTGAGGAACAAGGTATGGTCTGAATTTCTCTGCCTGTAGCCATACTTCTTCATAACAACTGTAAACCTTCCAAACCATGCCCTAGGTGACTGTTTCAAGTCGTATAAGGCCTTCTTCAATTTACATCCATCTGAATCTCGAAATCCTGACTTGAAGCCCGGAGGTGGATCCATATAAACTTCCTCCTTCAGATCCCCATGCAAGAATGCATTTGTCATATCAAACTGATGGAGTGGCCAATCACGATTGGCTGCTACTGAAAACAAGACTTTGATAGTGTAAATTTTAGCAATCGTAGAAAAGGTTTCTGAATAGTCGATACGTATGTATGAGTATAGTCTTTAGCTACCAATCTCGCCTTGTACCTCTCGACTGATCCATCAGCACGGTGCTTCACAGTGAACACCCATCGACATCCAACTGCTCTCTTTCCATGTGGTAAAACACACTTCTCCAAGTCTTGTTCTTTTCCAATGCCCCCCTCTCTACTTTCATAGCCTGACACCACTCTGGATTCTCAAGTGCTGCCTCTACTATTCTAGGAACCTCCTGAGTGTATATGGCTGCAACAAAGGCATGTACAAATGGTGATAAGCTCCCACTAGCTAGGTTCTCTACTGGGTACCGACTAGCTTTCGGACGATACTCCAGTTCATACCGAACATGAGGAATGCCTCTGGTTCTCCTGGATGGCAACACATACTTCTCCTGAGTTGGTTCAACTGTCTCATGTACTGTTGCAACCTATGGACTAGTATCATCAAAGTTATGTGTGGAAGAGTGAGTATCCGAAACAGAAGCCACAGTAAAAACACTAACCTCAGGGATATTAGCCGGGAGTGACGTGGCCAAGCCATCAGAAACGTGTACTATGGGAGTCAACGTCTCGCTGGTTCCGCCTACCTGCTCTGTTGGGATTGTTTCGGGCCACACTGGACTGCTAAACCAATCTAATGGAATACTAGGACTCTCCCCCTAGACAGTAGATTGGGTGGAATAGTAGGACTCAGTTTCAAGGAAATCGCAATCCATCGTGGTATTCATAGGATGACTGCGAGGGTTATAGCAACGGTAGCCTTTTTGGTGGATCACATACCCCACAAAGACACATTTAATAGAGCAAGGATCAAACTTAGAACGTTCTGTTTTAGGAATATGGAAAAAAACAGAACATCCAAAAATACGAGGTTGGAGTGTCAAGGCTGTCGGGACACTCATATGAATGGATAATGCTTGAAGCGGAGTTTGAAGATTTAATACCTTAGTGGGTAACTGATTAAGGAGATACACTGAGGTTGCAACCGCTTCAGGATAAAAAAAGGTGGGAACACGTGACTCGAGCATAATTGCTCTTGTCACTTCAAGAATGTGACAATCTTCCTTTCCGCTATGCCATTTTATTATGGGGTATGCGGGCAATAAGTCTGATGAATGATACCTTTTACCTGGAAGAAATGTTTAAGAGTAGAATTGACAAATTCTCCTCTGTTATCCGAACGGAGTACCTGAATCTGGGTATGAAACTGAGTTTGAACTAAGTTATGAAATTCTATAAATTTAGAAGGAACTTCGGATTTATGTTTGATAAAATATACCCAAGTCATCCGAGAAAAATTATCTATAAAGAGCACAAAATACTTGAAACCACTGTTTGACATGCATATACCGTTATTCGGGGCAGGACCCCATACGCCCGAATGAATCAGGGAAAACACATACTTAGCTCTAGAATCAGACTGTGAATAAGACTGTTTATGACTCTTATCAAGTATACATGTCTCACAGGAAATATTTTTATTGGATGAAAACAACTTAGGAAATAATTTATGGAGATATCCTGCAAATGGATGCCCCAACCTTCAATGCCACAGCCATTGTTACATATCAACTGTCCCGTGAGCAAGCGCTGCAGTTCCTGTTGAGCCATTTCATCCACATAGTACATTCCATGATGCTCAGCACCACGTCCAATAACTCTCCCCGACTGAATATCCTGCAACAAACAGAAACTTGGATACATTAGTACATATAGTTCATCTCTTTTTTCACGTGACTAATAGAGAGTAACTTGCAAGACAAATTGGGCACATAGAGACAGTTCTGTAATTTTAGTGTTGGAGACAGTGCAATTTTTCCCGCTCCATGAACCTATGAGAGATCTCCATTTGCACTCTGAATCATTTCCCTATTCGGTACCGAATGACTAATAAAATCATTTCTGTCATATGTCATAGTGTCACTGGCTCCACAATTAAATAGCAACTGATTAGTTTTGTTAGGTTCAGATACCAGAGCTTCAAGGGCCTAAGGGGTACAGGTCGACTTCCCAAAAAAAGACATACTAGTCCTTCCATAATTATTAACTGAGGAAATAATGATGCAATTTTTTTCGGAATCAGTACTATGTTGTTGATTATTATTAAATTTGGGGTCAGGAACATTCAATTGTAAAGATAAGGGTGGAAAATATAAATATTGAGAGTTTTAAAAGGGTAGGAGGGTAATTTTCCTCCTAACCCTATACCTAACACTCCCGTATGAGGATCGGCAGCCGTGTGAGAAACTCCTGGCTGCTCCTCTTTCTCACTGCGGTCGCCCTTCTCTCCTTCTTGGTTGCCAATCGCCGCCGTGACCATGTTCCGACGCCTATTCCCTTCTTCCGTTGGCTACTTCAGCCTTCGGGAAACCCAATCAACTGAAATCACTCCGCCTTTCTATGATGGAATTTGCCACATTGACTACACGCATGTTTTTCCGGTCAACGTCGTCGTTGCGAGATGATTTCCCTCTACCGGCGACTGATTGCGGCTTGGTGGCGTGGCTCGTTACAGCGGCGATGTGATTTCTCTCTTCTGGGCGAGGTGTGACGAAGAATCCAGATCTGATTCCGGTGTCGGAGGCGACAGTTTATGGTTTAATGTCCCTCTTTGCATCACCCATAACGCGCCTCCGGTCCCTCTCTGATCGTATAGTGGCATACGCGGATTCCACCTCAGGTAATGGGTTTTCTCGGAGCAGATCTCGTTTTTCTTGGTCAAATTCGTCACTGACAGCATTCGGAAATTGGTATAATTTGGTTTCTGCTCGCTTTGTGTTCCATATTGTTATATCTTATGGATGTTTCATAGGATTTGATCCCGTAACTCAATGTCCCTCCATAGCCTTTGTAATTTACCATACAGAGTTTCAAGGGAATCAATTCTTTGTTTGGTGATGTTTGCTCGAACGATTAAATCGAACAGTTGAACGCCATCTTTTCTCTTACTGTAAGTCGCAAACAGCCCCCTCCAGAGTTCTTTTGCAGTCGGGAATTCGACATATTGTTGCACCATATTCGGCTCCATATTATCGAGCATCCATGAACAGACAATTAAATTGTCTTGTTCCCACTGTGGGTAATCAGAATCATCGGTTCCAGGTGGCTCCGGAACGCCTGTGAGGTGATGCAGCTTCCCTTGACCGCCAATCTTCATACGGATCAACTGAGACCATAGGGAGTAATTTTTCTCATTGATTTTTATACTCAGATGAATTGTAGGGATAGACTGCTTCTGCGTGTTGTTGTTTGATTGTGGCAGGTTTAGAGTAATGCCGCCGATTGAGCCGCCAGCGTCGTATTTGCTGTAGTGGGTTCGCCAGTATAGACACTACCGTCTTCAGATCTTGCCATGACTGCAACAACACTTATGAACGATTGGTAGATGATGAGCGCCGAGGAAGATTGACTGTTAATTGATCGAAAAATCCTGCTCTGGGACCATGATGAAATAGGAAACAATTTTGGAGAGTTTTCTCTATATTTTCACACATATTGAATACAAGGATTACAAGGCTACTTATATTTGTACAACAATTCCTAGAATGGGAAATATTAACAATAGGAAATTACTGATATTATGGAATTTGATTCCCTAAATATAGTCCTTTCCATATTAATATTTCTAACATTGTGTAGTGCTATAACCAAGAAATAAACAGGGTAACGACCTAGGAGCAAGTTTATGGGATGCATACGGACGTAAATATGGGAAGTAAAGGCAACCAAAAACCTTTAATTGAGTATAGTCGTGTTTAGTACCAAAAGGATTTTCTAGAGGAGAAGTGGAGCTTGTGGAAGAAGGCAATCGATTGATTAAAAATATTACAGTTTGAAATACATCATACCAAAATTCAAGGGGTGTATTGGCAGCAAATAATAAGGATAAGTGGAGCTTGTGGAAGAAGGCAATCGCTTGATTAAAAATATTACAGTTTGAAATACATCATACCAAAATTCAATTCAAGGGGTGTATTGGCAGCAGATAATAAGGTTAAGCCCGTCTCTACAATATGACGATGATGACGCTCGGCAAGACCATTTTGTTCCGGTGTATGAGGACAAGAAAATAGATGAGAAATACCACAAGTGTCTAAGTATGGAGTAAAATTTGTGTATTCACCCTATTATCAGATTTAAAGGTTTTGATTTTAAGAGATAAAAGATTCTCAATTTTCTTCTGGAATGTAATAAAGATAGAAAGTGCATCTGATTTATTGAACAAAGGAAAATTCAGACATACCGACTACAGACGTCCATGAACAAAATATAATAACGATAACCCTCTTTAGAAATAATAGGGGAGGGACCCCAGACATCAGAAACGATTAAAGATATAGGGGTTGATTAAATGGTCATTACGAGAAATTTGCAACTTGCTACTTTTACTAGAATGACACGAACTGCAAAAACTAATCCTAGACGGACTTAAAGATAGACTGAATTTACTGAAAATACGCTAAACTGTGTGGAGCATAGGGTGTCCCAACTGATGATGCCAAAAATCTATAGAAACATTAAGTCGATACAAACCATCCTTATTCCGGTCGTGCAACACCATTTTCCCTGTTAGACGATCATTCACAAGGAAAAGTTCAGGGTGAAACTCAAAATAAACATTGTTGTCCCGAGAAAATTGAGAAACAGATAACAAATTTGATGTAATGATCGGAACATGCAAAATTTTATCAAGCTTAAAATAACGAGATGGGGAATTAAAACTAATCGTACCAATATGCGTAATAGGGAGTTCATTACCATCATCGACTCTTATCTAATTAGGGTCATTGTAAGGAGTATGAATCTGCATGTTCCCTAACTGGTTGGTGAGGTGATTAGTCGCCCCACTATCCGCATACCAGTTAAGGTCTGTAATAGGTGATGATTGAGCAACAAATGCTTGACCAGGAGGGTGAGATGAAGGACGGGGGACAGGAGGTTGTGAGTTAGGCACAAAACGATCATATCTCTTCCAACAAGTCACAACATTATGATTACTCATACCGCATAACTGACAAGGCACTTCGGAATGAATATATGGTGTAGAACGACCATTGCTCTTGCGACTATTTCCACTATTACCTCTACCCTATTATTCTGAAAACGATTATGAAAACGGTAAAGAGACTGTACACAACTAAGCTTTAACGAAACTATTTTTCCCATATTGTATTGATGAAGTTTATAGCTTATATACAGAAGTTTACAATGATATGTTAGGAATGCATATAACACAAAATCTGGTACACTTGATGACAGGATAATGATCATACAGAGTTTTGGAATTCATATATGTGATATGCACAATATCTGCCACGCTTGAATGCATATATGTGATATGCACAATATCCGCCACACTTTGATATTCCCCTTGATTCTAGGCTAAACACCCTCTTCTTTATGTGTAGTAGAATTTGTCCATATTTCCCTGATACGCCCACGCAAGATTGGGGTTCCATCGGCAAGACCAATCTTGTTGCGCAATATTGTCGTACGCTGTTTTGACAGTGGCTTAGTCAGAGGGTCAGCAAGCTGATCCTGAGTGTGAACATGCTTGACTTGGAGACTTTTCTTTTGAACTAGATCAGGAACAAAATGAATATCTATTTGAATATGTTTCATGCTTGAGTGGTTAACTAGATGGAGACTCAGATGTGTGGCTCCAATGTTTTCACATAGCAGTTGAGGAAGGTCTTTGAGTGGAAACCCAAGTTCATGGAAGAGTGTTAGCAGCCACATTGTCTAAGAAGTTGTATTGGCTAGGGCCCTGTATTCAGCTTCTGTGAAGGATCTTACAACTGCTCGTTGCTTCTTGGAGCACCAGGAGATTGGATTTGAGCCCAAGAAACTGATGTAGGCGGAGGTTGATGTTCGATCATCCATGTTTCCATCGCAATCAGTATTTGTGTATGTCCGAAGGGTGGAAGGTCCAATTTTAAGAATCTGAATGCCATAGAAGATGGTTTGCTTTAGGTACCTGAGTAGCCGTTTGCTAGCTGTCATGTGAGTTTTAGTTGGCTTGTGTATGAATTGAGATTGTTTTTTCACGCAAAGGAGATGTCTGGGCGTGTCAGGGTCAGATATTTGAGGCCGCCTATTAGTCGATGGAACTCGGAACTATGGACAGCAGTTGTGCCATCAACCAGTTGAAGAGGTTGTGTTGTAGAGGGAGGAGTGGAGACATCTTTTGCATCACTCATGCTTGTGGTGTCCAATAGTTCTCGAATGTATATATGCTGGGAAAGAAATAACCCTGCTTTTGTGGGAATGACCTCAATTCCTAAGAAGTAGTGAAGAGAACCCATGTCCTTTAGAAAGAACATATCACCCAACTTTGTAATGGTAGAGTTCACAAAGTCTGAATTGTTGCCTGTGATGATAAGATCATCAACATAAACCAACATGTAGCAGATTGTAGCCCCTTGACTGTAGATGAACAGAGAGTAGTCTGCATTGGAGTTTCGAAAACCCAATTGGAGAATAGCAGTTTTGAGTGTAGTGTACTAGGCTCGTGGGACTTCTTTAGCCCATAGATGGCCTTGTGTAGTCTGCACACATGATATGGCTTAGATAAATCTTTGAATCCTAGAGGTTGTGCCATGAAAACAGTTTCAGTAAAGGCATCATTCAAAAAAGCATTGTTGACATCCATCTGCTGCAAATCCCATCCATTCATGACTGCAATAGATAGCACAGTTCTTATTGTTGCTGGTTTAACCACAGGACTGAAGGTCTCTGTGTAATCAATGCCCGACCGTTGATTGTAACCTTTGGCCACAAGTCTGGCTTTGAACTTCTCAATTGAACCATCAGCTTTCCTCTTTACCCTAAAAATCCACCTGCACCCAACTGGTTTACAATCACCTGCGGGTAAAACTAGATCCCAAGTGCCATGTTTCATTAAGGCAGTTACCTCTGGATACATGGCCTCAAGCCATTGAGGATGAGATAATGCTTGGCTTACACTGGTGGATTCAAAGGTGTGAGGAAGAGGGTGTTTTGAAGTTGTGTGTACCTGTTTTGGTTTGAAGATTTGATTCATGGACCGTGTGGTCATGTTGTGGATACATTGGGTTTAAGTTTGTTATGTGTGATCCTGAGCTACATGAGAAGTTGTTATACAGGGATGTGCATCAGATGCAGAAGGTGCTGGTGATTCTGAGAGAAGCTCAGACTGGTTATCACTTGGAGAGGGATGCTTGTAGGTGTCTGCAGCTGGAAACAAAACGGGAATTAAAGATTCAGGGGTGGAAGAGTTACCTGGAGAGGATATAACAACGACATAGACACATTCTGGAGACGGTAAGGGTTGTTTGTGCACCTGGGACTTCTGTGAACGGCATTGTGGATGGCTGAGCACCGAAGTATAGTGGTAGAAACTGGTGTAGGTCTTGAGAAGGCGTAATGAGATCACAGGATACAGGTGAAACTTGAGTGAGATTATTTTGATATTCATCAAATACTACATGGCGAGAAATGAATTTTTTTTTTTGTTTGAGGTTCAAAACATTTGTAACCATTTTGAGTTAGTGAATAGCCAAGGAAGATGCAGGCTTTGGATTTTGGTTACATTTTTTTTGAGTTGTAGGCCTTTGTGAGGGGATAACAGAGACACACAAATTTTTATAACTATAGATAGTTTGGTGATTGACCAAAGAGAGTTTCAAACGGGGATTTTTTTTTGAGAAGAGGTGTGGGTTGACGATTTATGAGATAGGAGGCTGTTTGAAAAGCATGTGGCCAATACGAATAATCCATGTTGGCATCATTAAGAAGGGTGAGACCTGTTTCAACTAGATGATGGTGCCGACGCTCAAAAACTCCATTTTGTTGTTGAGTGTGAGGAACAATGGTGAGATGAGTTATTCCATGAAGCAAGAGATATGATTTTAAGGCAATAAACTCACCTCCATTGTCAGAGTAAAGTGTTTTCATGGATTTCTGAAAGTGATTTTTGAGAAATTTTTTGAATTGCGGAAAAATTATTGAAACACCAGCTTTTGTGACCTGATAGACACATTTTAGTGTCTAAATTACACCTTAATTTCTAGTGA
>JAJJMC010023549.1:619891-662645 GCA_023531435.1 Papaver californicum
AACTTCGGCTCGGTGATGCATTGGGTCATGCATCACGGCATAATAGTGGCTTAGCACTATGATACTCCAACTTTCACAACTTCGGCTCGGTGATGCATTGGGTTATGCATCACGGCATAATAGTGCCTTAACACTATAATTTGAGGTCAAGGCATCCGCACCCAAATGCATATCTGGGTAAGATTTATAAGCTTAAGATGAAGCTTCAAACCCGGCCATGACGCGTCCTTGAGTAAGCTTCATGCAAAAATTGCGGGTGTTACAATATTCTTCCTCTTATAATTCAGGTATGAATCTCTAGAGCATTTTTTAATAGTAGATGTTTCTTTGGTAGAATAACAAATTCATAAAATGATAATTTAACTATGATACTCATTAAAAATCAAACTAATAAACCAGAATCCATCAAGGTTTTAAAAATAAAATTGAAATTCGATTGCACAGTAGTTTATAAAAAAATCAGATAACTTTTTATTTACCGTAAAAATAGTCAATGGTATCTCAAATGCCAATAAATATTAACTTCTAACTAGTCAATGGTTATTTAATTCCAGACGATATTAAGTCAAGGTTATTTTTAGTAATGTGACGATTTTATCATTCTATTGCAATAGATAATTTTTTGCAGAATTTAATTTTCTAAATACAATATGTAACACCTGTAATTTTCGCATGGCGCTTACTTAGGGATGCGTCATGGCATGGGATGAAGCTTCATCCTAAGCTTATAAAGCTTACTCAGATATGCATTAGGGTGTGGATTTCTTGACCTCGAATTATGGCGTTAAGGCCCTATTACGCGTGATGCATGATTGAGAATGCATCACTGACCCAATGTTGCGTACTGAGAATGCATTTTAGTGCTAATGCACTATTATGCCATGATGCATGATTGAGAATGCATCACTGATCCAATGTTACGTATTGAGAATGCATTATAGTGCTAATGCACTATTATGCCGTGATGCATGATTGAGAGTGCATCACTGATCCAATGTTACGTACTGAGAATGCATTCTAGTGCCAATGCACTATTATGCCGTGATGCATGATTGAGAATGCATCACTGAACCAATGTTACGTACCAAGAATGCATTATAGTGCTAATGCACTATTATGCCGTGATGCATGATTGAGAGTGCATCACTGATCCAATGTTACGTACTGAGAATGCATTATAGTGCCAATGCACTATTATGCCGTGATGCATGATTGAGAATGCATCACTGAACCAATGTTAGTACCAAGAATGCATTATAGTGCTAATGCATTATTATGCCGTCATGCATGATTGAGAATGCATCACTGATCCAATGTTACGTACTGAGAATGTATTATAGTGCTAATACTATTATGCCGTGATGCATGATTGAGAATGCATCACTGACCCTATATGGAGTATCCGTGAATGCATTATAGTGCTAATGCACTATTATATCGTGATGCACGATTGAGAATGCATCACTGAACCAATGTTGCATACCGAGAATACATCATAGTGCTAATGCATTATTATGCCGTGATGCATGAGTGAGAATGCATCACTGAACCAATGTTGCATATCCGAGGATGCATCATAGTGCTAATGCACTATTATGTCGTGATGCATGATTGAGAATACATCACTGAACCAACGCTGCATATCCGAGAATGCATCATAGTACTAATGCACTATTATACCGTGATGCGTGCGTTAGAATGCATCAATAGAAAGTGCAGTACATGAACGTTATATATCCTCCTTATATCCCCTTGTATAAATGCAAATAAAACATATATAGGGAGGAGGTGTTGGTTGGAAATCGATGATGCTTAGCTATGCTAACCAAGAAGCGAAATAGCCTTAGCTATGCCAACCAGTTAGCGAATTTGCGTAGAGGCGCCAACCAGTTAGAAGATTTGCCTATAGGCGCCAACCAGTTAGCGGATTTGCCTAGAGGCACCAACCAGTTAGACGATTTGCCTAAGAGTCGCCAATCAGTTTGCTTTTTTGCCTAGAGGCGCCAACCAGTTGGCGTTTTTGCCTAAAGTGCAGTCGATGGATGTCACTTCCTTTCTTTTATTTATTTGTAAGAATACGAATAAAACATATATAGGGAGAGAGCTTTGCTTGAATGTGCATGAGCGTTAATGCACATATATAGGCGATGTGGCCTATACGTTGGAGCATACTTGATGCATAAGCATCAATATGCTTATAGCTTAAACGATAAAGCTTGAATTGCATGAGCGGTAATGCACATATATATGCGATGTGGCCTATACATTGGAGCATACTTGATGTATAAGCATCAATATGCTTATAACTTAACGATAAAGCTTGAATGTACATGAGCGGTAATGCACATATATATATATATATATATATATATATATATATATATATATATATATGCGATGTGGCCTATACGTAGGAGCATACTTGATGCTTAAGCATCAATATGCTTGTAGCTTATCCCATAAAGCTTGAATTATACGAAAGTATCATTCAATCGTGTTGCATACTCGAGAACGCATATTTGCATAGTAAATATCAATAGTTATGCACAAGCTAGTGCATACTTTGTGAAAGTCCTTCAGCCTATACGTTCTAGGATTTGCTTGTCCATTGGCCTTGTGATAGACACATTTTAGTGTCTAATTTGCACCTTAATTTCTAGTGAGTTAGTATTCGATTTTGTGTCTATTACGTGTTTTATTGCTTTTGTAGGTACATTAGAAGAATAAAGATTTGTGGAAAAATTGGCTCAAAAAGTGTTCAAGGCACCCGGGAAAATGGATCAAAGCACCCACACTTTGGATTGGGGCACCCCTGGATCGGGTCAACCCAGCGGGTCAGCCCAGCGAGCTGGATCGGGCCGAGTCACGGGTCGACTCATCGGACTCGACGGTTTTTACTGGCAGCACAAATCCAACGTGAAAGTTGGTTTCTTTTGCTTCCAGATTGTTCCAAATGTTAGTAGATAACTCACACAAGTTAGAACAATCGAGAAACAGCAAAAAGATCCCGTGAAATCAGTTGAAAAATCATGAACATGGCCGGAATTTGATTTCGATTAGGAATGGGATTTGTGGGCTGTTCTAGAGAGTTCTATTAGGTTTAGAACTCTCTCTAGGGTTTCTACTATCTATAAATACCAAGAGAAGCCAAGAGAATCGAAGACAAAAGCTTAGAGAAGATTTTAGAGATTTCCGGTCAATATTCCGTCACCGCCGACGAGCTGCTGCTGCACCGGCCGGCGTGTTCTTCATCCATCACTGCCGGAGAAGAAGACTCAGTAACATTTATATGTGTTGCTGATTTGAATTTTCCTGTCGTCTATTGCTTCAAACCATTTGTTGCTTAAACTTTTCTGTAACAGCTGAACCCTCTTCTGTAACGCTTATAAGCGTATCAAATCAGCTGTTACAGCGTTATTCAACCTTGTAATCAATATTTTGAGCAATGAAATCAACTTTTGAGCAAGTTTTCTTCACCATGAGCTAAGTCTATTTACTGGGATGATGGATAAGGTAATTTTCTCAATTTTATGTGATTTAATTATTTTCTAATAATTATTTATAATTCTTTTATCATTAAAATTGCATAGTTTTGAATAGTAAAAACGGTTTTCTTTCAACAGTTGTGCTTTTGCTTGATGGATTATGCTTAGTTAATTAATTTTGATAATCCATGCTTGTGATTTACCTCTGTTTGTTAGCATAACAAAACCAATTTTGGCAATTATTTGGGCTTCAATTAAATTAAAAAGAATTATCTGATTAATCACATAGGTTGTTAGAATTACCTGATTCCTGATTCCTGGTACGTTTAAAATTATTTAAAAATCATAGTTAGGTTATTTAGTCTTTTTCTTACTCCTGGAATTTTCTAGAGTTAGTTTAAATCATTATTTTCTAAAATCATCACTTTCACAAGTTCGAGAATCGAATCTTTATTTACCACTTTTAAAATTACATCACCTTGCGATGAAGTTAAATTGATGTTGACTTTACCTTAATAGGATTAAGTTGTTTGTTCCTTTCGAATTGACACTTCGATGAACTACGGTCATGATTGATCCCTTCAAGGTACGGGTTGGGTACATAGGAAGCCGCAATACAATGCATTGAGGCGCAACACCTTTTCGCTCATATCATTTAATTTAGAGGTGATTGCGACATTATGGTAACTCGTATCATCTGGCTTGTCAATGCTTAGTCAAGAGATGATTGTTGCCACACTTGATGAGGTAGTTCCATTCGATGGATTGTTCATACTTCCTAGCAACCGTTAGGGCATGGAATAGCATGTGCCTGGATGTTGCACCCTTGGCAAGAGCAAAATCAATGTAGGCTCCAGCTCATGGTCGAAAAAGAATTGATGAAGCGAAAATTAGGCTTGAAATGGCCTAGTTCTAATCCAAGGCATGAGTTAGGCCCTGGACAATGCTTATAAGAATGTGATGCTTTCCAAAGGCATTCTCCATTGGCTTTAATGGCCCTTTACCCTTTGCAGAATAAGTGTGTGTTGGAATATAGGGTATGGAAACTACGTTTCGAGTATTATGCTTGGAAAGGAAAATCTCATTTTCCAGCGAGAAGTTAAGCTTCAAGGTCGGGTTACTATCTTTTAAGCCGCGCATTGTACAGTTCTGGCCTTCCCAGCGCATAGCGCCGGAGGCGGAATTTTTCGGTCCGTGACACAATATGTCCGATGTAGGTAACATATCTAAGCTGCGGAGGAATGTTGATGTGCATCACCATGTATCCCTGTATGTTTGATGGTGTTGGTGGATCAAAAATTTTGCATGATTGGGCACACCTACATGCTAACCCCAACCTGGATCTCCCAATTCCCCCAATCCACAACCGTGAGCTCTTGAAACCTAGAACCCTTTGCAAATACCTTTCGATCATCTTGAATTCATAAACATTACTCAAGATTTTGATATTTCTACATATTTTCAATCTCAAACATTGGCTCATACTTGCATAACCATGACACAATCACTTATCCAACGTCTCAAAACTTTTTGCAAGCCCCACTAGAATGCAACACATTTGAAGCACTTTCTTCACACATATGGCGTTGTTATGTAAAAGCCCTAAATCTACCTTCATCACTCAGAATTAAACTCTTAATCCCAACTATCATGAGGACAAATATAGAACCAAATTTACCAAAAGGGTATTACAGTAATAGTTTTGTACTGGTATGTGCCAAAACAACATTTAACGAATTAGTGACGGCTAAAATAAACCATATTGTAGAATTAATTCAGGAAGGTAAAAAAAGAGTACTATCTAATGATTATGTGAGATCTGCGATAGATATTACCGAAGAAAAAAAAGTACAACCTGTCATGTCAACAACATTGGTTATGTATGATTGGAGAATGCTAGGGTTCCATGAATTGGTTAGTGAAACATGGTGTGTGTTTCTACCTGTGATTGGTGATAGTAATGTCGTAAAAGTTCTTGTTTCAGTACCTAAAAAGATTGTCCATAAATTTGAAACGTACATGATGAATGATTTTCTTCAAAAAGATGACAAGTTGATCAATGGTGGACTGAAGTTTGAAGGAAAGAAGATCGGGAGTAGGTATAAAAAATAACTTTAAAAAAAAATTCTCAGTTTGTTTGTGTTTGTTACTTGTGCTTTTAAATTTAAGGACATTTTTATTTTTTGAAGGGTAAATTTAAGGACGTATCTATAAGCATGAACAACTTCCAAAAATATGCTTCAGAGAAAAACAAAATCCAAAAATAGGATGCAATTCATAAAGGGTATTGTTTCTTTTTTCGTAAACTTTTAATCTGTTATGACCAGTAATTTCTCCCAGTTGATAATCGGAGGTACTACATACCTGAAAATTCCTTCACATTGTCTAATTATTATAATGCAGTTCAAATTTGGCTCCAATAGATTTAAATCGTGGACTAATAAAAATTTTTTGGATATTTTCAAATGGTTTAAAAAATACTTTTTTTTTTGAATAATTTCATTAGAGAGTAGTAGTTTACGGGATTAGGCTCTTATATATTATGTCTAGACTTTGTCATTGGCCTCAGTTATTATTGTTTTAGTTACCGTCGCAATGAGTGTTAATGGTGTCTACAGGCTTCAGTCACACATTAGTGCCTTCCAAAAAAATATTATAGCCATTCTGCTCCATCTGATGCTCAATTAAAAACGAACGAACTCTGATTTCCTCACACTCGAGTTCCTCATATTTGTTTGGAGGATTTCTAACAACAGATGTACCTTAAGAGGGTATACACATAGGCTAATATTTTTTAATGTCTGAAATCAACATCATCCCTTAAGGTTAGAGCAATATATATATCACATATAAAAGTGTAACTTAAGTACCACAAGTCTTTGATTAGATCATCTCAGTAATTATTCAGAGGTCATATTTGTATTTTTACACCTAATTCACTGCACATTTACAATACATTGAAAGGATTGAGTTTTACAAAACCATTTCCTTCAAAATTTCTTCTGGTTCCCATTGATATCCGTCATATCATGACAACAACAACTTAGTCTTTAAGTCAAATTGTAAGCATAATATGTTTCATATGTGGTCGTAAACACACATAAATACATATACAATACGTGTACTATTCACTAGTACAATCATTAATACAATTTCCCCCAAAGGTTAGTGTAATATATATTATATATACAAAATTAAAGATGAACCTCAAACATCCCAAATCTCTAGTTCTCTGATCAGAGCATCCCTGTGATTTCCATGGTAACGTGAGAGAAGTATTCCTCTTTCACAGTACATATTAAATATATTTGACATAAAGTATATACATTCTTAACTAATTATGTTGGTTGTTTTGATCCTTTAGATCGTCACATCAAGAATATATTATAGTTTCCTACCAAAACATAAAAAATAAAAAATTGTTAGTGGTTGTAAAGAATGTACCAAAGGCATAATAAAATACATGCACTGCTGATTGATTTAGTATAAATACACTTATCAAAATTCAATAATTGTGTAGGACAGTTTTATCCTGAACGATACTACATTGTGAAGGATATTAGCATCCCTCATTCTTGAGGTGTACCTGTGCATAATTGTGTTAAGATTGTTAATTTTCTATAACAATGAGAAAGAATGACGTTGATAGACTAGAAACTTTTAATGGAAATGATTTTAAGATATGGCAATCGAAGATGTTATTTTTTCTGAGTTTTCACATGTTGGATGAATGTATACTGAAATATTTTGATAAAAGTTTGAATGATGTTGGACGCGAAACTGATTTACAAGATTGGAATAGGCGCTAAAAAGCATATTCAAGACTGTTGATGCTTTTTATGACTTTTGCAATGTTAAAGAAAAAGTTTTTGTTTTTGATTTGTGAGTTACATTAGAAGCTATGTACCAAGATGAAACTGTTGGAAGTAAGAAGTTTTGCAACTAGGTTATTGGAATTTAAAAATGTCTAACGATAAATCTGCGGTTGACTGATTCCTAGAACATCATCACATTATCAATGATATACTTACCAAAAGTATAGTGATTGATGAAACTTTTCAAGTAACTTTATTCTCCTTTATTATTGGCTATTCAGTTAAATCATTTAATTTTTTCAAGAATTTATATTCAAGAATTACTTGGTAGACATCTTCAATTCAGTACCTAACAGCAAGTACAAAACTCTTCCTCTTCTCTCTAAAAGAAAAAAAAAACCTTAGCCTCCAAAGGATCAGATCGAACAAGATTTCTTTTCTTTTTATGTTTTAGTTAATAGTTAACCGAATAAAACATATGTTTTAGTTATTTTGATGTCTTTCGACATATTTCTTCGCTATTTGGGGCGATTGTCCCTTCGCTTTGAGTGTGGTTTCTTCAAATCTTAATGGTTGGATCGTGGCTTACTATTCTTGATTCAAAAACATCGACTATTCAATATTGTATCACTTTGAATCTAATCTAAGAGATCTAGGCATCCGGGTTCGTTTGGGTGTACAAGATTACGGGGAAAAAACTCCTCTCTCTTAAGAGTATCTCTTATCAAAGAAGAAGAAACTCAGATTAAATGGTCGGAGTTGATTCCAGATAATACCATCATTCTTCCCTACTATAGATAAAAATTGAGTATTTTTATAGTTTATGGTTCTTTCTCTTTGCGATTTACTTGTAATTGATATCTTTATATGTATAGGGTTTTAATTATTTTATATTTTGATATTTGTTAATCTTCTAAGCGATCATGTAATTATTTTTGTTAATCTTCTAAGCGATCATGTAATAATTGTTTTGATTTGAATAAATCAAAATATGTTAACTGAAAAAAAGAAAGAAAAAAAGTCAGTACCTAGTTTCCTAAAATATTCTTATTTCCAGCTGTTTAACTTGATATTTAGTTTCTAGTGCAGCTCACAAATCAAAACTAGAAAGAAAATAATTTTGACACATTCTCTTTTTTTTCCACGTAAACCATGTAATAAAATAAGGTATCAACCTTTTTTTTTAAAAACCAAGTATCACTAAAGACTTTATTAGTGTAAATCTCTTCTCCTTTACCTTTGTTGATTACCCATGCACAAAGGTCTTAGCCAAAGAAGATACCACGGACCTCGCGTGTGACAACTTAATTAAAATCAAATGCTCAATGCCAAACAAAATGCAAACAATTGCAAATGTTCCTTGGAGTCCGTTGTTGTCTCCTCCCCTTTCCATACTTTCAATAGCAATAATTTTCAGAATTCAATAATGGCATAGTAGTGGTCTCCCATTAGTGCAAGTAGACGTCGTATATAGTGTTATTATGGGGACTAGATATGGGATGTTAGTCATCGGTTTTAGACAATAATGATATACATTTCCTTGGATTTTTATTAACGATTAGATACCAAATGTAAAAATCAATCCCATAATATCAGAAGTAAAAATATTTACTTTATAAAAAATTAATTTTTTTACTTCTAAAAATTATTTTAAAATTATATAAAAGTTAATTTTTTTTTAATAATATCCAAATAATCTACCATAAATCGTAGCTTTATGTCGCTTGCTATTAATTTACAATCGAAGATATGGTGACTTTATAATTTGATTGACTACCTTTACCACTCAGCTTTTATGAATTATGAATAGTACAACAAACAAAAGTTGTCCAACAACATAAATTTATTAAAACCTGCAATCTTGGCCCCCATACATTATTAGATGTAACCCACGATGCCACATTCATTACCAATCCTTTTGAAGTAATTGTAGTTTTTGATACAATAAATTGATTACCAAATTTTAAAATCAAATTTGTAGAATTTTTTTTCTTTCTAACAAAAGCGAATTCATTTTAAGGAAATTACAAAGTTAATGAGAGAATTCATCACCATTTATTTTTCCATTAACATGATTTCTTTTGCAGAAATTTGTAAAATTTGTATATTACCTTTTTGTGGAATTTCTATGTAGTAACTTTTTAACTTCTTTTAGTTTGGTAAAAAAAATCCATTTCATTCTTTGCCCCCTCCACGACCAAGAAATTTGCCCAACCTCACCAACCAACTTCACCAACTATTTTGTAGAATATTCAAAGTTCAAACCAACATACATCTACTGAATTAAATAATCACTTGGACATAAAATATAGTTATACGGCCCAGACATTGGAGGTATCGTGCGTGCATAGCATGGCATTTTTATTTTCTTGGATTGTAAACTTATGTTGGTAGGAATCTTAGTTAGGACCTAGGATCCAGTGACCAGTCAAACAATTTTCTAGTATGCTTCTAGTGCTCTGTTTTGAGTATTTTTTTGTGCAGGGGAACCAGGAATTTATAATAGGATTACATCATTTTACATTTCTTGTTTTTGAAACATATTATTTTACATATATGTGTAAAAAAAAATTTAAAGAATACTTACGAATTCGAAGATATTATAATTTGGATATTAAGTTTTTACATTTTAATTATTTGTTTTTTTTTATATCTATATAATTGAATGATAGAAAATAATATATGTGAAAGATAGAAATTGATTTTTTTACAATTATAGATATTTGTTTATGTTATAATTGGAATGATAGAAAATAACCACATTGGTCAGGTGTTTTATTACAATAGATGGTGTCAATAATTCCAATATATAGACTGTTTATTGATTAGTTTCGAAGCGACACCTTGAAGAAGTTATTGTTAATCATCCGATATGGAAATAAGATTATACACATTTATAATAAGGGGATACAGAATCCCACAAGAGTTATCAATTCTGTAGATTCGATGGCTAGAATTGTTATATAGATTTAGGAATCTCCGATAGAATTTGGTAATTCTTCTGTAACAACTTGAATATATTGATAAAATTAAAATGATACTATTTTACCATTTATATTCTAATTTTTATATACGAAGAATTATTGAAAAATATAATGCTAAATTTTTAGCGCAATATTTCTTATTCCATTTTTTTAATAAAAAATAATAATAATGCTTATTCCGTTGATCAAGTAGAGAAGCCAGTGTTGGTAATCTATTCCTCAGTCTTCCAAGTCATTTTACAAAAACTTTGTTATTATTTGATCAATTTTATAAATAGGAATTGGTATCGAGACAATAAAATAGTAGAAGAACAATTATGCCAACAAACACAAGCACAACTGGTAGATCAATTTCGACCCAAAAAAAAGGTTTGTGAACCATTAGTTAAAGTCAGTCATGAAAAGTTTGTGGTTTTTTCGAACCGGTGCTTGCCAAAATCAAATATTTCCTCCTAGACTGAGGTAGCAAAATGATACTCCATGAAGTTACGAGTGATAGTTTCTTTCCAAAGTTATAATTTGTTTGGATGTCAGAAGCAGAAGTTAGAAGTAAAAACATTTTGCTTTATAAAAAGTTAATATTTTGTTTCAAGATATCATTCTAAAAATATGTACCCAAACTAACTTCTAATTTTTTTGCTTATATAAGTTAAAAAGCAACTTTTTAAATGGTATCCAAACAGGGTGTTTGGATACCAAAAGCAGAAGTTTTTCTGTTTCTCTAGAAATAGAATTCAATCCCAGAAGTCATAAGCAAAAACAATTTATTTCACAAAAAGTTATTTTTTTTGCTTTTAGAAGTCATTTTAAAACTACATATCCAAAATAAGTTATGACTTTTTTACTTTAGAAGTCAAAAACTAACTTCTTAAATGACATTAAACCAGGTTATTATAGGACTTGCACAAAAGATCAATATATTGAAGGCACGATGGTAATCATATTGATCATTGTTGATAAATCAGGTGTTTGCATATCGGAAGTAGGAGTGAAACAAATTCAGAAATCATAAGCAAAAGTATTTTACTTCATGAAAATTTAACATTATTGTTTCTGGAAGTCATTATGAAACTATGTACTCAAATTAATTTCTTACTCCTTCGTTCAAATTATATAGGTGAAAAACAAGTTTGTATTAGATTAAGAAAAAATACGGGAATTATAAAAAAAAATCATATATTATCGTTTCATTTTTTTATAAAAATCATAGACATTAAATTTATTTTAGTATAATACTGATATAATTAATAAGGATACATATGAAAAAAAACTATCTAACCATCAAAACTATATCTATCTAAATGGACAACCAAAAAATAAGAATTTCACCTTTATAATTTGGAGGAGCGAATATTTTTTTTTACTCTTGAAAAATAATGTGTTAAATAGCGATTAAAAGTACCGATTCAGTTGAGTCACACACGCTACCCTCACCTCATATCGATGCCCAACATTCATCATCTTAGATTCTAACGAACAAGTGGGACCCACGTTCTTAGATCTTTCTTGTGATGCGTATCGCACTTGCTCTCCAAACGATCTAAACCATCTACAGACAAACAACCCATCCGCTAAAAGTAGGACCCAGATTTGATCTTATTGAATCTTTAATCGTACACGTGTCCAACATCATTTATGTTCCTAAATTGCCCCCAACAAATTACTAAATCATAAGAATCATCCCAAATTTCTAAATTTTCTCAGAGAGATATGAATAAGAGAAGAAGAAGAAGAAGCTGAAACAAGATCTCTCCTCTCTCTCTCCAGAAAATGGCGACTTCAAAGTTCTTGTTGTTAACGATTCTATTCACGTTAATTTTCGTAATTAGGGCAGATTCTGGAGTTAATACTGATGATCATGAAGTAGTTGTTGATGATTCTTCTTCATTGAAAATCGAACTTGATCAACTTAAGTCAAAGATCTCTCTTTTAGGTTTGTAATCTTATAATTTATGCAATTTTGGATCCTGGGTTGGGTTCTTTTTTTCTATTTTTTGTTCTTTATTTGGTGATTTTTTGGGAAATTGGAAATTTTTAGGGCTTTATGAGAAAAATGTGTTTTTTTCAAGTGAAATTCTTGCTGGGTTTTAGTGATTTTTAGGTTAAAATGTATGAGTTTTAGGGGAAATTCCCAGACCTAAAGAAAGAAAGAATTTTTTTTTTTTTAATTTTTTTATTTGATTGAGGGTTTTTTAAGATGTGAGCATTGGATTCAGTTTGATTTAAAGTTTTGATTTATTGATTATTTTTTTTGGTTGTTGTAGAATCGAGTATTGAAGATAAGACTAAGGAATTGAAAGGTAAAGATGATAGTATATTACGTTTGGAAGAGGTTATTCAACAAAAATCAGATAGTATCAAATCATTACAGACTGATGTTACATCACTTCAGGTAACATAAAGTTCTGTTTCATTTATGTCTAAATCATATCTACTATTACTAGTTGATTAATTCACTGTTGGATTATTGAGTGTTTCTTTTAATTAGCTTATTAATCATGATTAGTTGATTTTGTAATTGTAGAAAAAGGGTAATGTGGAGACTACAGAGCAGGTAGGGAAGGCGCATGCTCGTGCAGGCGAACTTGAGAAGCAGGTTGGTTTACGAACGAATTGAAAATAAAGGAAGATAATATGGAAGTTGTGGATTGGTGTTGATGTGAAATCCTTTTTTTTTATTGCAGGTTGAGAAACTTAAGAAAGAAATAGAATCTCAAGGTGCAAAGAGAAGTGCGTTGGAAACACGTGCAATTGAAGCTGAGAACAAATTGAAGGACTTCAATTTGAAACTAGAGAATGTAAGTGACTTGTAATGTTAGATTGCGTGGTGCGATCTGTGTACTGTCCTGGTTATGGACATGGTTTGGTAAGGATGAGTTTCCCATTACTCAAATTCATCTTTTATGGTTGTTTACAGCTTGAAAAGGTTATTGAAGACCAGAAAAGCAGAATTCGCAAAACTGAACGTGCATCTCTGGTCGCAGAGGTCTGTTGATCATTTAGATCCTCCAGAAGTTGTTATTCTACACTGTATAACGTGTTATTTCATTTACTAACTTTTGGGTCTCCCTGGCTTTTTTTTTGTAGGAGGAGTTGATGAGGGCAAAGTATGAAGCTTCTTCAAAGATGAAGGAGTTGATGGATGTATGTTATAAGATAAACTTTATGTTGATAGTGCTCATTTTTGTTGCTTGTATTCTCATGATATGTATATATCTACTAAAAAAAACATTAGTCGTTAAGTGAGTGAAAATTACTTGAGGGAACTGATCTCTTGCCTCTCTAATGAAAAATGAGTATCAACGGCCGCATTCACTCTGTTACTCATATGTTAATTTGTAAATCAGATTGGTTATATATACATACTTTTGGTATATGTTATGCATGTTGACAGTAGTTGAGGAAGTATAATGGTCTGCTATTTCTTCTTCAGGTTCATTCTGCTTGGTTTCCACCATGGCTTGCAACCCATTTGGTTCATATTCAGGTAAATTTAATTACTGCTGAGTCGAATTTATTATGTAGCTATTTTCTTTTCTGACCTTCTGGTTTCTGAATTTCCAGTCCTACATTGTAACAAACTGGAACAAGCATGGGAAACCCGCACTGGATGTGGCAATTGAAAAGGTCATATTTCTTGTTTTGTTATTTTTAGGAATCTGTGAAATATTTTGAACGATTTTGAGTAGGGTTTCGTTTTTGGTTGGTTGCATCTGTTTAATAGACATTGACATTCTTAAACCTTTGCAGGCCTTGGAGAAAAAAACCCAGGCTCAGAAGTGGGCTGAACCTCATGTGGAATCAGTCAAAACTGTAAGTTTCTCGATCACATATTATAGAATGGTTAAATAGGTAAATAAATTTTCACTTATAGCAACTTCCTGTTGCATATACCCTCTCGACCGTTCAACTTGTTTAGTTTTTTTTCTGGGTTGATGAATGATATTCAGATTTTTCTTTTTTTATGTGAATTTGTTGAGTTACTGACTCTGTAGACTCCTTTTTGCTAGAAATTGGTCCCTGCTCTAAAGGAACAGTGGGTGATAGTTACCACCTATGCTGAACCACATGTGCAAACTCTAACTACCAAGACGGTTGAGGTTTATGAGTCATCAAAGAAAACCATAGCTCCACATGTTGAAAAGGCACAGAAAATTGTAGATCCTTACCTTCAGGTATGTTTCATTGTGTAAGAAATGTTTGCTTTTTTATTATTGCGCCCTAAGAGTGCCGCCTCCAACACAAAGCTCTATCTGTTGACAGGAAGTTAAGAAGATTAGCAAGCCATACATTGATCAGGTTGCCACTGCGGCCAAACCACATGTCAACAAAGCACGGATTGCATTGAAGCCCTACACAGCACAAGCAGTTGTTGCTTACACGGAGTTCCTTAAATCTGCCACGACATACCATCATCAGGTATTTACCTGATGCCTCGATTTATTCTGTTCATCTTCGTTAGTTTGTATCTTTGCTTACCTCACTAGGCGCCAGTTTGAAAAACATCTACCTTTCCCATAGAGAATAGAGAAGTACATAAAGGGTACTTGTTAGATTCTCTAATATGATATTAAAATAGGTATGGTGCTTTTTTTGTGTGTATGTGTTTGAATGAAGTCTTAACAGCTTATCGGCGTCACATAGTATCTGATGCCTTATTTCTTGTATTTTCAAGGTCCAAGCTACTGTCCAGGAAACGCTAAATAAACACGAGATAACTAAACCACTTGCAACAAAAGAGCTGGTGTGGTTTGTGGTATGTTTATCTTATATGTTATCTTTTCTTTTATTTGGTTTCCTCTCATAGGTTTCTTCAACTTGTGCAAAGTTTTCAATCTCAATACTTCATCTTACGTAACTTCACTTGAATTATCACAGGCTTCTGCTTTGTTGGCACTACCAGTATATGTCCTTCTTAGATTCTGCTCATGCATCTTCTGGTAAGCTTTTTACTTTAGTGTCATCTCCCTGAGTTGATTTGCAAAATAGGCGATTAGGCAAAACAATTACATCCTTTTTTTCTTTCTTCATTAAGTAATTTGTGAGTAATTTTTCCTTTCTCCATTTTCAAGCCTTAATATATTTTCTTTCTGATTATTTATTTATTAAATCCTTTACAGTAAGAAGGGAAAGAAACCTGCTCGGAATACCCATACAACTACACGTCGTAGGGCTAAACGTGCGCACGCTGACAAATAGAATGCTAAATATAGTTAAAACTATGTGTTTTGCATATTAAGTTCAAGGTGTGTGTCATACTTCTTTAACTTGTTTCAGAGTTTCTCAAAATCTTCTAGGTTCTCTCTCCTAAGAGCTTCTAAAATTTTGTTTGAAAAACGTGCTTTTATTTTCTGTGAATAGCTTTATGTGAATGAGAGAGTTGTTTTCTTTGTATTCTTGGAAGATGGTTAAGAGAACACTAGATTTCTTGGTTTCTTAAAAAAATAATACCACACAATTACAAAGTGACTTTGGATAAATGGGCCATTTTGCATCACATCTAAACAACTTGGCTATGTTTGGGCTAAAACCAGTTGGTTTGAGTATCCTTAGAGACTTAAGAGCACATATTTATACGAAGCTCATGAAGCCTAGGTTCAGCTAATGCCCAGAGTTGACCAAAGCTTATGAACCAGGTGAAATCATTATCCTTAACAACCTTTGTGCCCATGCCACTGATGTTTTTGTAGGATAAAGATCATGTTCGGTAAAAGCTTATGTATACGCACTGGACGTTTCAGAAGACCCTTTATATCATGTAGATTAGATGTATGTGTGATGTGAATCTTTGTTTTCCAGTAGTTTGTCAACTAGAATAGTAGTTTAAAGGTTACCCAGATTTACTTATGCATCAAAATGAATGGACTGTTTTCCTTGTGGTCAAAAAACATAGGTTGTAAGAGACTGTGATGCCAGTAATTCTTACATGTTCCAACTGGTATTTTTGTCTTTGAAAGCACCTAGTATCATTTGACAATGGAATGGGTGAAGCATTTAATGTTCTTTGAACTCATCTGTCTCTGTCAACGTGTTTATGCAGAGGAGGGATGTCAATGCTCACAAGAAGTTCAAAAGTTGTAAGTGTACGTCATGGGGAGCATATATGTTGTGTTTTTCACCAAAACGAAAATCAGATGTTTCGAGTTTGATGCTCAAACCTACTTTTCATCTGAAAAAAGGCTCCAATTCTCACAGAAATAACTTCATACCCGAGCAATGCAGTCTAGAAAAATTTATAGGATTATTACATGGACATGAATTCCTTCCTCGATGTGTATTGTTTACTTCTTTTTCTTCCCCACCTTTTTGTTAAAAAATCTTAGTTAGACTGCTCTTCTTGATGTTACTTTTTTAGTTTCATTTTTGGATCCTTTTTTTCTGACTCTTACATAAAATGAAATTGTTTATCTTTCAGACTTCAGAGTCAAAGTTCCGTTTTGTTTGTCGTACTTCTCTGTATGTAATGGTTCTTAGATTGGATGGAGTATTGGTACTAAGTAGTATTCATGACTTAGATGTATTGGATTAGAGCCTCATTATGTGCTATAGCTTTGTACACGTATAATGCAGAGTTCCATTTAAGACCATCCTGCGCCATCAATGTGAGCCTTCTCCCGCTCACCTGGTAGTTACAGTGTCATACTGGGTTCCTGCCATTGAATTTCCTTGGTTTTTTGCAAATTAATTTGAGAATACATATGAATAGAACCCCTTTATTCTCAAGAAACAGAACAAAACAGATCGAGTGGTGGAGAAGATGAAGACGATTGGTTGATTCGTCATTACTCCTTGCCATATATGTTGTCTAATAACCAAATCCCTATATGGACATCCCAGTTCCTGTTAATCTATAACCAAGTCTAAACAAGCATTATAAGTACAATAAAGGTTGCAGATCGAGAGTTCCTCTTCAAAGTATCCAGCATAAGAAGTTAAAGTCTAACATTTGCTGATCATCAAACTAACTTGTATCGACGAATCTCCTCTCATCTTACTAGGGTTATAAGATCCACTCTAGCAGGATGGCCAGTAATTCTCAAGGTCTACAGCATATGGGTCCATATTTTGGAACCTGTGATTGTTCCCCATCGTAGTAGTATTCATATCCATGCTAAAGCCAGAGCTATTTCCACCAACTATATGACCATTATTATTTAACACAGACGAAGACGCATCGGTTGTAGTCATTGAATGAGCATTCATCATTTGATGATTCGGTGGCGGCACAGGTCGAAATCCTTGTTGTATTGTTGGCGCTCCTAGGTTTAGGTTTAAGCCGGAGATCGTGAAGCAACCTGGATAATTTGGTTGTGTATGCATCGGTATGTTCATATTGGGCGGACCTCTTAAAACCCTTGAGATTTCTGCCAAGTCTGCATTGTTTATGTAGTTTCTTCCTACGGGGAAATGATCCATCTGCATCATTGGTGGTAAGAGGCTTGAATGACCTGTTTCAAAATTGTATGGATTGGTTCTGTGTTGGTGGTGCACTGGTGGCTGGTATTTCTTCAAACTGTTGGTCTTTTGGAAGACGCGGCAAACAACCCATTCATCCTGATGCAATAGTGAAATATTAAAGCCAGCATATGAAAAAACAAAGAAGAAGTAAAAAGTACACGAGCAGCAGTAACTGACTACCGGCATCATTTAACACTACTTTTCTTATTACCTTGGTCGTTCTGAATGAGGTTTTGGGATGCAGTCGATATTCATGCATCACCCAATTAGTTTTCTCTCCTCTTGGAGCTCTTCCTTTGTAAAACACTAATGTCTTCTTCATACCGACCATATTCGATGTTACACTGTCAAATATCTCCTTATCCTTCCCAGTTGTTTTCCAGTAACCTGCATGCGTTGCACGGTTGGTGCGTATTCCTGTGGGATATTTACGATCTCGAAGGCTGAAAAAGTACCACTCTTTTTCTCCCATTTTTGCCTTGGCTGCATAAACCACAAACATTAACAACGAAAAATTGAAAAATGAAGAAAGTTAGATTGAATCCTACCACCACCATGAATCCTAGTAATGCAGACATATGTGGCATTCAAAAGATTGGTCTAGCTTTACGCAGGACCAGCATTAAACTTGAAGGACGAAATACTTGGACCATTAATTGGCTAGGTGATGTGTTTGGGGGTAAAAGGACGAAAGATTTCACCAAAGCCTTGGCATTGAGGCATCAAAGTCCATATACACCCACACAACTGAACGTGTGTAGGCCGCCTTCTGTTTCCCGGAGAAATAAAGTCGTGTATATTGAAAAACTTATGAGCATCGAATGTGGTTATATTTTAGTAGCAGCTTCATTAAGCTGATACATATATGCACGAAAATTGAATAAAGAAGAATAACACCCTGATTAGGCTGATCTTTATAGGTCTTGCAGGCTCAAAGGGAGATAACACAAAATTAATTTACAACTGCATTTTTATTGTACATGACTAAGAAACCATGGCAACTACTACAAACCTAACTCTCATATGATCTCTTTCTCACTCGTTTTATAAAACTCCTATGAACTGATCTCCCTGTCTTATACATACATACCTAGCTTGTAACCTGCTCTAGCTAGTGGAAAATATTGAAAAAGAAATCATGCCGCATGGGATAAGTCCGTATGTTTCAAATCCGGTGCAGGTGCCGGCAGATAATATTAGTGTAGCAGTGGTACAGAAAAACACGGTGCTGAGTGTCTTGTTCGCCTTATGGGTGTGTTTGGTCTTGTTGTGGGTGTTGTGGATCGTGGTGATGCTAGAGAAGTAAGTAATAAAGGGTCTAAACTACAACAGAAGTAAGTAATAAAGGATCTTGTTCACTAGCTCAAATTATAATCCATTTTGGATGTAATCTCTCATGTATATTATTAATTATAGCGAGTTTACCGACATATTCTTTCTTAAAAAAACTATGATGAATTCATCTAATAAAACACAGAAATCAAGGGGTTTAAGGTATATACATATACAAAAACATAGAATATGTACCTGGGAGATCCCATGGTTCGGATTTGTTAAGATCGACATCGGTTATTGCTTTTCCGGTGAAACTCGAGTCGGATATTTTGTTTGTAAGATAGTATGTTATGAGTTCTTCATCTGTTGGATGAAACCTAAACCCTGGTGGTAATGATTCTTCCTTTGATACTAATCCATCCATTTTAAAGTAAGTACTACACAAAAACTTGAACTCTGAGATGCTGTTACTCACTCAATATGTACGACGAATGATCGGTATTTTGTTTTTCACGTATACGAACCTTGAACAAATTCTTGTTGTTCTTGTTTGGTTGTAGTTTTCCAAACTAGCTCGTTTGAGCAATAAGAATATGTTTTTCTACAAACTCTACTGTTAATTTTGACTAAAACAAGTAACATGAACTTAGCTAGCTACTACTAATCTAAAAGATCACAAATTTCATGATGATATAGACGTTGTCGTGGTCGTGGTCGACGACCTAGATACCTTCTTTCTTCCTTACCTCCTTTCTCTCCTATTTCTATTTTTCTAGATGAAACTAAAGCTAGAAGTTACCTTAAGTTTGAGTGACTAGTACTTATATCTTTGAAATGGTGTCTGATGATGAGGCTGTTTATATATATGAAGTTTAGGTTGAGCAAAGAGTTTGAAATATAAGCTGTCTTGGGACTAATAAGAGAGAAAATACAGAATCAGTGTTTGTGAAGTTCTTAACCACTATGGGTCTTCAACAACAAGATACTTTCACTTTTTTTGCCAACCTAGCTTGTTGGAAAACAATTTAGAACTAAGACTCATAGATAATATTACACCTTGTATTTGGTGTCATCTACATAATTGCCTTGTCTAATGTTGGTTTGAGTTAATGTTATGTTGAAAATAACAGTGGAAAATGTCTTTCTCTCCACACATTAATATTTTTTAGATGTATTATATGATGAGAAAATTATTCTATTAAAACAAAATTAGCTTCCAAAAAATTTTGATTTGAGTTATACTAAAATAATTAGCATAAGAAATATTAAGAGGGTGTTTAGGTAGCATATAATAAGTAGCTTTTATATATAAATAATTCGAAAACATATAGTTTCATAATAAAATTTCAGGATCATATTTAAGGGGAAGATTCAATGATATGGTTAAAATAACAGTATTTTGATATTTTAGCATCATTTTTTTTATAAAATTTAAATGAAAATAAATATGAAACTAGTTTTTTTCATTACATGTTCTTTTATAAAACTCTATATTCCTATAAAAAACAAACATATTTCAAACATATTTCTAGACGTATAAGATCACCATCTAAAAAATTGATTTCTGACAGTCGAAAACTTGTTTTACATCTTTAAAAGTAGAAGCATTTTTGCCTCTGCCTGCCAAATGTAGGCTATAAAGCATGTCGCTACTAGATCCACCCATGTTAGACATTAGTGCTACACTTATTTTTGCTCATAACACTTATTCATCGATCAGTTAAAAAATTTGAAAACCAATAGATCCAATACATATATATCTACTCATAAAAAATGCTGATTGTCATATCATATCATTCATGTTTAGGGTATCTGCAGACGAACTTGATTAATTACTATTCTTTCTATTAATCTAATAGGGAAAATATACCAACAAAAAAGACAAACACACGAGCAATCCGTCAAAGGCATTCAAATAATTTCTACCAAATTTGGGATTCGGATACCAGATCCGATGAGGCCCAGCAAACACGCCACGTGATAGTAGGCCCCAGTAATAGTCCAAAAATTCTCACCAATAAGGCTCTGCCATGTCTGTCCCCGGACCATAACTGGTAAGTAAGACTAAAATAGCTGACGTAGCCCTAGTTTTGGAATTTTTGACCAATAAAAAGAAAGAACCATTCAAAGAGGGAATTGGTTCCTTGGTACACGAACCACTGGAATAATTATTTAATTTAATAATCAAAACTCATTTTTAGGGTTTTCATTTCCTATTACCCTAACAATATATCGGATTTTCTTCTGTTTTTTCTTTTTTTTTTGTTTCTCAACATAAAAAAAGCTTAATTTTTTAAGGTTTTTTTTTGGAAGAATAATCTAAATTGTATGAATCAAAAATTTAATGGAACTTTGGAAAAATTAAGTGTTCATTGTTTTCTTTTTTTGAATCCAAGAATTAGTGAAATTTGAATGGATTTAAAGAGAATATTTCATTGATTAATTAGGATATATAGATTTGCTTAACTGAGTGACGAAATAGCTAACAAAAATGAGAAAGAACAAAACGTTATTTTTTGTTAAAATTAGTCCAAAATATGTAAACGAAATTGGTTTATCAGTACCAGTACTTACATGATGCAACGTTATACCGTTAAGTTCATGAGTGTAGTTTGGGTTATATGTATATAGTACTGTGAATCGAGTTTCTCCGTAATAATGCCAAGAGTGTTAGACACAATTACAACCAAATTTCTCACTTTCTTTTACTTGAACAGCTTTATAAATTGTTTATGTATGGATATATTCATGAACATGTAGCATACAACTAGTAATTGTGAAGATTCCGTTAAAGGTTCGAAGTAGGAATCATCTTACCAATCTATGGGTTTACTTGTCAAACAATTCAAACATTGTGGAATTTTCATCGACGATGTCTCGATCAACTTACCTGTTCTTGGAGCTTCTCTACCTAATGCGAACGCGTCCATAATGGCACATTGTGATCAATTTTTATCTAGAAACTTATCTAAGAACAATTAGTTTAAGATGCAAATTTTCAACGAACCGAAATAAGTTGACGACAATGATCCCACGAAGATCGTTTTCTTTATAACTGTTTCATTTATCAACAATGTCGCATTTGCGTGTTAAATTGTACATTAGCTTTTTGGTAGAATTAGAACAATATGATATCAATCGCGTAAATGGTACGAGTATAAGAGACGTGTTCGAATGAGTTATATCTTACTGATTAGTGTTTTAAATTACTAACGGTGTTGTCGACATTCATGGTGAAGTAGTTGAAATGAAAGAGGATGAAGAAGAAGACTGTCTAGAAACAATGTAGGCCAAAAGACTAACTAAAACCATAGTTATGCAAAAGAAAATTTAACCATTTGCTAATTAACGATTTCTTGTTTAACACTTCACATTAAATATGTTAAGTTCTTACACAAATTGAAAGTTAATTTAGTCTTAATCACATTATTAGTTACGTTTTATGCGGTGATTAAGGTATACTTACGATAGCAGGCAAGCGACATATGTAAATGAGACTATGATGTATTTATGAGAAATGCACAAGTAGTTTGAAAAAAAGGGACTATTACTGAAAAAGTTGGAATTAATGCAACATGAAAGAGATATATCATTTAATTAGGGTTATGTGGTTTGTTTTAGAAGCTGCATGGCATATTCATATACTGTACATATATTTCAAAATAGTAGTTGAACATGATATGGAATTTGGAGAAGAAGAAAAGATGGACAAATATTAGGGTTTTGTTAATGATTGGTAAGTATTGTACATAGTTGTACGTTGTTTTAGTCATGCAAGTTTCATTTGGTTAAAGAGTTACGCACGCAATGATAGTATCAGTAGCATACCCTAGAGATGCAAGCTGTTTTGCTTTGATTTTATATGACTTCAGTGTGACCTTGCTTAACAATAGTATATATATCAGTAGTTAAATCTTTACATAAGGTAAAAAAAAAAGAGCAGCAAACCCAAGAAAATTACCTTCTATAAGGTCTAATTAGGTATGACCTTTAGTAACTAATTGGTGACTTAAGTGTCATGCAGCGTATGCAAGGGGAAACTTCCCGCAAAAAATATAAGTAGCGAAGTCAAGTTATTAAATGCGTGAGTCCATCATGTCTTGGACGGCGATTATTTGGTGGTTACAAGTTACCTTACAATTGATGTCTCCCTTGTCGATTTGTAAGTTTGTAACTAATTAGTGACTAAGTGTCATGCAACATATGCTAATAACTAGCTAGGGATTCAATTTTCTGTACGTGTAATTTAATTTATATTTAATTTATATTCCTTTTGCTAGGGAAAAGAAATGCATTGGACAACCAAAATTAGAGAATTTAGAAGAAGTAATCAGGGGTGAAGTCCATCCACTCTCCAATTACATCATCATGTATTTCACAATGTCTGTCGTAGAGTTATAATTTCTACTAACATACTCTACATTCCAATAGGAAAATGACTAGAAAAGTAATATTGTAAGTCATGACTATAACTTAACTAAAATAATAGCAATCCGTGATTTTATTATTTTTTTATTATTTTTCTACAAGACATCAAACATGTTACAGATGATACTCATTACAATATTGGTCTGACGGCTCGAATGGTTTATAGGGGAACCCTGCCTGATCCATTTGACACGCGCAATTTCTTTTTTGACGATACGTTCTGCAATTTGTTATTGAATTCCTTTTATATCTACTTGCTCAGTCAACTCAATAGCTTTTTTCATTGTCTTTCGAAATGAAACTCTATTTACTAATTGGCCAACTACAAATTTTTATGACATATGCGGTGTACTTGTACAACTATAATAAAAGAGAATCAAGTCGTGTAAAGTACAACTATAATAAAAGAGAATCAAGTCGTGTGACACGATGAAAAATTAGTGGGCGTTATATGTGCCTCCTGGGCATCTATAACAGGCAAAGGACGAGCCCGTTTTAGTTTCTTCCCTTCCGAACTTACAACCTGAACGACAAGATAACAATTTGCAAACAAATTATGCAGGGTGTCATATATGTCGAAAACTTTTAATCAGAAGATGAAAAGAACTTCTCAAAGAGAAAACCCAATGGAGGCCATTAAGTTCTTTTATAAGATGGAAATAAACTCACGAACAAAAACGATTCTTATCGGATAAAAGAAGGTAATGTATAACATAATCCACTAATAAGTGTATGTGTGTTACATAATGAGCACCCACAGATAATAAGAAGTGCTAAGAGACTAAGTCAGAGCTCAATAAGAAAAAAGAGCAATTTATCATTAGACAAACAAGTTACCCCTAATTCTTCTAATTCAATATCAGGTTGCATGCCCAGATGAGCAGAAGATGCTAGGGCGACCTTGATGATTTAGGACATTATATATGCAATTACCAGGTTACAAAATGCTTAGAAATTTACAGAGTTAGGACATTAAATGTTCGATCATAACAATAAGCTATATTAATACCTTATAGAACTAACCTTTGTGGTGGTAGTTGCCTTGAGAGTGGGGAAGAAGACATACATCTTCTGTTAATGCAGGAAAGGCAGGTACCCGCAAAATTTATCCAACTATAAGGATCTTTCTTTTCAATAAAGTGACAATAATGATGTCAATATAGCAAGAATATTACACAATTAATTGGTGAAGGGATATGAAATAGCTCGAACTCACATCATTGAACTTTTGTGTGTCTAATTCCCCACTGAAAACAGGCTGGTGTGCTGCTTCCATCTCATATAACTTGTCCCACTCACAATCTTTAAACCATGGAGGTGCCTGCAACAACATTTGGTAATAACTCTGCAGAATAACGTCATGTACTAGTCTGCAGTAGACAATAAATACTCAGCAATCTGAACTTACTTCTACAATCAATGTACAAAATACGACTTTGCCGAATAAAATCACCTTTATTTCTTCCGTTCCTCCTATGGCTCCCAGTCCCCAGTTAATTATCTGAAAAGAATTCATCTTTAAGTTTGAGATATATGAAGGAGGTGTATCTCACTAAATATGAAAAGACAGCCACTTTCAAGTTACCTTGCAAGTCTGCGCCAAGTAATTCTTGGGTCTTCAGAACAAAAGAGAGGATATCCAATAAGCATTTCATACATGATAGACCATAAAAAACCACCTAAATTGCAGAAAAAAGAAAGCATAATGATATAAAACTGTCAGGGATACGTATGTCCTAAGTTAAGTCTCAACAAACAGTTTCAACAGGTTGGATAACTCAGTCATAACAACTTAGTCTACTTCCTATAGTTTCTCCTTCTAAAGTTACGGATAGTTTCAACTATCTTTGATTGTATATCTCTTGTATATCTCAAAAGAAGTATAAATAGAATTAACCTCCTCTCCTTTTGTTATGGAAGAGTTTCCTGCAATTCTATAATTTGAGTAAAACAAGCCTAAATAGATGAACAGGTCGAGCAGCCTTTACGGAAAATTACTAGTACTTATAATCAACAGGCTTAACAAACCAAACTCAGCAAGTTTCACATGACAATTTTCATCCAACAATAGGTTATTTGGTTTTATGTCCCTGCAAACAGCAACAACAAATATCTAAGGAGATTACCAAGAGGTCATGAACAAAACCATTTCGGAACTACAACACCTTAAATAAAATTACACCAACAGAACCCATCAACGAAAATCTCCTACAAACATTTGTCGACAAACAGAGTGGCCTTATCACACATAGATAAAGCTAAAACTGACAGTACATAATGATATGAGCTAACTCTTTTCAACTACTCATTTAGAATTTAGTATCAAAAATAACTTAAGACTAAAATCTACAATGAGTATTAAACCTTTTCTCAGCTCATCAACAACACCTAATACTTAAGATCTACCATTTTTAGTTGAAATAAAAGCTAAAATCAAAATAAAATAATCAAACCCTTAAGAGACATGATCAAAATTGAAATCACACTTCATAAAATCGGAATCATAAACATACCCATGCTTGAAAACTCCATCAAATCAACTAAACAAACATACAAAATCCAAAATCTAGAGAGAAAAAAAAATACATACTGGCTATATTATTCACAGATCTATCAGTATTGAAAGCAAAAAACAAGTAATAAGGTAAGGGTTTTATACCTGATTCTTATTATTAGAGCCTATGTCGTGTAATTGAATTTTCTCCTGCGAGTTTCAAAATCAAGATTAAAAAATAACTTTTTAGGGTTTAGAAAATCAGAGATATTAAAGATTACATGAGATTAGGTTTTTTCATACCTGAGATATCTCTGGTTAATGTTGAAAGAAATGGCTTTGATTTGTAGTATTGATTTGAATTCTAGTACTGATTTCTGGTAACAAGGTTCATATGAGCTCTGCGAAGTAAAGAGAAAACGAGAGCTGAAGGTGAAGGATAAAGAGAAAAGCCGCAAAAGTGAACAATAGTAAAGGATAGGTTTTAAGATGTACGGTTTGGATCGACCAAAAAAAAATTAAGATGGACGGTAATAAATTAAAAATCAATTGTTATCTTAAACACATGAAATAAATGGTACTCATCTGAATTTAATTCAAATTGTTTGTTATGAGACAAAATTTGCGAGGAAAATTTGGGAGGATGAGAGTGAGAGAGATTAGAGATTAAAAAATATAGGGAATTTTTGGGGGATCGAAATTTAAATGAAATTGAAAAAGAAACTAAAATCAGTATTCGAAGTGTAACTAGAGTGTAACTTCCTCTTTTATCTGTTTATGTAACTGGAGTGTAAGAACACTAAATATTCTCCTATATATATGAATAGTTCTGTTTGTTTCTAGGTTAATTAGAAACTTCCTAAAGAGAACCCTAGTTCTATTTTCCTATATGGTATCAGCCGCCACCACCGTTAGGGTTTTATTTTTTCTTTCTCATTTAATTCTCTTACCCGTCTTTCACTCTCTTGATATTCTAACCCATTTAGTTTTCTTTTCTTTCTCTTCCTATCCTTTCATTTCTCTTCTTATCCGAAGAAGACTCTCTGAGTCTCTCTCTCTTCCTCCATTTTCTTCTCTTTTCTTTCTGTCTTCAGTTCTTCACTGTTTTAATCTGTTTCTTCATCTTTTCTTTTAGTTCTTGTTTTTTGATCTGTGCTTCTTGTTCTTTGTTGCTATCTACTATTATCTCTGTTTTTTTTTTTGTGTGTTTTTTTTTAATGGATCCCCTACCCCATTATGAACTCACCACAACTCTACCATTTACAAATATTGCACACTTTATCTCGATTAAACTCGATGAAACTAATTTTCTTGTGTGGAAATCACAAATTAGTTCTATTCTCATCAGCACGGACCTGTTTGGTTACCTGGATGGGTCTGTTACTGCTCCTCCTCCAACACTCACTATCGATGGTGTTGTTACATCGAATCCCACGTACCAGAAATGGTTGAAGTGGGATCTATTTGTGAATAGTTGCTTAAATGCAACTTTCACCAGCACCATTTCATATGAATGTTTTAGGATGTAAGTGGGTATACAGACTGAAATTCAAGGCTGATGGCAGTGTTGACAAGTATAAGGCTCGTCCAGTGGCAAAGGGGTACCTGCAACAAGATGGTATTGACTACAATGATATATTCATCCCTGTTGTGAAGCCAACAACAATTCGGACAGTTCTTGTTATTGCTCTCACCAATAAATGGACCATAAAACAGTTAGACGTCTCCAACGCATTTCTTCATGGAGATCTGCAAGAAACAGTATATATGGAGCAACCACAAGGGTATGTTGATCCTGACCATCCAACTGTTGTTTGTTTACTAAAACGATCGCTTCATGGCAGATTGCGGTTGAGATTCGGATTCTCCGGTTTCCCTACACTAGAAAAAATTTATGAGCTTAAATTCAAACAATCAAAAAAAGAGATAACTAAAAATGCATCGAAGAGTTTATAACTTGCTACTATTGAATCCGAAAGTTAAACGAAAAGATTGATTCCTTTGAGTTGATATCCTGCACATAAAACATTTGTAAGCCTAAAATCAAACAATAAACAAGCAAAAAATCAGAAAACTAAAAATAAAATAAAAATCAGAAAAAATAAAGAGTTTACCATTGGGGAAACAACTCGATTGTAAGGAGCTGGACACGTAATGAACTTGAGATTTTGAGAGGAGAAATCATTGTGCGAGGGGATTATCAACAACAACATAAGGGTTTCATCTTTTTCTTCTGCCAGGAATGATGAGAGTAATAGTGAGAATGATGTTAAGATCAGTGAAAAATGATGATATTCTTGAAGAATCCATCATCCAGAAAGAATTTGGACAGGAATTTTGAGATCCAGAAAAATGAAGATGCTTGTCCGGCTGAATGTATGGAATTTGAACTCAACCCCTATTATAAAAATGTTTATACGGAAGCTTGCCCATTCTATTTTCCCAAAAAGTGTGAGAGTGGCAACTATTTTACCTCATATTGATACCACATGTAAACTCTGTGTGGAGATTGGTCCCACATTGTTAGAAGTTTGGCAATATATGATGAGTTTCCTAATTTGAATAAATTTCCTAGTTTAGGCTTAGGTTTAAGTTTAGAAGTAGTATCCTTATATAATTCGTAGAGTTTTAGGAAATTGACTTAAGGTTTGTGATGCCTATAAAAGGCACCGGTTATTATCTTTGTAAGATACACCAAAGTTATTATCAATGTAGTCTTTTATTAACTCCGTATTTATTCTCTCCTCTTTCTTGTTAGATCCTACATACAATTTAATATGGTATCAGAGCCAGTATAGAGAGAGGAGAGACACAAAGTTAGAGAATTCATATTTTTTTTTAGTTTTTTAGGTATGTTAAGTATCTTTAGTTAAAGAGAATCATATAAAAAAAATATAATTCTTTTGCTCCTGATGTTTTTCCTATAAGTCAATAACTCTAATTTCTTTCAAGTTGGATACTTCACTCTGTTATGTGCTCCAACTTGAGGGAGGGAAAGAGAAGTATAACTGAGATTGAGATGAGATGAGAAGAAAAATCCTACAGTGAAGTAGGTGAGAAGAAAAATCCTACAGTGAAGTAGGTGAAGAAAAATCCTACAGATAAGGTAGGTGAGAAGTAAAATCCTACGGTGAAGTAGATGAGAAGACAAATCCTACAGATGAGGTAGGTGAAAAGACAAATCCTACAAATGAGGTAGGTGAGAAGAGAAATCCTACAGATGAGGTAGGTGAGAAGAAAAATCCTACAGATGAGGTAGGTGAGAAAAAAAATCCTACAGATGAAGTAGGTGGTGCAGAAGGAGTTGCATCGCAGGTATCGTTAGCTTCAGGAGTTCGTGAAGTTAACATTACAGGAGAAAATCCACGTGTTAGGCCGAATGACTAGCCTTACACGTGAGAAGGCGTGTTGACCGAATGACTGGTCACTCTTATATAGGTCAACGTGTTAGGCCGAATGACTGGCCTTACACGTGAGGGGGCGTGTTGACCGAATGACTGGTCACTCGTATATTGGTCCACGTGTTAGGCCGAATGACTGGCCTTACACGTGAGGGGGCGTGTGGAGATTGGTCCCACATTGTTAGAAGTTTGGCAATATATGATGAGTTTCCTAATTTGAATAAGTTTCCTAGTTTAGGCTTAGGTTTAAGTTTAGAAGTAGTATCCTTATATAATTCGTAGAGTTTTAGGAAATTGACTTAAGGTTTGTGATGCCTATAAAAGGCACCGGTTATTATCTTTGTAAGATACACCAAATTATTATCAATGTAGTCTTTTATTAATTTCGTGTTTATTCTCTCCTCTTTCTTGTTAGATCCTACATACAATTTAATACTCTGCAACACTGCCAAGGAATCCCTTACTCATTTATTCCTTGATTGCAACTTTGCTCAACAGATATGGAATCACCTTAATTATAATATAGATTATGTTAACAATGATACTAACACTTATCGAGAATGGATTAACTTTTGGAAAAAAACTAAATGCAAAGATGGAAATGATATGCGATAGTCTGAAAAGTGTAACAAAGCCATTGGTAACAAAGACCAAAATAGCTGGATGACAGTAACAACAATAGTGAAATTCATTAACTCTCATTAACATTCATAAACCCAACTACAGTTTGATCCAAGTCTTTACTATGATCCTCTTTATGATGAAGATCTCAAGATAACAAACATCAAAAACTGGAATTTTCCTAAGAATATGAATCTTAGAATAAATATTGCTTTGTGTATGTTTCCTAATATTTGTGATTCAGCGGTGGGCTTAACTTTTATTGATGCCGTAGAAAACTGTCGAGAAGCAAGAGGAGAATCTTCTGGATGGTTTTCTCGTGAGCAACTTGAAGTAAATGCTGGTGAAATAGCCTTTCAGTGGGCAATAGAGCTGAGTGGGGACACACTGTAGAATTCGAAAATGATTCAGAACCAACTCTTAAAGAAATTTCAATGGGTGGGCATTTTGGCTAATTTGCCAATTATCACCTTACGGTGGGATGGGCAAACCCAAAAAATGGATTGGCAAATGAGCATTTGTGGGAATTTGCCCATTGAGGCGTTAGTTAACTTGATCGTATTTATGGGAGACGATCGAATCATGTTGAGCCGCTCGGCTCTTCATACACCGAGCACCGGCACTTGTTGAGCCAAGCGGCTCTTCATGCACCGATCATCGGCCCTTGTTGAGCCGAGCGGCTCTTCATACACCGAGTGAAATATTTTTTTATTTAAAATATAATTAAGTTAGTTATTTTAATTTATTTTATATATATACTGATTTTGAAATAGAAACCGGTCCCACTTAACTAAAAAATTATTTGTTTATATAAAAACAGACCCACTAATTAAAAGAAATATTTGTTTATACAAAAATTTGGTTCATTTGGCTAATTTGCCAATTCTTCCACTACCCAAAATCGAATTTGCCAAGCCACGTGATTTGACATATTGGCTAAAATACCAATGCCCATTGAAATTGCTTTTAGACTTCTAATTGGATTGGAATACATATATGCAAAGGCGAAACAAGAAAGATTCACTAACAACACTAACTTTGGAAATAGCATAAGTAGGGTTGTACATGGCCGGTTTCGGTTCGGTTTTGTGCCAAACCAAAACCGAAACCGGCAAGGTCGGTTTTTCAAAAAAGTTTCCATGGCCGTCCCGTTTACCGTCGGTTCGGTTTTAATCGGTTTTACTTCGGTTTCGATTTTTTTCCGGTGGTTTTCGGTTAACCGGTTGCTTTGCCAGTTTCATGGAACTGACAATGAAAAATTCAAAAAAATAATCAAAAAAAATTCAACAAAAATTCATAAAAAAATCAAAAAAATAGTTCTTGGCTTAGACCATCCAACACATATATCAATAATGTTCTTGGCTTAAAATAGTTCAAAAATTCCAGCAATTGCAGTAACTTTGCCATCCATTCAGTAACTTCTCTAAGTCCACGATGCCAAGATAGAGCCACAACATATATCTCCATCTTGTTGCAAGTACTAAGAACTGCAGCTTCTTCAATATGATGCAAGCCACAAAGTTCTCCAATGGCACGAGGCCACTCAGCTTCTGGAGACTCCCATAATAATGTTAACAGACTTACCCTGTACACAAGCCAATGCAATGAATTTATAGAAATAAGTTAAATTGTATTCGTTGTTGGATGCAAACAAACATGATGACAAGGAAGGTTTCAAGTGTATGGACAAATCTAGTAGTTTAAGAGCTAAAGTGGAAAGAGGAAGGAGTTGATGTACATATTTAGAGAGATGAGAAAGAAAGAAATGAAATACCTAGCTGGTTAAGATCATGGAGCATAGACAACTGTCTTTAAAGATATTTTATGGTAAACTGGGAGTGGTTTGACCATAACAAAACATAAAGAGAAGAAATCATCTCACACTGTCAACAAGATACACCTGTTGAGAAATGAAAATAGCCATAAATTACTGTACACTGATTGTTTAAAATGAAAGTAAACCAAAATTGTCATTTTACTGTGTACCCTGAATCATCCTATAAGATTTATGTCAAAAGCACCTATACAAATGGTGGATTTAGTATAGACTGCAATGTAAAACACTAGACAGTTAATGATAAGCCATAAATCAAAATATTTCCTTAAAAACAGAAGTCAAGGATCAATTCATGTGGAAGAACATGTTGTTAAGAAAGAAAAAAAAAGGGTCAACCGTGAATCCAATAAACTCTGTCAGGAAAGCTCATTCAATTATATACAGGGTTCAGGAAAATAATTAAAACCCTAACATGAAACCACCTATAACATGAACCAACTCAAACTTAACCTGAAAGTCTTTTACAAAAAAAAAACAGAAAAATAATTAAAACCCTAACAAAAACTATTCATACCTGATTAGTCTGAGAAGAAGTTGCTTCTGAAATACAGGGTTCAGGAAAATAATTAAAACCCTAACATGAAACCAACTCAAACTTAACCTGAAAGTCTTTTACAAAAAAGAAAACAGAAAAACAATTAAAACCCTAACATCATACAATTCATACCTGATTAGTCGGAGAAGAAGTTGCTTCTGAAATGGAGAATGAATCGGAGGCTGCTTCTAAAATCGAGAAATCTGAAACCCAATGGAAAATGGAAGAAACTCAGAATCAAGATGAGAAGCTCTGAGAACTGAAAAGTTGGTGGAGGCGGAGGCGTAAATTCTTTGTGAAAACTAAAGAGATTAGGGTATGGTATGCTTTATATATCAAGGGGATGAAGGGTCTAGATTAGATCTATCAAAATCTAGATGAACGGCTCTCATTAGTCGGTTTTCCATGGTAAACGGTTCGGTTTTTGGCTCAACCCAAAACCGAAACCGTGACTACCGGTTTTCCAAAAATTTTTCCATAACCGTTCCATTAGTAAACGGTTCGGTTCGATTTTGGACCATTCGGTTCAGTTTTGACGGGTTTCCGTGGAAAACCGTTACCGTGTTCAGCCCTAAGCATAAGATTCTTTAACTTCAAAGCGACTTCTTTTAATCTAGAGTACTGGTTAAAGCATGTGAGTGATGCTACTGATAATCGATTAAGAATTCATAGATATACTAAATACCCACGTTTGCAAGATTGTCGAACAAAAACAAAATAGACATAAAAAATGCAATTTTGACTATTATCATATTAGCAGCCAGAATTGGTTAGTATGAACTGAATTAACAACATATTTAAGGTAGTTGTTGCTCTTGTTGCAGTTGCAGTGAAGTTGTAACCTACTTGACTGTACTCTTTCCAATTGCATACAACAAAGTTTCATTTGCACTCGATAGACACCTGAGGCAAAACCAGTGCAAGCAACAATTTTAATGGAAGCATTTCCTGTTTTATGACCAGTTTAAGAAACTAAAAGGATACCTCATTCAAAAAGAGCTAAGAATATCAGAAAAGAAGTTCATTCCGACACAAAAAAGAGAAGTTAGAAGATGGGTTGCGACAACAGGACAAAATCTGCTGGACCATATTCTGACCAACTACCTCCTTATTCCTGTCAATCAATAAGATGCCCAGGCTGATGATGATGCTATCGATGGTATAATTTGACCAAGCAGAAATGATGACGATGGTGGGGAAGGTGAAAAGGCTGCATGTGCTTCCAACAGAGCAAACTTCTCTAGCAATTTCTTAACCACCTCACCGAGTACGAAAGAAAGACCTGAGGCCGCCAATCCGATGCTGACAAAGTACAATGCTGTCTTAATGTAAGATGAATTACTCCATGGTGGTCGATGGGTATGAGCCTTCCCAATAACAAGTAGAATAATGCATATCAAAGAAACATCTGCAACACTTAAGAACTTGTAATTTTTATTATTGCTGTTGCGGAATGAGAGGCCATAAATGATGGGAGGCAATAGTCCAAAAATTAGGTACGATAGCACCACAACTATTGCATGCCTCCGAAAATTATGTCTACGTCCAAGTAATTCTTCATATCGATCAACTGTTTCATCTTCCACTTCAGTGACCCTTTCATGTTGGTCACTTTTCAGTTCCCCAAGCTGTAAATGTATGCATAAACATCAAACACAAGAAAGGCCTCGTTTTGTCATGCGACTTTGTGCACCCCAATTTAACCGGGATGCACATTATGTAACTTCTCATTGATTTGAAAATTTAGCGGAAATTGACTTTGGTAGTTTTTTCTCTTCTATAAAACTTTTCTTTTAGTTAACTTACAATTAAAAGTATCCACTAAGAAGGTACTGAATGTGCACCCTGATTCAGTCGGGTGCACAAAGTCGCACTCCAAAAATCTGACATAAAGATTATACATGTCAAATGCGAATCAGCACTCAGCAAATTACTTGAGCATGAAAGAATCTATACATCGCGGAACCTAGGCATAACAAAATCAAGATTACAGAAGCAACGATAGAGATCTAGGAATTTGGAGCATCTAATGTAAAGGATCAACATAAGCATCTTTAATTTATTATTTTCCACTATCCTACTCTTTCTTTATTAGCAATGGAAATCAGTTATATGTCATGAAAGCATACAAAAGTCGATATCCTGTGGAATTAACAAATAGCATATCATTAACCAACAATTATAGTAACCAGTAGTGCTTTAACAGGAAATCACTCACCCCATGAATAATAAGGAGAAGTCCACTGACAAGACTCGCCATTCCCAGAGCTACTGTATTCACTGTAAAGCAAATTTCAAATTATGGAGTTTCCCATCACACTGTGATTTGGATTTCCTAAAAGGATAAGTTGTAGAATACTTCTTACATGTGGTAGCATCAGCACCAGCTGCAGATGAAACAACACCCAAACTCATAATAGCCTCAACTAAACCACCGTATACAATGCTTTTTAAGATATCCCATTCACGGGATCTTGTAGCTGTAACACTTCCTTGTTCTTTTGCTAAGGATTCAGTTCCCCAAGCTGGTGGAACTAATGGTGCATCTGGAACAATGTTGAGTTGCACACTAAGTGAATCCCCTGATCCTATTGGTGCGTCTACAATATCAAGTATCACATTGCCCCCTGTGTATAAAGGTGTCATACATTATGTCATCAAGATATGTTTTTGGATTTAACTAGCCATGAAGACAGTGTATATTTACCCTTGTTTTTTACCTGCAATATTCTTGATAGGTACACGTTCTGCTACTCCAATGCCATCTCGTCTGTCTCGAAGCAGCAAAGCATCATTTTCAGACAAGGTCACTATACCTTTGCCATCCACTTCCTTAAGAGTATTGGAGTATTTGACTATGGTAATAGTGAAAACAATATCAGTATATTACATATACTCACTACTCAGTGAAGGATTTCAACCATCATAACATATCTTTACAAGGGCGAACAATTATACCTCCATCGATCGCTTTTCTGCCATTCTTGTGGTTCTCGGTTGTGTCTCTCTGAATTTCTTCCATAGTAGTAGCTCCTTGCAAGGGTGAAAGTATAACATTTTGCTCTTCCACCTCTTTTTTCCCGATTGCATCCTTCACTTGGTCATTCCCGTGAGCTGGTTCCAGGAATGGAAATGTTGTCATCAGTGATGGAATAGACTCGTTCTTGTCATCTGCAGATATTTATCAAATATGAGAGAAAAATTCAAACATGAAAATGGACTATTCTGATACAGCTACTCCTTTTTCTTTTTTGCCAAGTCAAATTAATAAAGCTAATCATATCTTCCTAAGTAGGTACTTTTTGTGCATGAATTGGGAGACTCAACCCGGACTTATATGGAGTCTGGACATTCTAAGATCAGGGATTCACTCAAGCAACAAGTCCAGTTATCTTAGCAGGAACACCTTAATATCGAAAAAGTGTTCGGATGATAAGATTATTATCATAGTGCATCGTTTGTTTGCTCCTAGCCCTTCGTAGAAAGAGTACCAAATATAAAACTACGCAAGATTCTCTAGTCTATCGGTTTTAATATTAATGCCTCAATGGAGGCAAAAATGCTGCTGGTAGAAAATTCATTAAAATAGGACAGTATAAGAATGATACTGGGTTATCCTTCTAATGCAAACCAAGAATCGACGGTACCTGCATCTGCTGTTCTTTTGTCTGGAGTCACTTCGCCCACCACTTTCACTTCTTTATGCAATCGGGTTCCCTGATTTGGTGAAGGTGTAGGCTGCAAAATTGAAAGACTTTCTTCATCATCAAATCCAAAACACCGAAACAACCTAAAACCAGCCACTGTTGAATCCAGCAAAGAAATTGAATTTGGTGATTCTTCCTTGAACAAATTAACAACAACAAACCTAGAGACTCTTTATGATGGTGGTACCAATAAACCGTTACACAAATATGATAGTTTGTGTACAATATCACAGAGATATATATAATGGAATTTATGATATCTACATTATGAAAATGATTCTATGGAATGTATTGGATGATTTATTATCAGGTACAAGAGAGACATTATATAGTCTCTATTCCCAATCTTACAAAGCACACTTCCTCACACACACTCTTCACACACTTGCACTTCTACACTCTATTATCCCCTCTCAAGTTCATGGTACATTGCAGATGAACCTTGAACTTGCAAATACAGACACTATGAACATCACTGTGACACTTAAAAAACAGCAAACCAGAAGAGTTAACTAAGTATGTTGCAGCAGTGGTGGTTGTAGAGGATAGTGTTCATGCATCAGAGATAGAAGACTGCTCTCCAAGATAGCCATTCACAGTAAAGAAAAACCAGCAAGGTATTGATATACTCATCTTGCACTTATTTGTATATGTAAAAACTATTTATCATGCACTGGCAGAGTTTGACTAGTGGACTATCCACTAATTGCAAGCAATCCAAATAGTAGTAGAACCAACAAACATTGTCACCATCAAAGTCGAAGTTGATCCCAAAGAATCATTTCACACAGCCCATACCAAAAAAATAATAATTTAGAACTACGAATGAAGCAGAAAATCAGATCGAGATGCAATTGAAGTGAGCATTGAAAATGAAGAGTGGATTGAAGAAAGAATTGAAAGAATTAGGAAACCGATTTGAGTGTAGATGAAATTTGGATTAAGAAGAGAAAACAAGAATGACTGACATCTGAAATCTGAAAGTGAATAGGAATGATATTGAATCTTGAATCTCACATTTTGAAACTACAACTTGAACTGACATAGCTGAAGCATGAAATTGAAAAATCGAATTGATCGAAAAATCAAATGAATCATTCTGCTGGTGTGTTTGAAACCAGTCTTACGGGTATTAAACAATGCTGGTGATCTTTGCACCAGTCTTACATGTAAAAAAAATTATCAATGCTGATGAGTCAGCATCAGACTTACATGGAATCAGTAAATCAAAGCTGAAATGATTCAGTCTTACATGAAGTCGATCTAAAAAGATCGGAATAGGTTGAGATTGAAAACTCAAACGGGTACCAAAATTACATCACAGGATCAAGAAGAATATTACCTTAATCCATTGTAGAGAATCATTAGAAATCCCAGAACATACCAGGACACACCTTTCTTTGCGAAGCAGATCAACCAAACATTTCCATATGGATCGATAAGTTTCCCTGAAGGATCACCACAACAACCTTCCTCTGTACCGTCAGTGATTTCTCCATCTAAAACTGCTCCAGCACTAACGGTGCCCTTAATAAGACCGTTAACATCATTGATCTCCAAACAGAAAGTGCATCCAGTTCCGTTCGTCAGAGTGGTTGTTCCATCAGGAAGGTCAGAAACCATAAAAAAAATGAAGGATCCAAGTTTAACTTCAGCACTAACAACCGGAGGGATCTCTTGATCAGCTTTACGATCATGATGAAGATCACGTTTCACTTCCTCACACACTACCAGTTGTGGTTTCACAAAGATAACACTCACATAAACACTTTTACCATTCATAGTAAGAAAAGATCAGAGAAGACTAGATCTAGAGTATCGTATGATGTTCAAAATTTGAGTTGTTGTATGTCAGTGATAAGAGTGATTCGAGATTGACAGTCCTTCTTTTGAGAAAAACTCAATAAATTTCTTAATCCATTGTAGAAAAAAGAATCCAGAACCAGCAATTGTTCACAGCATGTATCAAACAACATAGATCGTGAAGTGAATCCCCGTGAAAAAGGCTCATGATGCAGAACAAACATGCCAGAAGAAGTATTTGAGGAATCAGATAAACAAGTTCACAAACTGGACTCTCAGAAAAGGTATCGAAAAAGCTAAAACAGCCTATTTGAATCATCTTCTTCAGATTTCCAAGACTGAAATAGTTTTTCCTTCAAGAAGTAGAGTAGATCTAGAACGACCTTTCTTATTTTGAATGCCTATTTTGTCTGCCACAATGAACTAGTAAAGCTGCTGCTACCAATGAATCTTGTTTTAAGATGTAAAATCTTAGGTAGCAACGATCAAAGAAAACTCACAACTATTTATTAAAGAAACTTGAATACTTGAATCTTGGTTTCTTGTTTTGATTAAAGAAATTTCTAAATCAGTAGAGAAACTTGGCGAGGAGTAGAGATCTGTGAATAATCTCTTGTTCTGCTGGATTTACTCGACTGTTGAGAGAAGAAAATTCATTGACTGCTATTCATTGATTTGTCCGTTAAAGAAGAAAGTGTAACATCTATGTATCAATTAATGCTTTTCATTGAATCAGTCGAGATAGAGCTGTTGAGTTGCTGTTGAATCAGTCGAGAAATTGACATAAAGACCACGCGTCTTCTGCTATCAATTAATGCTGCTGCTGATTCAAGAAATACTCATCAATTGAGGAGACAGATTCATTGATGACCGTGAAATCAACAGACCTAGGTATTGAATACGGAAGAAATTAGGGTATTGAATTAATGCAAAAAAAAAAATTTATCAGAGTAATTTTGGGGTTTTTCCAGGTATGGCTCTGATACCATAATGGAATTTATGATATCTACATTATGAAAATGATTCTATGGAATGTATTGGATGATTTATTATCAGGTACAAGAGAGACATTATATAGTCTCTATTCCCAATCTTACAAAACACACTTCCTAACACACACTCTTCACACACTTGCACTTCTACACTCTATTAATATATACCTATTGGAATGAAAAAGCTGAAGCATCGGAAAACATCATTTCTCTTTTCATTGGTGTCAGGTGCACCAGGGATAACACCTGAACCAGGTGCAACTGAATAGTGACCTTGACTAATACTTGAACTGGTAGAAGGATCAGTTTTCAAAATCGATCTAGTCGGGGTTCCAGATTTCTTAGGTTCTTTAATATCAATTTCAGTAATGGGAACTGATCGTTTCCTTTTGCGTAAAAAACCCTCTTTGTAATGCAGGCTTTACAGTTAGGACAGGTCAGATCATGTGTCTCCTGCTCTTCTATTACTCTCTCAACATCCCATTCTATTATTTCTTCTGTATTACTCGCTTCAACTTCTCCAAATTGTAAATGCTTATTACCAACAAGTTTGACACTCGAATACCCATTTTCCAAAGGACTTTCAACATGCAAACCAGTTCGCTTTATTTCCTTTATCAGACTCTCATGGAAATTTGTTCCATTAACCAGACTCTTTTCAGCGTTTGGGTTACTCTTTTTAACCTCTAATTCATCTTTGGTTGGTGCTTTCTCAGCAGTGGAAAGCTCGGTAGATGGAGATCCTATCTCACTTGTCCCATTAGTACCATTGCTGGAAACAGCACCTACAATCATACGCCGAATTTAGACATTTCGTTAGGGATAATGCAAACATTGTATTGAAGGAAGAATTGTAAATGTAAAATATTGAATACAGATAAACTATTTTTTTATTATTATTATTTTTTGAAGCAAGGTAAACTAATGATTTACATGCTATGACATAACCACATAAGGTACACAAGAGATTGTACTGTTTAAATTATGCTTTTGAGTTTTAAGTTTACTTGTGCACCTTATAAACTCAGCTATCAGATCCACACTCTAGTTCTGTAGGTATTTTACGATTCATATGCACCTCAAATTGTGTATGTTCCTCTCCATTTTTCGTTGAATGTCACTTTCATTATCTACAAACCCTTGCCACACACATAAGATTTACACTTGGAACTATGATAGAATGAGTAAAAAAACAAGCCACAGTTGGGAGTAGATACAGGATCCATTATCTTGACTAGCCTTTCAAAAGCAACATTGCCCTTTCCGTTGTTAATTTATATTCAACTGACCTTTACTTTCTAAATCAAAACAATACTCCTGCCGACTTAGTGTTCCCATATCCATCGTCCTGTGGCAGTGTCCCTTAGGATTCTGAATTCGCCGATCAATCTCAAAAGAACAACTTTCCATTCGGTAGGTCCAAGCGCAGTGTCTGACACTTCCAAATTGCCGGAAGTAGCACAATAACGTAGTTAGGAATGATAAGAAGACCACTAATTAGCTGATGTGGTCTAAATTATATGCATCTATGTCTTATTTATTACAGTCCGTGGGTTATAGGCCCAAATGTGTCACTATCCAACTGCATAAAACCCAACAAAACAAATTTGATACAAAAAACCTATTATAACTCAACTGTCCATACTACCCTCACTTATAAACCGTTCAACTTAATTAACTGCTCAATAAATTGAATTCGACCTCATTATTTCCCTATTTAACTTCTGTCTTCAACAACTTCCAAAATCAAACCAATTCAGAATTTTCAAAATCATCACAAAAAAATCGTGAAACAGCATCATCGTCATCATCATCCATATCAAAAATCATCACATAAATCTCCCTGAAACAAACATCATCATATAATCATCATCATCAGTAGAATTGAGTCATCATCATCCTGAATTTCTGATTCTCAAACGGTTGTTCATCATCATCAGTAGAATTGAGTCTTCTACTTTTAACTCATCATCATCTCCCTGTAGTTCCTATTTCATTCTCTAACAGTTTCAACCTAACCAAAATCACTGAAGATCATTAAAAATGGTGAAGAAACAAGACAAAAAGAAAGATAAAAAGATGAACAAAAAACTTAATAAAACAGTTAAGAAACAAGAATCTCCAAAAGGTAAATCGAAGTTTATGGTTTCATCATATTCTGTGATTGTTTATGGTTGAAAATCAAAATGCATCAATGATTTTTAGTTTCGCAATTTTGGTTTCATCGATGAATTTGGTTAATAAGGTTTCATCTGTTTCGAAATCACCAGTTTCATAGTTAGGTTTCAATTACATTTTTCTGGAATTAGGTTTCACTGATTTTCATCTTGGTTTCATCTGCTTGTAGCATGATTTTAGGTTTCATCTGTTTTGACCTAATTTATATACTTAATGTCTATTACATTTTTCTGAAACTAGGTTTCACTGATTTTCATCTAGGTTTCATCTGTTTGTAGCATGGTTTTAGGTTTCATCTGTTTTGACCTAATTTATTTACTTAATGTCTATTTGTATGGAACCAAAACAGGTTTCATCATATTCTGTGTATGGTTGTGACCAACAGTGTTGGTGTTTTTTACTTAATGGTTATTTTGATGGAACCAATACAGGTTTCATCATATTCTGTGTATGGTTATGACAAACAGTGTTGGTGTTTTTTACTTAATGGGTATTTTGATGGAACCAAAATTGATTTCATCATATTCTGTATATGTATGGTTGTGACCAATGTGTTGATGTTTTTTACTTAAGGCCTATTTTTATGGAACCAAATTTGGTTTCATCATATTCTGTATATGTATGGTTGTGAACAAGAGTGTTGATGTTTTTTACTTAATGGGTATTTTGGTGGAACCAAAATTGGTTTCATCATATTCTGTATATGTATGGTTGTGAACAACAGTGTTGGTGTTTTTTACTTAATGGGTATTTTGATGGAACCAAAATTGGTTTCATCATATTCTGTGTATGGTTGTGACAAGTTCTGTTTGTGCTTATGGTTTACTTATTCTGTAACAGGAAAAAAAAGATTGACAAAACCAAATAGGTGCTCGTTGCACCATTTGTGTGCAGAGGCACCCAAGATAAAAGCTTTGATACAAAGTAAAGAAAAACACATGAAGGCACTTGTTGCTTGTCCATTTTGGCGTTTCTTCAAACCGTTCTTCGATGGTTCGCTGCAAGAAGAAAAATTGAAGAAAAGGACCAGAGCAATTCAGATGATCTTAGGGTCATATTATAAAAGTGTCAAGCATCAGAAACCAGATTGTTTCAAGTTGATGAGAGCAAGGAATATGATACTACAGACAACACCTGAACAGTTCGCTGTCATTTTTGGTCCACAAATGATGAAGAATGTAGATATACCCAAAGATGTTGAGCTGAAGAAAAAGGTAAACATGTTTGCGGACGAGTATTTTAAAGGAGATAAGAAGATGAGGAAAACTGATATTGTCAGAGCTATGATGGAAACTGCAACAGATGAAACCAAAGCTGAAGACTTCTTCAAGCTATTCATACTCTATCTATTGGTTTCGATATTTGTCCCAAACAAAGGTGGGCAGAATCTGACTTCAAAATACTTGTACCAAGTATTTGAGATGAATAAAGTGTGTTGGACTGATGTTTTTCATGAGTATCTAATTGAGTCTATAATTAAATCTAAAGAAGTTGATGATGTATCAGGTTGCGTCATTTACCCATTGGTAAGTTAATTTTGGTTTCTTTTGATTCATAAATTGTTTGTTTTTTATTTTTCCGAGTTTGATTACTAATTTAAATGTTGTGTTGTGTATTGTTTTTTTCAGTATTGGTTTGCTGAGATGACAAACATCACATTGAGACAAGATGGGAACAAAATGTACGGAAGGTTCTGATAGACACATTTTAGTGTCTAATTTGCACCTTAATTTCTAGTGAG
>JAJJMC010023549.1:699536-771745 GCA_023531435.1 Papaver californicum
ATATGGACTTGGGAAATGGACTAGTGGGCAAATGCATACATGTGCGGTGCTTCGCACCGAAGCACCGCAGGCCGCGGGCTTGCGGGCTTGCGGAGCTTGCGGGCTTGCGGTGCTTGCGTGTGCTTTTGCGTGTGTTTTTGGCGTGAGCCTTGGCGCGAGCCTTGGCGCGACCCATGGTGCGACCCATGGCGCGACCCTTGGTGCGAGCCTTGGCGTGAGCCTTGGCGTGAGCTTGACGTGTGCCTGGCGCGTGCCTGGCGCGTGCTTGCGTGTGCACACGTGTACCCATCAATGAGAAAACGTTTCTTTATTTTTAAATAAATATTTTACCGTTTTGAATTAAATGAAAAATAAAATCATAAATATTTTTTAAATAAAAGAATCTTAACGTTCGTGTTTTAATGGGGATTTAATATTTCAAATTAAATTTTCACCGTTTTAAAACTCAAAAGATTTCTTCTCCTATAAAAGAACAACAATACTAAGGTTTTCGTTTACCCCAGTCGCAGCCACTGTCCTGACGACTTTTCACCATCTTCCTGCTTTGTTTTGCGCACTAGTTTACATTCTTATTTTCATCTTCTGTTAAGTTCACAACGGGCCAACGAGCTTTGCTAGCTGGGTTGGTATCAGGTGATTTTATCCTGAATTCAAGTTTGTCACTGAAAGGGTATAGCAGCATCTTCCTGAAGGTGTACCTGGCAAATATTGAGTTAAGGACAGTCTGTTGAACAGGCGACTTCACCTCTCTGTGTTTTGAGTGTGTGTGCATTTTAATTCTAACCCTCCCTTAATCATCTTCAAATTCTCTGTGCTTGTTTTTCTCTGTTACAGGAAGTAATTATCCAACACTACATAAAGGAACCCCTCTTTACTCTGTAGTTCAGGAATGCAAATGAGACTTTTGCACTTGATTTATCATTTTTTAATTAATTTATTATGTATGTGATTAATGTTCGGCAGAGTATTGTAATAACCAATTATTGGGTTGAATTCAGTAGTTCATGAATTCCAATAATATAAATATATAGATTTTGTTAAAAAAAAAATTGTTTTACTACATATTTCGCGAATGATATTTCTGTTGCTTAAATTCATGTATCCGTCGCATTAATTAAATTAAGAAACATAAATAAACCTATTTAAACAACGTATGTATGCGTTACTTTAATTACATTAAGCAACTTTTATAAACGTTTCAATATGTAACAAATATTTGTTATGCCGTTATTGCAACGCATATAAGCGTTCCTAAAAATCAGGGTAACGTTTATAAACGTTACAAAATGGTCAAAATGGTGTAGTGAATAATATTAGTTTTTGTTGGTTCCAAGTATAAAACAGTTTATTAATAAGAAACCTAATCGTAACAATAACCAATTCATAAATTTGTTTGAACGTGTGATTCTTTTAATTTCAAACACAACAAAAGTTTCCACACATATCTTCTCCTTTAAAGGGTTAATATTTTCCTGCGCCCACGTTGAATGGTGAGAAAACCCACCTCACCGTTCAACGGTGAACAATACCCACCCTTAGAACTCAAATGCCATGGGTCTGAATTTTTCTTTGTACTACATAAAGGAACCCCCTCTTTACTCTGTAGTTCAGGAATACAAATGAGACTTTTGCACTTAATTTATAGTCATTTTTTATTAACTTATTGTGTATGTGATTAATGTTGGGTGGAGTGTTGTAATAACCAATTATTGGGTTGAATTCAGTAATTCATGAATTCCAATAATATAAATATACAGATTTTGTTAAAAAAAAATTGTTTTACTACATATTTCGCAATGGATATTTCTGTTGCTTAATCATTTATTTGCTGTTAATAACATCATCCACCTTACAATACCGTAATAACATCATCCCCACAAAAAATAAAAAAAATGAAGAAAAAAACCAAATAAATACGAAAAAAAAAAGTCTCAGCTATCCAATACCCATATGTCTCTCTCCCTCTCTTTTTCTCTCTAAAGCTTGATTTTGGTATTTGAATATTTTGATTTTTTCAAAAACCTTAATTATTTTTTTCTTCAGACTTTCACATTATTTTCGTCAACAACAACCACCAAGTTCAAGTTCTCTTGCGGTACTCTCTCTCTGTTTCTATCTGAATCTGAGACCAAAGTTACGTTTTAGGGTTTTCTGAGATCAAAGTTTCGTTTTAGGTTGTTTTTTTAAGTGTTGATGTAGTTGTTGTTGCAGGCGGATGAGAAGAGGCCATATATACATAAACATGGAATTCAAGCACTTCGAGGGATATGAAAATTTTAGAAAAGTGTTGATCTCTTATTACCTAGAACCCCATTTGTTAGAATTTTAAGTATAAATTTTCGATCTTTTTATGCTTCTATTTTGATTTTACTTAAATTGCTTTCAAAGTGTTTGTTTAAATGTTTGAATGAAAGATTTGGATTTGAGTAAAATTATACCTAGAATGTGATCTACCCTGTGGGGTTTACTTGGTTAGCTAGTGTTATGTGTTTTGAGAGAAGTATGATCTGATTTTTTTGTTTGTGTTTGATTTGTCTTTGGATAAAGAACTTCATATAGCAAGACTAATTTCATGTACATATTTCTGTTTAATCTATGTTTGTTTCAACTAAAAAACTAATCTATGTTTGTTAAGCATAATAGTTTGTCATTCGTGATGAATTTTATATTTTTTCTGCACTTGGTATTCGATAGATCAACTTAGTGCATCTCTGCAAAATCTTATAGGGAAATTTTCGGTTTGGTCCAATTTTAAGAGGTTCTAAGTTAGTTTGGTCCACCAATAAGTAAGGAAGTTTAGTTTAGTCCTTATTTATTTGAAAATGTTAAAATAACTAAAATAACCTTTCTCTCTTTTACTTTTCTCTCTTATTAAAATGTAGAAAAAAAACTTAAAAATTAATTATCTCTCAAATCATAAGTCGAAAATTAAAAAATCTTATACATTCGGAAAGCTCTTGACGATATTTATCCAACGAATACCAATTATAATATTTTTTGAAACTTTAAAAAATTTAGTATTAATAATGGTAGTTTATATTCAAGAATGAACACCATAATCATTACACCATGTGGCCTATTTTGAGATACATTGATTTTTTGGTTTAAGACGCGTATAAAGATAGCTAATGATGCTACTCATATATGAGTCTCAAACTAAAAATATGTGTTATTTTAATTAAGATTAATCTGAAATAATTAAAAGATACCTATGTTACCCTTAATGTCTTAGAATACGACATAATTATAAATTTTAAACTTTTTATAATTTATTAATAAATTCAATTATAGATCTTTATATTTTCTTTTTCATTTTAATTGCTCTGTTTCATTCCTCCAAAACTCCAAACTTTCCCCCCAAAAATTTTCCTTTTCTTTCCAATTTCCTAAACCATCTCAGTGATCTCACACAAATCTCCCCCTAAACCTTGTCTCACAAGATTCACAGCATTGATTTTGAACTCAGTTCAATGTTCTTACAATAACTTTCCCCAATTATTTCCCCTCATTTTAATTTTATTTTTTTAAGGAAACATTAAAATATAAAAAACTCATGAAAACTAGAAACTGTGTACTCAAGTTTCTCTTTTTCTTCCTCCTTCTTCTTCACTCTGACAGAGTTCAGCAACCCTAGAACTCGATTTCTCAAGCTCTCGTTTACGAATCGATTAAAACTAGGAACTTTAGCTCGTGTTTCGTTGTCTCTTCTCCTTCACTCTCACAAAGTTCAGTAAACCCTAGAACTCGATTTCTCAGCTCTCGTTTCTCATCTCAGAGATGAATCTAAAATAAATCAGAAATCAGTCCTAAGCTTATTTCAAGAAATCAATGATCTGATTTCACAGATTTTGAGTAACCTAATCTAAGGTATGAAAACCCATTTCATATCCTTTGGATATTGTGATTTTGTAAACCAAGTAGCAGATCCAAGTACACACTGAGAAGTATAAACCCTAACTCTATTCAGTAGAAGATTCAACAATTTTGTAAACCCTAGAAAATTAATTTTGTATCTTATCTTTGAAAATCGCAGAAGAAAGCTGAAGTACCATTCCTAGAAGATTGAAGTACAACTCTTTGAATATTAAAGTAGAAATTCTAACCATATTGCTTGTTTTTGGTTTTGAATCTTGATTTGAGCTTATTCATGTAGTATTTTTTTCTATATATTCTCAACTTGTGTTTGTTAGTTGATCCATGGTATTTTAAAGCATGGGTATGTGTGTGACTTTAGTTTTATGAAGTGATTTAGCTATCTTTTTAGAAATGCATATGTTCGGTTGAGGTTCTAGAGTTTTCAGTTAGGTTTGAGAAACTGGTGTAGATTCATGTTCCGAGTTGTTTATACAAGGTGTACAAAGTATGTGGATCGAGAAATCGAATGTGAAACTGGTTTCTATTCATGTTCTGAGTTGTTTTGCTCTTTATAATTTTGTAAGCTTATATGGTATTGCTGGTTTATGCCTATAAAATCTCGGTTGCTTATGAAGTCAACAAAAGATGAGAAACTGGTGTAGATTCATGTTCCGAGTTGTTTATACATGTTGTTTGCTGTCTGAAGTCACAGCTCTAAAGATGAGGTCTATATCCACGGCAGGAGCAAATGGTAATGTTGAAAATGGTTGTTCAGCCCCTAAAGATGCTGCTTCAATGTGTGGAAGCTTTTATGATACTCCAAAGTCTTCTGGTTTTTATAAGACTACAAAGGTTTCCTCCGAGTACTAGCAGTTGTATTTTATTTTTGTTCTTGTTTGTTTCTGCTTTACAAATCAGATTTATAACATTATATTCACAGGTTCACGATATTTTTAAGGGTTATTCTGTTCGGCTCCATTTCTTGCGCTGCAGAAATATGACACCTTCTTAACCATGGTTTTGCTGCTATCCAAATACAAAATGAAGAGCCGACCGGTGGTTGATCTGGGGGAAGGAAATATTGATAATATTATAACACATTCTTATGTGGTTCATAAGTTGGCGGAATGTGTTGGACTTCATTGGTTTGAGAGCTGGAGAACGAAGAAGCTTAACGATCTTGGTCTTCCAATCATAAAACCTCATCAGTTGATCAAGGTATCCCCTCTTCTATTCTTGACTTTCGTGTAAGTCGTACATGGTCGATGATTTTGGCCCTAGCAAATATCTCTTCTTTTTTGTTCAAATTAAACTTCATATGGTAAAGAATAATCATTTGTCTGAAATAACTCCAAGTATCATTAATGCATTAAAAGTCACGGCCGTGATAGATTTGTTTCTTATTTCTTTGCAATGTACAAGAAAGGAAGAGAATGATTTGACTTCAAATTTGACTTTGTGTTGCTAATTAGTAATTACTTTTGAAATACCTGTTTTCTTCCCTTGTAAGGTGTACGAGGAGGAACCTGTCTCAAGGCGTTTAAACTGATGAGAGAAAAGAGGATTCAAGGGCTTCCATTGGTTGCCGGTAACGGACAAAAGGAAGTTGGCCTAAATTGAGTTTCCTAGACCAAGTGAGCATCCCTGTAAACTTATCGTATTTGCGAAGTTGTTTTAGTTTATATGAACATTGGAGTGAAGGATCTACTGATTCCATATCGTATTTTCCTATTTGGTTTATTCGTTTCCATTTTTGCATAGAGTTTACATTAACTAAATGTATAACTTACCATGTATATAGCTTGTATGGTAGACATGCTGGTGGAGATAGAGGCTGTGGTGGTGGTAGTCGTGGCATAGGAGGAGGATGTGGTGGTGGTGAAATGGACGGTGGAAGTAAAGTTATTGTTGAACCATATATACATGAAGGGTTTTTATTGCTAAGGGTAAAGAAGATGCACATGTTTCTGGGTACTCTGTTTATGGTGAGAAGAGAGTTCTTGTTCAGAATGATGATGGGACAAAGATTGAATACATAGTCTGGGAATCCTTTTAGATCAAAGCTTGCTGCTGCTATTCTCGAAGGTGTTGAGTTGACAATATATGGATTTTAAGTATTACATGATATTCTATTTGTGACTTTCGCTAAGTTATCATTATGTAACTCTGAACTTTGCTTTGAAATTTCAGGTATGTGGAGCTAGGGTTTTGTATCTTGGAGATGCTTCAGGCACTACTGTCTCTCATGTGATGACCTTATTGGACCTGTAAGTTTGATTTTGAATAGGTTTTGAAATTTGATTTAGTTTTTTTAATTTTCGTGTTCTCCGATTTTTGAATGTTTTATTTGTAAATAGACTGATGTTGTGTATGTTGTAGAGTTTTCACATAGAAGTGGAAGGGATTTGGTTAACATGGTGTTATACCCATCATTGAAGATGCTAGACATCCTGCTAAGTATAGAATGTTGGTTACAATGGTTGATGTTATTTTTTCTTAGGTTGCTCAACCTGACCAGGTATGTGCACAACTTATATGAGTTGTGCGAAAATTTATCTTTTCATATGTTAGGTGTGTAATTTACCTTGTATGCACTACAACCATCTTCCATATCAAATGTTGTACTCCAGGTTAAACATACACTTGTGTTAGTGTTACTTTACATCAGTATTTAGTTTTTCAGTTTGTGAAACTCTTATCTACAAAAGAACTTATTAATAATCTAGAAACAATCTATGCAGGGGACTTAAAAACATCATAAGGCTGTACATTAAAAGGTCAATTGCTCAGAGTGGGAGTTGGTCCAAATTCCTTCTAGGTGATTTCAAACTGTTTGCAAAACTTTTATTTTTGATTGGCTAACGGTTTGCATAACTTCTGTTTGATTGAAAATAGAGAGAACATTTGGTCATTTCAGCAGATTCTTTTGGCACTCGTTGTGTTAGCTTGATGGATGGATACTTGATGGTACAAGTATCCATATTTGCACGCTGAAATTGTATTAAACTGATGTAATTTTTTTAAAGGAAATATTGCTACATTCTGCATTGTAGTGCCAATATTGCAACATTCTGCATTGTAGTGTCAATCTTTTATAGGTTCAGATAAAGAAAGAAGCATTGTAGTGTCAATATTGCTACATTCTGGTAGGGGATATCAAGGTGCACCTTTTTTATTTTTTTTGTTTCAAGTAAGCTCATATACTTCTTCTTTCTATCATGATCAGTGTTAGATCCATCGTTTATTTGAATCTTCATAACTATGGAAGTGGAAGGAATCCTTGGGGTTAGTTGAAACCCAAGTATATTGAAAAGGTCAGTAATCTGCATACCGCAATTATTGTTTCATTGAGTAATGTAAAAGTAGATCTTTTTTTAACATCATATATGAAGTAATTTGACTCGTTTTTAAAGATTTATGTGCCCAAATATCTCTCAACATTATATGGTTCTTTCCAAGTAAGGCAAAGTATTTGGAAATAAGATAAGGGTATCAAGTTTTTTTCTATCTAATAGGACCAATTTACTTGAGCTATCATATCAAAACATTCTGCTTAGGTTATCAATACATTCTACTTCATCTGCAGCCAAAGAGCATTTTTATTTGAACGGTTGGGTTTTGTTACTGAAGTGCTTAATTACAGGTAACTGTGGCATTGGAAAAAGCCCTCTTTCAGACGATTATTTTGTTAACAGGAAGCTTTATCTGAATGTGGATTTCTACTCAGTTTAATCTACAGGTGTGTCCTGACATATTGTTTTTTGTTCTCTTATCAGTGAATTCTATGTTAAATGGTATCTAGATTTTATTTTTGTTAATCAGGGCTATTGGATTCCTTGGGATACCCTCAAACTCATTCCAGGTACTCGTTTGATAACTAACACTTTATCCTATCTTTAACATTTTTTGGTCATTATAAAAAAACCAAAATGAAGAAAAAAATACCCTTTCTTTGTTAATCTGATATGAAAAATTACCATTTCTTCGTTAACCTCATGTATGATATATGATGCTTAGTTTATAGCGGATGGTGTATCTGAATTTGTTTTCTTATTTTCTTTGATTTGCTTCATTTGCAGATTGTACCCAGTTCAAGTGAGAGCCAACAACTGATGATGACCACCAAAACTTCTTCACAAGCTACAAGCATCAGTAATACTAACGAAGGTTAGGATTGTTTTTGAAAAAAAGACTGTTATCTCATATCCTTTCATAATAAAAGGCCGCCAAGGCGAACGATGTGGTTATCCAGATTTGATCTTAGCTCTACTTAGTCAGTTACATATCCTAAGAACCCGATCTACCTAGAGCTCGAAGTTATGAAAACAAAAGAAAGTTTTAATGTAGAAAGGATTGTTGATTGAATGATTGATTAATTGATTGATAATGAATGTTGAAATTGATTCATATGTGATGGTGAATGCAATTAATTGAATTATTGGGATCATATGTGACTGAGAACAGAATAGTGCAGGTGCAGGAAATTTTGGTTTTGGGAATCCCAATCAAAAAATTAGGTTTTCTTTAAATCATTCTAAAGTTTGAGACCTATATAAGCTACACTTGAAATAAATATAGGTGGCAAAAACAAATGCGACGGAAAATATGTGTGGCATCATATGTTGTCAGCAAATTTTGAGACCCATAAATAATAGTCGCAAATAAGGAAGTAACGATTTTATGTGTCCCTTAAATTAATTAAGCGTCGTTTTAGTTGACCAAATAAATAATTTTGGTTCACCTACAAACGTCGCTAAATTAGGAGATGAAGTTATGCGTCGCTTTAAGTAAAAAGTGACGACTATAAGTGTCGCTTTAACCTTACCAAAAAATAAGTACGCATAATTTGAGGCACTTATAAACGTTGCTTAAATTCAAAGCAACAGTTTATATGTCTCAAATCAGGTGATTTGGTTTAGTGTATGGTATTTCATTTTGTAGAATGAACTCGTAATGTTGGTAGTTCATTATAGCAGTTCATTTTGTATAATGAACTCGTAATAGTAATGGTAGTTCATGATGTAAAATGAACTCGCATAGTTAGTTCATTACAATGTTAGTCAATTCTAGCAGTTCATCAGGATAAAAATTTAAAAAACTGAATTAATACTGTCACGTTAACCAAAAAAAATATTAAAAAATACTTAACAACTCAAAACGTATGAAAAATGTTGGTCACTGAACATACACATAGAAAGAAAAGAAAAAAAAAGTTGTATCTTTATAGAAGATCAACAAAATTGGAAGGAAATTCCTCAATCACTACTTTATAAAAACATCTGGATGTCAAACAACATCTTCTCATCGTCCTTAGTTATAAATTGTTAGCAACTCCCACTACGTCCAGTACAATGAAGGTATTTCTCAGGATGGGTTAGAAGATGGTAGTTAATAACAAGGGAGACTTGCTGGACATCAATATAAAGAGCAAGAAGAATGGTAATGATATGGACACGGGAGGAACCATATCTGACTTCACGCATGATAACATTTCTGGTGTTTTGGTCCATATCTCCATGAGTGGCTAAGACAATATGGTCATGACCTCTCATCTTGTCAATCAACCAGTTAACCTTATGCCCGGTGTTAACAAATACGACAGTCTGGATAATGGCCATTGTCTCATACATATCACAAAGTGTCTCGAGTTTCCATTCCTCCTTTTCAACATTGATATAAAATTGCTTGATACTCTCAAGGGTAAGCTTAACCAAACTTCTTACTGGTTTGTCCATGAAATTCCTTGTAATCTCAAGAGATTCAAGAGACATTGTGGAAGAGAAAACACCAACCTGAACTTTTGATGCAATGGGTTGGAAAATATCATAAACCTGTTTGAGAAAATATTTCAATAATTAAATCATAGTTGATAGTAAAACCAGGTCATGGATTTATGAGTTAAATGAATAAATCAAAAATTAGTTAGTTAACTAACAAATGAAATCTATATCTCTGAATTTCCAAACTCAGCCTAAATATGAGAGTGTGATTGAACAGGTTCAAAGATTTATGAGAACACAAATATACCCAACATCAATCTAATATCAACACAAAATGCACTAAGAATAAGATACATCAAGCAATAACACAGGATGCACCCAGAGAATCCAATGTTTCTATTTTTATTCTTATTTTGAGTGACAACACATGATGTACCTGGATGCATCCGGTAATAACATATGATGAAACCAGCTTCACCTAATAACAACACATGATGAAACCAGGTTCATCCAGTGTAACACAGGATGTACCCAGGTGCATCTACTGACAACACATTATGTACCCATGTGGATTCAATGTATACACGATGAAACCCGGTTCATCTAGTGGTAATACAAGATGTACCTATGTACATCTAGTGACAACACAATATGTACTCAGGTGGACACATGATGAAACCAGGTGCATCAGAGTATACATTGAGATGAAAACAATTTAACCAAATAAAAAACAATATGATATTAGTTTCATACTAGTTTAAAGTTTAAACATGGATGAAAATAAATTCAACCAAATCTAAAACCGGATGATACCAATTTTATCCATGTTTTCGTAAGAAAAAAAGAAAGCATATTCTTTGTTTTTCTTCAGTACTCTTTTTGTTTTTGCTTCCTACAACAATTTAAATCGTATTTCATTCAAATTTTAATCAAATTGAACCCAATATAATACAGGATAAAACTAGTTTCATCTGGTTTAAACATGGGAGAAACCAAATTCAACCCAATGTAAAACAGGATGAAACTGGTTTCATCATATCTCAAATGTGGATGAAACCAAATTTGACCCTATCTAAAACAGATTGATACCAGTTTCATCCTAGATAGAATGTTGAAAGTTTGTGGAGTTTCACCTGAATAATTCATAACAATATGTTCAAGCGTTGATAAGTTAGACAAGGAAGCGTTTAAAGATATAAAGAAGAAAATGGTGAGTACAACATGTATTAGTTTGGAGTAAGATGGAATAGCCAGGAAAACCACTACTACACTATTGGTCACATGAAAAAAAATAAAAAATGTCTCTCTCTCTCTCAAGGAATATCTTGATTAGTGGTCAACATTGAATTAACATATCACCTGCTCAATATAATGTTAAAAATCCCAAACAATTGGGGGCTCTAGTGATGATACTTTAAGCTCCTAAATCATAGCCATATGATGATGAACAATGGGATCAGTGATGTTCATAAAATAATTAAAGGTTGAGGATCTTTCATGCATGATTTGTTTTTTTCAACCCAATCTAAAACAGGATGAAACCGGTTTCGTCCTAATTTAAACATGGATGAAACCAAATTTAACCCATTTTAAAACAGGATGAAACTAGTTTCATCCACATCAATCATAAGTAATTTAACATTTCAATCATAAGAAATCAGAGATAAAAAACACTCAATTACCTCTCACGAATAAATCACTCAGTTAGATCCAGTTACAAGGAATTTAATCATTATTAACATAATTGCAATGAAGCAAAATCTAACCATTTAGATGATATGGTTTCATTCAATTTGTATTAGAACAAGCAAAAAGTAAACCAAACCCTAAATTTAAAACATCAACACAACTATAAAAGGTGAAATTGAAACCCCTAATATGTAATTAGAGAAGAAAATGAAGATAATAGCAAAACTGCATCTATAAGATGTTTGTTGATACCTGTGATTGTGGTGTTTGTGGAGGTGTAGATGATGGATGGTGGTGTTTTTCGAGGTATGGTGGAAGAAGATAACGTCGACAGTGGAGATGATGGTGTTGGTTTTGATGATGGTGGTGAAGGAGGAGAAAAAGATGATGATGTCGATGTTGATGCTCGTGTTGGTGTTTGTGGTGGTGGAGGAAGATGTTGGTGATGGTGGAGATGGTGGAGACATGTTCCTAGTATTGAGATGGTAAGTAAACTGATTTTTATTAAGTAACATCGATGTTTACAAAAGTGTTAGAGGACTAATGGATATTTTTGTCCAATTTAGTATAACTTGTCACTTGTCCATTTAACCCATCTCAAAACTTTAGTCGTCCACTAGAACCAGATTTAATGGTTTTCAGGGCATATGGCCCATTAGATCTTTAAAGTATCATGTGGCAAAACAATGTGTTTAAAATAAAAGGACACGATGAGTTTAAAATATCAATTATACTGTACAGACTTATTTTCAATCGATTTATACTAAAATAGAATGAGTTGGCTTTTAAAACTAATAAGACACTAATAAAATGGTTAATTTCATATCAAGTTTCATTTATTTTATTTTATTTATATTTTATACAAAGATTACTCATCATCATCTTCCATTAATTAGTTGGATGGATATTTTCGGGTTTTAATTGAAGTTTTAAACCAGAGTTCACAAGGGATTTCTTTTGAGTGTTCAATTAGGGTTCCAATTTGAGCTTCATTGATGTTGTAATAAGGTTGAGGTTTTATTAATGGGTGGCATTCAATTTTGATAATTTTGAATCAGAATTAAAAAACTTATTGTATTTATATCAGATGAACATTTCCTTAATTAGGGTCAGAATACGATGAAACAAATTATTAATGATAGAATCATGGTTTTACCAAAAAGTTGGTGGAGAAAAAAAGAGATCCAATGATAAAATCAAGAGATTTGAGAAGATGAATGATAAGGATGATTCACTAAAATTCGATAAAATAAAATTAAGAGATTTTGAAGTAAAGATAGAATGTTTATGAAATTAGAATTGCAAAAATAAAAAAAAAATACGACAGTTTCTTAATTTGAATAGCTATCTCATTCGGTTGGTTAAGAAAACGATCGAAGATAAGTTAGTATAGCATTGTTATTAAAATAAAGGGATACGTAATTCATCTTCATATTTTTTTGCCAAATTAGAGACATATGGTTAACAAGAATCAACAATATTTTTCAAACAATTAGTTTAACACTAGTGGAAAATGGCCTATCTAAGACACTAAGGAATGACACAAACTAAATACCGCTAATGTGTCGTTGAAATTTTAAAAAAGTGGAAACAATCAACGGTACTTTACTAAAGTCAAGATGTCATTGTATTAGAACTTGTTGACCTATACAACGACACTTTGACAGTATTAGTTTCCTGATAGGATATTCCACCTGTATGGTTAGGATCAAATATCTCTCCTCACCCCATCTCTATCCTAAAGCAGAGAGAGAAAAACATTATCCTTCTCCCTCGTCTCTCTCTTCTTCTCCTTCTCCGCTTCCCTTTCTATTTCTCCCTCGTCTCTTTCTCCTTCAACTGATGAAAGAGTTGAAAAATCCCCTCAACTTACCAGAAATAAAACCGAAACCTGTGAGAAATCAATAACCTAATCTCTTATCTGTAACCCATTTTATAGAAATCAAATCTAACTTTGATTAACCTGATTTCGTAAACCCTAGAGAGTAGATTTTGAGACTTTAAGAAGAATCAAGTGTTAACCCTAGAAAGTTGATTTTGCAATCTCTGAGAAGAAGAATCAGGTTAACCTAAACTTATTACTTATTTTTGCTTTTGATTTTGCAATCTCTGAGAAGAAGGCTTAATTGGGTTTGTATTTTTTGATCTATACATAACCTTAAGGCTTATGTGAAGCAACTTAAGATTTCCCAATGGTGAGAAGAACTAAAAATTTTCATTTAGGTTGTGTTCATATTTAATACGTTTATTTGTGTTCTTGCTGATTCTAGTTTTATGTAGCTCTAAAGTATCTGGAAACGGAGGAAATTAATCATTGTACGCTTCTAACCGGGACTCCTCTACAGGTTTATTCTTCTTCTTGATCAGTCTTCACTTCTAACTGGGACTCCTATTTCTGTTTGATATGCTCTGCAGAACATTCTTGATGAGCTGTCCATGCTGATACACTTCCTGAATGCTGGAAAAGCCAGTTTTATGTCCCATTGATACTCACCAACAAAGAACCAAGGTAGATTTCAAAGATTAAAAGATGGTTTTGACTTGCAGTAAATACTTGTAGTTTTCAAGTTTGGAGGAGTTCCAAGAGGAGCTTTAAGGAAATCAATCAAGATGAGCAGATTGCAAGGCTCTGTAAAATGTTGGCGCCACATCTTCCCAGAAGTACAAATCTGAATCTGCAATTGAAGCTGTACAACAACAAAAAACCTTAGTTGTGCTCGGCATTTAGTAAAACTTATAATATTTTTTTGGAGCCGTGAAAGCTTTCATTTACAGATTGCAGTGCTTGTTTATCACATTTTCTCTGCCATTAAAGAGTTGTATACCCTGTTACAATTGGACTTCATTTTTAATATCTGTTTGAATCTAAGATGCTTGTAAATGTTTCAAAGAGAATATTCTGGATTTCCAATTTAAATTGAGATATTGAAAGTTGTAGTCATTGGTTTGAACAAATCAGTGTCGTCTTGTGCCGAAGGATTAAGGGTTTGGTACTGAAATGGATTTGTAGTGTGTGCTTTGTTGTATGGTTTTGTGGTCTGATTATCTGGACTAGGACCCTATGCAGAACATTTGAAGAAATGGAATTTCATAGTTATTGCTTAAGTTTCAGACTTAAAACGGTCCTGATTTTCCATGTCAGTGACATAGATAAAGAAGTTCTGTAATGCTCTCATGGTGTTTGTAGAAATTTGTGATTCAGACTCAGCTATTTGGGGGTTTCAATAGACATATTGCTTGGTGAAATAGGAACATAAAACCTTAAGGAAAGATACTGTTGCATGTACTTATGATTGTGTATTGTTGTAGATAATTTTGAATGTTGGATGTTTTATGTTTATAAGGAGTTAGAATGCGCTATTCAAGTGACACGCAGAGCCTTAGTACAGCTCATACAGAGCTCCTAGACACTAGTAGTATACTAGATACTGATAAGCAAGACTCTGATATGGAATTGTAACTTGAATGTAATGATTACGTCTTTCTTGGGTTACAAATGATACTACAATTGCATAGTGATTGATTGATTTCATTGCTGGTTCTAATTTTGTGTGTTTTTGGCTTGATTGACTAGACATTTCCTAGTCCGGTTAGTAATCCTTCAAAGCTACCCAAATTGAACTACATGGTGATATCTTGTCGTGGTGCTTACTATACTTAAACTTAGTCTTATATTAATTCTTCCCATATGTTCCATTTGTTTCAGAACTTCTACATTTATCTTGGTTTGGTTGAGCATTTGCTTTAATGGGTGGTGGAGAGTTATCTTGGACTGGAGGAGGAAACATCAATCAGCTTGGTGCAAGAGGTGCTGGCGAGGAAGGTCAACTTATGAGGTTTGTTACCGACAGAACAGCACAGCAACGATTGTTGCTTGAAGTTGCTAGGCAATGCCAAGAAGCTGGGATATACGACAAAGTAAACCTCTGCCTCACTTGTTTTTTTAAATACCTTGTAGGAAATGCATAATTAGCCAACTTCAATTTTAATTTTTGAGTCTATATCAATAACCTTCCATAGTCATTATTTACCAGAAAAAAAGATCTTTTGTTAGATGACTATATATTCTTCTACACGCACAGTAGAAATAAAATGTGCTATGTTGTCTAAGTCTTTCGTTATAGAGATCTTTAGTATATCCCATATATCTTTATTGTAGAAGAGTATAGATGTCAGATCGTCACGAAACATGAAAGGATTTATCTTATATGTTATCTTTAGTATATCCCATATATCTTTATAGTAGAAGTTTATAGATGTCAGATCGTCACGAAACATGAAAGGCTTTATCTTATATGCTATCTGTCTGTTCTGGCATTTAGATGTATAGGTCATTTGGCACCTTGTCTGTCATTAAGCTTGTTGCATTGCTGAAGAAAGATTCTTATTTTGAGACACTAAATGTTCATTTTCAGTTTCAGATTACATATTTGTAGTGGTTGATTGATGTTGAAATCTTATTTTCGCTACAGATGCACCATTTGAAAGTGCATGGGCATAGTTCGTCATCAGACAGTTTATTATTTTGATGGTTTGAACTATTGTCTTTAAGAAACCTTGAACTTTAGGACTCGTAGCACTTCTTTTAATAAACCTTGAACTTATTAACTAGGACTTGAATCTTTTTTTGTATGATTTTGAACTAAATTTGTGAATACAGTTTTAATAATGTAATGGACTTGTCATTTTTTATGGATGAATCAGGTTTTATTATTTGAATTGTCATTTGAATTTCAGTGTAATTCGACTTTGAATCAGAATTATTTCAGCCCAGTCAGAATGAGTGCAATCAGTCAGCCAGATCTGATTTTTTTTATTTATTAATATATATAAATCTATACGACGTTACCTAGTTGTCGTACCTAGCGGAATTCGAACATATCGTAAATTTAATTTATTCAGGGTCACCTGTTTCACAAAAAGACAGCTAATCGACGGCACTCTTAGGGGCAACTCCAAAGTGTCGTATAACTCACTTATACGACACTATCTAAGTATCTTAAAATGGCTTTTTTCCACTAGTGTAAAATGAAGGGACACAACTAATGTAGCAAAATAACGGGTTTAAGATTAATGAATTACAATTTATGTAGCAAAACAATGGGTTTAAAATGAAGGGACACAATTTATATCACAATTTTCCATGTTTTCTAATAAAAAATATATTTTTAATAATTAAATTAGTATTATTACATATAATAGATACACTGTTGTAATATCCAAAAAATCTTATTATTTAATAAATTTTTACGTCAATACGTTTCATTCTTATTTCATATTTTTTTGAGTTCATCTTTTTATTTTATCACACTTTTAATCATGATCTAATAAAATAATAATTACTTAGTTATGCACAGAAAATAACTAATAAAATATCTAATTACTATTACACGTTCTTGTTTCAACTCTTTCAATTCTTTCTCAGCATCTTATGTTGCTCCTTGCACACCCTTTTTCTATCCTTCTCCTTTTTTTTCTTCTTTTGCGAGTCTTTTCCTTGCTAACACATCAGCTTTTGTTCTCCTTGCCTCCTCTTTTTTTCGTGTCTGATTACGTTCCTGTTGTCTAGATTTTTCTTTCTTCATCTGTTATTGCTCACGCTCTCATTCTTCTTTTTGTCCCTGATTCAATTCATGTTCCCTAGTTTGCTGATCCTTCCTCCTTTTTCATTCACAGTTCCGTTTTTTTTTTCATCATAAGGTGTTGTTTCCTCTTCCTGGTGTATTTGTTATCTCTTTAACTTTCTCTTGCTTTAGTCTTTCCCGCTCACACTGTCTTTCTTCTCTTTGTCTCTGATTCAATTCCTTAAACCTATCTTTTTTCTCCTTATGCTGTTCTCGCTCACGTTCCCATTTTCTTTTGTTATGATCTGACGTTGTTTCTTCTTTTCCTCTTCCTGATTTTTTCTTTCCTTAGCTATCTCAATGACTTTCACTTAAGGTTCTTTTCTATAACCTACAGAAAAAAAAAAAGAGAGGAAATTAAGAAACAAAACTATATCTCATAAAGCAAACTCCACTAGAACAAGACTATCTCATAAAGCAATATGACGAATCTATATCATATGAGGAGAGCAATATGTGTTCTGCGTAAATCTGGCAATATATGTACTTTTCATCTTTTTCTATCTAATTTTATTTTAACAAAATATACAACTTTTGGAGAAAATTAAGAAAGAGAAAAGAAACTTTTGTAAGCTCCAAAGAAAAGAATAAAGTTATTAATGAAAGGTTGGATCTTGAAGAAAAAGGATGAATAAGTTATCGAAAACAATTAGTGAATTAATTAAAATACACTTGTATGAAAGAAAATAAAAAAAATGATTTGATCAGATAATGATGTGAGTGCTAAAAAAGCACCACTACCTCCTCCTCAAAGTGTGAGCGCCAAAAATGAATGAAGTGTACCAAGTTCACAGCCAAATTCAGTCAGGTCCGCATGAACGCTGTGCGCAGCCCGGGACAGCAGCTTAGGCCCACACAAGCTCACATCAATATAGCCCATCGTCTATTACATCCTCCAAGCCCGCAGCAGAGAAGAGAACACAATCATGGCCCATTATTGTCCGAAAGTTGTAGTGAGCCTTGTTAGGAAATAAAATAGAAGCGACACGTGTAAGACGATGAAGAAAGAAACAGTGAAATTAAGAAGGACGAGAAGCACACAATCAAAGCCATATTAAAGTAGCGAAACGGGACAGAAGTGACAGGATGAGTAAATCTCTGCACGATTGACACGTACGATCGGGAAAGTAATATCACACTGATCGAAACAGACGGCATTAAATACATATAGAACGGGAAAGGAAGAATAATGATGAGCATGGAGCGGGAAAGTAAGGTAATAATTACTTTACTGACACATATGATCGGGACGAAGTTGATATTCAAGGAATGAAGAGCACGTGTAAACCATGCAAAGAGCGCACCAAAGAGAAAACATGACCTGTCAATCTTATAAGCATCTCGATCCTAATATAATAAGAAGAACGATGGTTGCTATCGGGACAAATGGGACCCGCTACTATAACTATAAATAGAAGAGAACATTCAACGAAGAAGGGGTCGGAAAAATTGAGAAGAAAAAAAGGGAGAAAGGAAGATTAAGAAGGGCAGAAGGAAAAAGATTATTAGGTATGAACTGTGGATGATTAAATCCAAAAGATAGGACATTCATGATAAAATTTCTTGCTTTAAATAGAAGATGTATTTGGAATTGTAGTTTTGATCAGGTTTATGATCTGTAAATGATTGGATTGTTAAAATATTTATCAAATCATTATTCTTAAAGATGATTCTATGTATCAGCTCATTTATTAAAATCTTATGTTGATTATACAATCTTCAAATCGTTGGTTGTTAATGTCAATGGGAAAATTGACATAAACAAGCCTCTCATGATTCCGCACCCAATTTATATTTCATTCCCGCACAGCCAAATCAAGTACGCAGCAACACAAACTTAAACTTAAAATCTCACATAGCATTTCCCGCTCGACATTCATATTTGAATATAGAAACTCCCGCACTTTCATGTCCGCTCCCAATTAAAACTTAATTGCTTACAGCAGCAACTGGTCCGCACCCAACAGTGATTGGACCGCACCCAACAGCAACTGGTTCGCACCCAACACTAACTGGTCCGCAAACATGGAGCGCACCATTCCCGTAGCAGGACCACTTTCATTTCCCGCCCAAGTTCAAGCTTGTCCGTAGCTCAAATGTGAGTGCCAAAAAAGCACCACTACCTCCTCCTCAAATTATGAGTGTCAAAAAAGTACCACTATCTCTTTCCTCCTTCTTTTCTCTTGTGGGAGCACTAACACCTCCTTCTTCCTCTTTTTCTCTTATGTGGACACGTGGCGGACTCTATTGACACGTGGCGGACTCTATTGACATGTGGCAAAGGGGCATTTTAGTAAATGTCATTTTTCATTATCCTTATAAATACTAAATCAATGTGTAAAGAGAGGAGGACTTTTTGGCAACTCATTTCTTCTATGTCATTTTCCACTGTAACCCAGAAAGATGAATAAGAACTCCAATTTTCATTACCCGTGGATGTAAGCAAATTATTGCCGAACCATCTAAATCTCTTGAATTAATTTTATAGTTTCAGTTTTTGATTTCATTTCCATCACAATTTTGTTCTCTGTATCATTTCAAAGCATCAACTGTATCATTTTACCATTTAAAATGTCATTTCCCGAAAATTAAATTTTGGTTGTTGTTGATCATGGAATGGTCGCTACAATTTTGTTCTCTGTATCATTTCAAAGCATCTACTGTATCATTTTACCATTTAAAATGTCATTTCTCGACAAATTAAATTTTGGTTGTTGTTGATCATGGAATGGTCGCTACAAATGAAATGAGTTTTTCTCATGGGAAGAATATGTGAAAGGATAATAGATTACCAAGTAGAAAATATTTAAAAATTATCACAAACCCTTATTTTTTTTTTTTCTATTGTACTTTTTCGATTATTATTATGTGATAATTTCTTAATTTTCCATTGAAATAATAGACTAGAAATGAATAGGTTTCTAAATATGGTGATTGTCGTGAACAAGCATTTTTTCCATCCAATAATTTTGTTTAGTCCACTAGTCAAATCTACCGTTAAGGTGGCGCTGATGTAGGCTTGATTTTTTTCTTTTTTGGTTTCCTTTTATTTGCGCCGACGTGTGTTGAGCAGAATCCAAGTTTTTTCTAATTTTTGTACCGGCCAATACCGGTCAATACCGGCCGTACCGGCCAAACCGGTACAGTCCATACCGTCAAATACCGTTTACCGGTATATCAAATTTCGTCCCGCTTTTCGGCCGAAACCGATAAAACCGGCGATATACCGGCCGTACCGGCCGGTATGGATTGCACTGGCTTCAACAAATGCATAACAAAATTATTAGAAAACTGTACAGAGCTATAAACTCTGCAGAACCAAAATCAAATATGAAAAAACCGATTTACAGAAAGAAATCACAAAACCTAGAACCTTTAGCATTTGAAAACTAAACCAAGGCATGATGCATATTAACTATACTATATTAAAAGAACTTGTGAAAATCTCACTTATTACAAAACAGATCTTAATATCTTAAAATATCAACAAGCAATTTGATCTAATTTATCCAATTGACCGACAATGATCTAACTCGTCATTTGCCCCAATTTGGTATTCAAAGAATCATGATCATCTACTAAAAGATAAACAATTAAACACAAAAATAATCAGATAAAGGAATGATGGTTGATTGCATGTAAAAAATCAAATCTTATAATAGATAACCTAAATCCTAGTATTACCCAGAAGCAGAAACGAACGTACCTTCGATTTAAGATTTTCTATTTTGAACTTCCTTCCAGACTGAAATCGGATGAACGAAAGAGGGAGTCCTTCATCAATAATTGAATTATGTCAAGAACGCAAAAGCCACAAATTGGGTACCAAATGATCATTATTTTTTTAAATTTTATTTGATAATCAAAGATTGGTAGTCCCCAACTATTGTTAAATAACATGAATTCGATACAGATTAAGTTCGTCTTCAATTGTTTTAAATAAGAAAAAAAAATAAAAAAAATAACATGGTGTAAAACAGAATTAAAAGTCGTGAGGAAAACAAATTGGATAACAATTGGTCATTCTTTTTCAATATTGATTTTTGATAATAAGAAATTGGCACTTCCCAATGGTTGCTAAACAACATCAACTCGACCAAAACATATCAAATTCGTCTTTAATTGCTTCAAATTTAAATTAGGAAACTAATATAACTAAATACAAATTAAAACATTTAGGAACGGTTTTTTCTTTCTGAAATGATAAAACCGTCGCGGAATAAAAAGATTTTAGTTAACATAACAAGGTGTATTGGATTGAGATTATAAGGATAATTAAAAATTCTAAAAACACCTAGGTATTCAATTTGGATTTGTATGGAATCACTAAATATATATCCATGATATTTAAATTGGATTTTTTTAGATTCCACTAATATTATAGGTATTCACTTAAGATTTCTTAGGATAGTAGAAGGCCCAAAATATACAAGCATTCGTATGGATAATTGTAGGCATAATATGTATATATATTATTATTATTATCTTCTAATAATCTCAACTCGATCATGAGAGTTTCCACAAAAACATAGCATTTCCACCCATGGATAATGCTAGTTATCGGTTTATCTTTTAAAACCAGCCTTCTCCATAAGAAGATTGTGGGACCGGCACCAACCGGTCGGCCGGTCCTACTCCCATATTTTCTCCAAGAAACTTTATTATATTATTTTAGGTTTTCCTCTTTCAACTAAAAACTCTTATACTCTTTCTACCAAAGTCTAAACTCTTTTGCTTCAAACACATAGCTCTTCAGAAATATAGAGAGACGACATGGAACGCGAAGCATAGTCCTACTGACTACCAAAATTCGTGCTTAATCCAGAATTGGACCTACACTTGACCGGTCAGTCCCACCACCTTGGTCGGTCATCCTTCTCTGGATTCTTCCCTCTTCTCTAGTTGGTCTCTCCACTAGTCACTCATCTGGCATTGGTTCATCTGTCATTGATTCAACTGCCATATTAAGGTTTAATTCAATTGATCTCGCTATTTATATTTAAATAACCTTAATTCTGTCTTATTGACGAAACCAAATATTTTACAACTATTAGCACTCGCCCGACTTAGTGCTCGCACGACCTAGCACTCACGCGATTTGAGGCTCGAACGACAAACATCATTCGAATATCAATGCTCCTCCAGCGGACATGATGATACGACACAACTACCAGTGTCAACATCAATTAGACTCTATACGCCTATGATCCATCAAACATTACTGTTTGTTTCAGCATACAACTTATGCTTCGTCTATCAATGAATCTACATGCTAGACTTATCAATATGCTATGACTCGCAGTCTAGCTATATGACGGACCAAAAAATTTCTTTTCTAATGGGTTGGTTTTCAACCCATTAGCAAGGCTAAATCCCCGATACATCACTCGAAAACTAATTCAAATATATAAATCCTTGGATCCATTTTAAAGAGTAAGCAATAATATATTTAAGCCGTCGACCATAATAGAAACGCAGGATGAAAATTTTAGAAAATCTAAGAAACTCATTTACTTGGTAATAATTTAATAAGAGATTAATAGACAATCTCGTTTCCAATAGCACCGGGATTAGATCTTGTAACATATTTTAAAATCGAAAGGAAACATACGACCCGTTCCATTTAAATCCATTACTTTGAACTGTATTTAAAGTTGGCTATCCTTACTGTGAGCCCTTAGCTTAAAACTTCATGTTATAAAGCTTATTTAGTACACAACAAATTTGAAAGTTAAGTCAAACAACGGTATTCTTAAAAAGATTCAAACGTATTACAAAATTTAGACTTAAAGAACAAATGAATGACTCAACTGTTTAAGAATCAAGTAAAGTTAAACAAAAACATGATTTCTAACTTAAACAAAAGAACCATTTTATTACCACGTCAATACAGCCAAAGAAATGCACAACACAACTGATACAAGTGGGTCTATTAGTTCAAAACATAAAATCGATCACTTAACATCATCAGAATTTCTCATTTAAGGGATGAAGACATGAAACAAATGGAAATCCAAACAGATTATAATATATATAAGGGTTTCTGCAATACATCAAAAAAATAAACAACAAAATGCATTTTACAAGCAGTCCCGTATGCACCGAAATTTAGACCTTTCGTTTACGATAAAACCGAGTTTCCATACTAACTATGTAAAATACTTTGCATAAGATCCCATCAATATGTACACAGCAAAATATAGCATAAGCATGGGTTAAAGCAACATAAAACTAGCTACCCCAGATACCCCGTGATATACACATTATAGACAAGCAAAAATACCAACTTTTGCTCAAACGCTTCGTACCACAAGCTCTTCCCAAGCTTACTGCCTTAACCTCGCCTCGTACTCTGTGGGAAAACAAAATCAAACGGGGTGAGCCACAGCCCAGTAGGGGTTACGAAATAATGTGCCGAATGTTTAAGCAATCGAAATGTAAATCAAACTAAAGAAATGAGCACGCCCAAATTCAGAAGTATATAGCGACAATTCCATATTCATTCGAAACTTTAGAAATGTAATATTCGTTAACCAATAGTGAAAAAGTTCACATAAGCTACTTGTGAGGACCAGTCTCTAATGTTAGGATAGTCGGATATCAGCCCCCGTCCCAGACGGTCTTCCGCGGGTAGCCATTGTAATGGGATGCCCCTATGGGCCTAACAAACTCACCTGTAGCCTTCCAAAAACCTTCAAAACATGCTCAATAAATTGATTACGGCAAACGCAAGTAAACTCCAAGGTGAAACCGTAAGTCTGAAATCAGATTTTGTTAATCTAAACTATAAGCAAACTGTTATAACGGTCCGGAAGTCTGAAATTCATGCATCTAGCCAACAAGGAAAATGAACTCTAACTAACCAGAGAACGAGGGCGTACAGAAGTTATAACAAGAGGTGTCATTTAGAAACAATATACAAATATCCATTTGACTACCACAGGTTGTAAATTTAATGGAAGCATTTCGAAACCAAGTAGAAAGACATCAGTGCGATTAATACAATTGAGATAAAAGGCATTAAGTGGGATTCCTATCCAATACAAAAGTGGCACTAACTTGCTGAAAAGAAGATTTGTAAAACCCAAATGGTAACCAATAATGAGGTACATAGCAGTGTCGTAAAGTCTAAATAAAACAGGACCAAAATCACATCTTCAGACATTTCAGTTTTGATAGTCTATAATCAAAAATTCATTTAAAATTCGTTAGGCAATGGAATTTAACAAACTTGGTCTCTTTGGAAATCTAAGAAAGTCCTCTTTAACATAAAAATGATAGGAGAAAGTATCGGGGTTTATAGCTGTGTCAAAAGTCCTACCAAACAGGACAGCAGCACCAAGTTCAGAAATTCTGTTTGGAAAGTCTTTAATAGAAAATTCGTAGAAAATTTATTAGGTAATGAAATCAAAATGGTCTCTTTTGAAAGCTAAGAAATCCATATTTGACATAAAAATAATATGAAAAGGTATTGAGGTTTATAGCTATGTCAAAAGTGTCTCGGAAGAACTGGACAGAAATCACGTTTTTAGAAAATTGCCATTTTGACAGTCTAAAATCAAAATTCGTACGAAAATCATTACACTACGGAATTCAGCAAATTAGGTTTCGTTTGAAATCTAAGAAATCCCTTTTTAACATGAAAATAATAAACACAAACAGTTAGGTGTAAATCTGGGTCAAAAGGTGTCGTCAAACCAGGACAAAATTACCTTTTTCTGGAATTTTATTTTCAGTTTTCAAACTAGAATATGAGCAGTTCACAAGATTGTTCCTAGGAAAAATGATGATTCAAGAGAAGAGGATGCATACCAAATACTCAAAGTAACAAATTAAAAAAAATATCAAACCACATATACAAGTTGAACTAATCAGGGAGTAAGAATAAAAATTTGGGCAAATTACTTTAAACTGAAATCAAGGACATGTAGGAAACCGTTAACCAATGTAAATTCAACTTCAAATCAAAGGAAACCCAATTGAAATTAATCATCAACAAGACTAAGTTATAAACTTATAAGAATTGTAACAATACTTCATGGAGGAAGAAACTAAAACCACGAGAAGGAAATCCCCTAAATCGCTCATTCCACAGCAAGATTACCCATTTGCAGCCTTGTTCTTCAAACTCCACGACACTTCGATTCAAGGTTTTAAAACCACAAACAATTAACGATTCGCCTTCCTTCACTCTCTGATTCACTGGATTTTTGGAGTTAAGGGGAGAGAAAGGGATCGGAAGAAGGGAAGAGAATAAAAGAATGAGAAGAAAATTATTTTCTTTTGATCTCTTAAACACGTGTATTTTATGTTAAATTTGTTTTTAGAATTTTCCAAGGCTTTTACTAACCGAGCACTCTAAAACTGCTAAAGAATATCGTATTTAGTTTAAAAGATATTTTTATTGGGTTGGGCTAGGGCTCAAAGCCCTAAAAAAAATTCGGATGTCACAAGCTAGGTCAACAATTGCCCGATTAATACACGTCTAAAAAATAGACTCAACTATGCTCGAGACATCAATCATGTCCCATGGGATGATATTCACTAGGGTTTTGGTCTGGCGGCCTACATCACCTGTGGTGTAACCATACACCTACGATGAGAAAGTATAAAATCGTGTCGGCAGTTAAAAGAGTAAGGGAATAGTAGTCGCACAACTTTCATGTCCCACTAACACGATGAAGTTGGATATCAACACACGATCTCCACTTCTCTACTCTCCTACTCCTCTGCAACTGCCACCACTTATGAGATCAATGTGTTAACTTCTTCTGCTATAAATAGGTTCTTCAACCTATCGACAAAGCGACGAGAATTTTATCTCACAAGAGCTTGAATGATCACAGAGCTATCATCTCAGAGATTCTCATAAAACTCAGACTTCTGATTTTCGTCCTCACAACAGTTTAACACATCTTACCATCACTGGCATTTGATACCATTGATCTCAATACCTTCTCTTCTTCCCTCCCTACAGATCAACCCTTCTCCTTCCTTTGTGGCTAAAACGAAATTGGAACGGTCATTTCTTGATTTAGGATAATTTCGTACAGATTGATCTCTCGAATCTTAAAAGTACTTATACAGTACAAATGTTTGATGTTTGAACGATTTGGTCTTTAATCGATTGCCCTTCAAGCGACCTGCTCCAACTGGCATAGCTTAATCCCTCATTTGTTCCAACTAGCATTAGTCTTCTTCACCATTTACGTTTTTACCCTTAAATCGTTTTTACCCGCAAACAACAGGAAAAAAGAAATGCATTAAATCAAGAATTGACTATATATAGTTTCTATCTAACGAGGCTTTTAACCATAATGGAGCATCAGACTCCTAATAAAAACTAAAATAACTCTTAATAGCTTCTTTTGCTAAAGCAATTAGTTAAAGAATTAGTATCCCTAGGAACATGGGATATAACTCATTTATTAAAACCTTTTAGAAGTTCTAAAAAATCTCTAATAATAGAATTATTTGTCCACTTTATAGATCCTACACCTCCATTTAGTGCATTAACCACATTGCTACTATCTCATTCTAGATGTAGATTACGAATCTGCATGCTTTTAACTTTTTTGATTGCTTCAAATGCGGCTATTGCTTCAGTTTCCTCCGCATCCCCCGCTACTCCTGATATGCACCGTGCCCCCTGAAATGAGCCTGCATCATTAAGAATGATTAGTCCAGATCTCATGATGTTGGTCTCTTTATAGAAAGAAGTATCAAAGTTTATTTTGAAAAAATTGGCTTGTGGTACAGTCCAAGGAATGTCAAATATCATTGTTGTATCTTGATTTTTTCCATTTGACAATCTTACTCTATTTTCTTTCCAATTGTTTACATCTTGTTTAATTGTTCTCACTACAGCAGCCACCTGCACTCGAGCATTTTCAAATACAACTGCACACCTTAACTTCCAAATCTACCATAAAGTATTACTTGCTAATTAACACATGCTTTGACTGTTATTAACATTATTAACATTCTCAACACTCAACCAATTAACAATCCAGTTACTCAATATGATACCAATAATCACATCATTAAACTAGGATCAACAAAATACCAAATATTTTTAGCAACATTACATTCTAGAAAAAAATGATATTGCTAAAACATTATGACAAAGAGGGCATTGAGAGTTAACATCATGCACATATCTAAAAATTCTAGCCTTAACCGGTAGACACCCCTGCACACTCTTCCAAAGAAAATGAAGAATTTTTGGAGACAAGTCCATCTTCCAGAATTAACTCAAAGGAAAATTCCTTATACCATCAGTGGGTTTTCGAGAGTTATCAGCAATGGTAATAGATTTATAAGCACTCTTTACAAAAAAATAAACCATCAGGGGATGGTGTCCAAATTAACCCATCCTCACCTCTCATTGGATTCCTAATTTTATATATGTCATTAACAACTTCCCTATCAAACAAGGCATTACGGACTTCAAGGTTCCAGGTTTTACTATTAGGTTGCACAACAATATTCATATCATTGGAACTAAACCTAACATGTAATAATTGAGATCTAGAGGGAACCCATTTGTCCTTCCAAATAGAAATGTTTTTACCATATCCTACTTCCCAACAATACTTATCTCTAATTAACTCTAGACCCATACAGACCCCCCCTCTACACCCAAGAACCATGCTCACTTAGATGGTGCAGAGGATTGTGATTGGGAAATATTTATGCTTAAAAATTCTAACCCATATAGCATTAGGTTCATTAAGCATCCTTCATGCTAACTTAGCAAGGAGAGATTTGTTCAACTCACATGTTCTTTTAATTTTCATACCTCCCTGAGCTCTGGGTTTAGTGATAATGTCCCAACCTTTCAAATACAAACCTCTTCCTACTTGCTTCTTGTTCCACCATAATTTTCATTGTATCCCATCCAACCTGTCAGTCAATTTCTTAGGTGAAAAGCAAGAATACCTAAAACAGATTGAACCATAACATTTATAGCCAGTTGATTTAAGTTCCTACCCTTCCATATTGATAATCTTTCATGGAATTTATGTTGCAAATGACTAAAAGTTTCCATTTTATTTATTTTTAATCAGAGTAGGAACACCCAAATACTTATCTTTAAGAGCTAAAGTTTTAATATTGAGAATACCTACAATCAGGTTCTTAGTATGATTATCCATTATAGGGTTAAAAACCATTATAGACTTATCAAATTAATGGGTTTCCCATAAAACTTACTAAAACTCTTAATAATATTATCTAATTGTCTAGCACACTTAAAATTGGCTTTGGCAAAGATAAAGCAGTTATATGCAAAAAGCAAATGATTGACAAAAGGACTAGTTTTTGTGACCTTTATTCTTTAAAACTTATTTTCATTCTCATCTCTAAGCAACAATCTAGAAAGACATTTCATGCAAATAAGAAAAAGACAGGGTGACAAAAGGTCTTCCTATCTAAGACCCCCTCCCCTGTATGATAAAAAAACTTTCCCAGGAAAACCATTAAGTAAAATAGAGGATGAAACAGCTGATATGCACTCAAATATCATGTTACACCGATTCTCATGAAAATCTAATTTCCTAAATATTATAATTTAAAAGTTTTAATATTACTTCTGGTATCCAAACACTTTTTTAAGTGATATTAAACGTAAAACAGTTAAATATCTTTATACACGCGTTGCATACCAACTTGCCTTATCATCATTGGTTGATAGCACTGGGTTATATACCAAAACATGTTCCTTATTATAATAAGAAAACTGTGAAAAAAAATCTGAATTATATGGTCTGTCTCTGATTAAGATCTCTTTCTCTCTCTATCCCTCTGTTTTGGTTCTTCGCTGCTTGTCGAAGTGCCAAATTCCCAATTTCAAACCCTAGATTTTTCATCAGATCTAAATTCAATTTCAAAAGAGTTGGATCTGATCTAATCTAATCTGATCGAAAATGCCATCTGTATATGGAGCTAGATTAACAACATTTGAAGATGAAGAGAAAGAAAGCGAATATGGATACGTTCGTAAGGTATAATAATTCAACTATTGTTTTGAGTTAATCTCAAAATTTGATTATCGTATGAGTTAGGTTTTCTGATGTTAGTATTGAAGTTGAATTTGATCAGATTTTTTTTTAGTAAAATTTGATCGATTTGATGTTCTTAAGAGATTGAGAAGCTTGGAGTATGTTTTTCAAACTTGAATGACCAAAACTGATATGATTTTCAGTGATAGATGATGATCGATCCATTTCCATTCCTATTCAATTTAGCTCTACATTACTTGGAATGAAGGAATTCTGTTTGCTGATTTAACTTCTTGACTTGTTTGGATCAAAAAAATAAATAAATTAAAACTAAAAAAATAAATCCAACAGAAAAAGGTGTATTACTTTTCTGATCTTTAGTCCTTTTTTTTTTTCTGATGACGTAATCAGAAAGCTGATTTTTCGGTAAGTAAAGGTGCAGTTTTGTTAGCTTATAAGTTATGAGTCTTCATTGGCTTGAATCGTGCTAGTTGACCTCAAGTTTAGATAGATCAGAAGCTAGGGAAGTATGATCTAAGCTGAGATTAAGTCTCTAATTGTCTCTTCTACATTAGTGAATTAGAGAATTTGAGATCTTGTGGTTAGTTTTTTATAGTTTTGAAAATTCTGATGAATGTCTTGTTACAAGTTTTTAGTGTGTAGAATGTAGCTCTATGGTGCTGTAAAGTGCACAGATTTGGTTATGTTTGAAAAGTAGCTCAACTTGCAAATTAAATTGCCCTGTGCTTGGATTGAAATGTTGTACTGATACTTGACATTGAACAGAGAATATTTTACTCACTGGGTTGTTGTAAACTTTAGCTTATTTGTTGTCGAACAGGTATCAGGTCCAGTCGTGGTTGCCGATGGAATGGCAGGGGCTGCTATGTACGAACTTGTACGTGTTGGTCATGACAGTCTTATTGGGGAAATTATTCGATTAGAAGGAGATTCTGCTACCATTCAAGGTATATATAAACTTTATGAGCTGTGACGAATGTTGTTGCGTCATTCATTTAATTATTTTCCTTCACTTCCTTTCAATCATATATAACTATATAAGTACTCTTAAATCCTTTTCCTCCCTTAGTAACCATTTTTGTTCTTCTGGTGGGACAACTTTTTGTCTAATAACTATTTGTCTTTTGTATATTTCAGTATATGAAGAGACAGCTGGTTTGACTGTGAATGACCCTGTTTTACGAACCCACAAGGTACTTTTGGATACTTGCTTTTACCTTTATAGGGATTGAGTGTATGGTTTATTCCGACTTACGAATTCTGAAATGTTATTGCAGCCGCTTTCAGTGGAGTTGGGACCTGGAATTTTGGGAAACATTTTTGATGGAATTCAGGTTTGTTTAAAGCTTCAAGCAACAGGATGCATCATTTATTTTGATTGGAGTTTTTTTTTTCTTTCGAATGACACTTCACTGGAGGTTCACTGATATTTATATCTTTCTTGGTTATTTACAGAGGCCTCTAAAAACTATTGCCAGACTATCTGGTGATGTCTACATTCCCCGTGGTGTTGCTGTCCCTGCTCTTGACAAGGATATATTGTGGGAGTTCCAACCTAAGAAATTAGGTAATTTCTTAAAGTTCAATGATGAGTTGCTTCATGAGCATACTTCAAGTGTTGATCATCTGAGAGGTGTCACTAGTTTGTTGCCTAATCGCGTAGACTCTATTGATTCTGTTTACAGGCGAGGGAGATAATTTAACTGGTGGAGACTTGTATGCTGTAAGTTTTACAGTCTGAAACTACTCTGTATAAAGTGCGCGAAATGTCATAATACTGTATGATTTTCCGTCATCTAATATGTAATTGTATCTAAACCATTGTATGGATTATATGTGATGCAGACCGTCTTTGAGAACAGTTTGATGCAACATCACATTGCACTTCCACCTGATGCCATGGGAAAGATCACCTATGTTGCCCCAGCTGGTCAATACTCACTGAGTGTATGTATCTTCTCTTTTTCTCTCTTAGATACTCTGGCAAGGACAGCAGTGGTGTCATGTTTGGAGTTACATATTCATTAGGTGCTCAAAAACTGCATTTAGGAAATCATGCTTTCTTTTTTGGAGTTTGGTGGTAGTGTTACATCATCATGATGTGCCTGACGCTAAATCCTAAATCCTTGCACTCATAGAGTAAAAGACATCCTTCAGTAGTTAGTTTTGTGTGCTCCAATTATAATATTTTCGGCCTTTAGCTTTCTTGTTTGTCAATAAAAAATATATAAGAATCTTGTAAATGGCTCTCTTTTCAAATTGCTTGAATATTGTAACTATACAAGTTGGAAAGTATTAGTTTATTTTAATTTGCTGAAATCTTTGTGAAGTGAATAAGGATTCTGTTTCATCAGTCCACTCTTGACTTGTTTAAAACATTCACAGGATACTGTGCTAGAGCTTGAGTTCCAAGGTGTTAAAAAATCATTCACCATGCTTCAGGTTAGTATCTTTGAAACTCTTAATCTTATGTTGAATTAGGCTTTCAGCTGAAACGTGTACTGTGGCTTCAGGATTTATGAGATCATTCTGTGCTTCCTTGTCATGCAGACTTGGCCTGTCCGTACTCCAAGACCTGTTGCATCAAAACTTGCCGCTGATACACCTCTTCTAACTGGGCAGGTGACTTGCATCATCTTTTGAAGAGTCCAGCTCAATGAATCATTTCATGATCGGTTTGGTTGTATCTAACAAATTCCCTCGTTTTATATGCAGCGTGTTCTTGATGCTCTTTTCCCCTCAGTTCTTGGAGGTACTTGTGCCATTCCTGGAGCTTTTGGTTGTGGAAAGACAGTCATTAGTCAAGCTCTTTCTAAGGTGAGGTCTTGTTTACGCTTGATTTAGGTGCTGTAGATGTTGGAAACTCTTATCCGATCCATTGGTATGAAGCATAGTTTCTCTGTTTATATGCAGTACTCTAATTCCGACACTGTAGTTTACGTTGGTTGTGGAGAAAGAGGAAATGAGATGGCTGAGGTGTGTAAACTTTTGTACTTTTGAAATTTCTCTGGTTTGTTATTTTAGTACTGACGTAATTTAATGCAGGTTCTTATGGATTTCCCTCAATTGACCATGACATTGCCTGATGGCCGTGAAGAGTCTGTCATGAAACGTACTACTCTTGTAGCTAACACATCTAACATGCCTGTGGCTGCTCGAGAAGCCTCTATTTATACAGGTAATTTCCTGGCTCTGCTCATTATGTTTTGCATATCATCAGATACTCAGATGATTCCTGAAGTATGTGAACTTCTTTACCTGATCGATCTCAAACTTTATGTGCATTTTTTCTGTGTTGTATCTGAATAAAGAACTTATAGAGCTTGTGTACTTTAGCAAGAAGTGGCGCATAAATAGAAAACTTTCCACATTGTGCACTGCTTAAATTGCACGAAGTGCAAACTCTACATTCAATTCTCAAAGATAATGTTGTAGCTGAATTGCGACCTTTGTGATGTATCTCTTGGTAATTTTTAATGTCTTATGGTGTTCTGTTCCGATCATAGCTACGAATGGTTTTGTTATAAATGTGCAAGTACTTTGCTTTCTATATTGAGGAAAAATCTAATTTTGGTCATTCCAGGAATCACAATTGCTGAATACTTCCGAGATATGGGTTACAATGTTAGTATGATGGCTGATTCTACATCTCGATGGGCAGAGGCTTTGCGTGAAATTTCAGGACGTCTGGTAATTACATCTCTTGTTTATATGTGTTACACTTGCAACGTATTGTTTATCTATTTTGATTCTCCGTCTATCCTAGAATTATTGTACTTAAGTTTTACATGCTTTTGAATTTGATATTCAACTCTGCTCCATCAAACCGTTCTGTTCTTTTTGTTTTCCGTTCGCTCTGTCGATGTTGGTTCTTGTAATTGCTAAATATCCGCATTTATTTTGGTTCAAATTTACATGGTGCCCTGGTGCATTACAAAACAGTTAACTGATCGTTGAACAAAATATTAATGCAGGCTGAGATGCCTGCTGATAGTGGTTATCCTGCATATCTGGCAGCACGTTTAGCCTCCTTCTACGAGCGTGCTGGTAAAGTGAAATGTCTTGGTGGCCCAGACCGTACCGGTAGTGTCACCATCGTTGGTGCAGTTTCTCCTCCTGGAGGAGATTTCTCTGATCCTGTTACATCTGCCACCCTCAGTATTGTCCAGGTAAGAATGAATTCCAACGTTCTTAGTAATAATTATATTGTGTAGATCAGAAAAAACTGCTCAGTTCCTTGATCATCTCCATAACTTCTTGGTAATAATTATATTTTGTAGGTCTTTTGGGGTCTGGACAAGAAACTTGCTCAGAGAAAGCATTTCCCTTCTGTAAACTGGCTTATTTCCTACTCGAAGTATTCAACGGTATCATATCCTTCAATCCTATTACATAGTACACTTTTATTTTCCTCTTCCCTAAATTACGTTGTTTCTAAACCTACTATCTCTTGCATTTACAGGCCTTGGAATCTTTCTATGATAAGTTCGATTCAGACTTTATTGACATTAGGACAAAAGCTCGTGAGGTGCTCCAGAGAGAAGATGATCTGAATGAAATTGTCCAGGTACGTTGCAAAAAAAAAAAAGTTCTCGTCATCTATGTCAAATCTTTGTCCTACCCAAACTATCACCCATTATTGATGAGCTTACACCAATGTTTTTTTTATTGTAGCTTGTCGGTAAAGATGCTTTGGCGGAAACTGACAAGATCATTTTGGAAACTGCAAAGCTTCTAAGGGAGGACTACCTTGCTCAGAATGCATTTACCCCGTAAGTACTAATATAATAACACCTCTGTTCAATTGAGACCATTCTTTTGAATCGTAGCTTCTGTCTTTCCTGACTCAGTTTGCATATGCTTTGCAGATACGATAAATTTTGTCCCTTCTACAAGTCCGTATGGATGATGCGTAACATTATCCATTTCTACAATTTGGCCAACCAGGTAACTCTCCGATATCTAGTGCTTACCTAGATCTCCGAAGTAGTTAAGTTATAATCTGAAATCTCACTTAATATGAGAAATGCCCAGATGCATGTCATCTAAATCAACCTTTTGCCGATCCACGTGGCACAATTTTATTGGCTATCAAAATTTAAAACCGGGTCCTACCAGTATTAGGCATTCACCTCAGAGGGTAAATCAGGATTCCCAATGGTTTGATAACCAATGAAATGATGCCACGTGGATGGGGTAAAAAGCTGGGATAGCATCCAAAGTCACTCGGGCGTTAAACTGAACTGTGTGTCAGAAATGAAATCAGGGGTATTTGGTTACCCTTTTGAGTGAGTTTGAGGTCACAACTTATCAGGGGTATTTGGTTACCCTTTTGAGTCAGTTTGAGTTCACAACATACCACGGGTTTTGGGTGTTAACCGTCAAGTTGTAACCTACTTTAAAGGGGTACCTTGTTAGCTATGTATCAGCGTTAGATAGTCAAGTTTAGTTCTGTAATAAGGGGTGCCTTTCAGGTAGAAATGATTCTTATTCTCCTAAATATCAAGACTTGGGAACTTATGTCTAGGAGGATTTGTGTGAAAGAAGACCCAAGATGAATTATAATCCATGTGGGCTTAGACATTTATTGGTGTGCATACTTCTTCCACAAAATATGATACTTCTATCTTGCCCTCCTAACACTTTTAAGTGGGGTTGATTTGCAGGCTGTGGAGCGCGGAGCTGGAATGGACGGCCACAAGATAACATACAGTGTTATCAAGCAGCGGATGGGTGATCTCTTCTACCGTTTAGTGTAAGTAAAACAACAGTCGGAGTATTAAAATTGGAAACAGTTATTAGCTCAGAAACCTATTATCGTTAAAAATAGTGAGAGGTATCAACATCTTTAAACTAACTTAACTGGTTAGTTTCCTTCCTGAAAATGTTATTCAAAATTTGGTCACCTTTTTGACATTACAGGTCCCAGAAATTCGAGGATCCTGCTGAAGGAGAGGCAGCTTTGGTGGCGAAATTCACTAAACTTCACGAGGATCTGACCAGCGGTTTCAGAAACCTAGAAGATGAAACTCGATAGACTTGGGAGAACTATTTGTAAAATTCTCAGTCATAACGACTACTGATTCTCTCAACAGGTTCTAAGTATTATCTTAGATTCTGTCTCTTGTATTTTTCGAGCAAACCCTTGTGCTGGCGGGTTCTTCATGTCGTGAAGACTTTGTTGTGCTAGTTAGTCTGTTGTTTTAGTTTGAACATTTATTTATCTTTTTGTTTGAGTCGATTGTTTTGGTTATATATCTTCTTCAAGTTCTTTGTCAAATAAGAGAAAAGGAAACAAAACCAGGTATAACTTATTTTATTGTATTAATAGTAATAAGATCTCGATTCAGTTTTTTCTTGTTGTTTTGTTTGAAGCATATCTGTTTGCTAGCATTTAGCATCTCGAAATTCACATCGGCATATTTTTTTTAATTGATGATCACGTTGAAGAACATTAAAAGCTCACTCGATATATTATAGACTATAGAGAGCACCTTTGTTTGGCATCTCAAGATTCGAGGTGCTATGTTTCTAATAAAGCGAGGTTAACAAAAGGCACACCTGAATTACTAAAGCGAGGATAACTTCTGTCAGCTTTCTACATGGTGAAGGGTGGCCGTTGAGGTCCCCAACAGCTCTCTTATTTCTGATGTTTGATTTTAGAGTGGGTATGACATCCTATTCCACCCAAAATGGGAAGCCATGTCCTGCGTTGCTGCCGGTGTCCTAGTTTTTTTCTTTCTATATTTTATATTTAGTCCACAAGTCCTACATGTTTATGAAATTTAATTTTTAGCTCCCGTCTATGTTAACTTCTAGTTCCGCAACACAACCGGTTATTTTATGTGATTGATTGTGATGATTTTTGTGAAAAACATTTAAAATGAGAAATTTGTCCAAACAAATTGAATTGATTAAATATTGTTCTATTGAAGTAAAAGTAAAAGTAAAAATAAAAATGAGACTAAGAGAGAAGAGGCGGAGAGAAAGACAGGAGTTTCTATTTTATGTTAAGTTAAATCCATTATATAATATATTTTTTTTTATGTATGAATAGGGGTCTTGTTGGGTCGTACATACATGGGTTATGGGCCTTGTAACATTCCCCCTTGTGTGGTCCAATAACTAAATTTCAAATATGTTGCCTCATTAAAACCTTGACAAGGAAAAATCCAATAGGACAAAACCTTGACGAAGGAAAAAGAGTACAACGTGTTGAGTCCTAATAATAAAGTTGCTCCGTTAAAGCTGACAGCTTCTCTTATTGCTTCAAAAACTTATAAAGTAGAAAAACCTTGTGGGAAATAAAAACTTCAATCAAGAAATTATAATCTTGATGTTGTCTTATTAAAAACCTTGTCAAGTAACAAAATCCAGTGGGAAAAAGTAAGCTCGGTGAAGAGAAAAAGAGTTCAACACGTCTAAATAGATGTCGACATCATATCATTAGACACTCCCCTGATGTCGCCATCTCCCCCTGGTTGCACTCAGGGGAGTTCAGACAATTTACTTAGTCCTATACTCTTAACATGCTTTTCAAATAAGGACTTAGGAAGTGACTTAGTAAATAAGTCTGTCACATTCTCATCAGACTTTACTTGGATGACTTGAATGTTTAGGAGACATTGTTGTTGTTGATTGTAAAAGAACTTTGGTGAAATATGTTTCGTATTATCACTCTTGATATACCCTTGCTTCCTCTGTTCGATACAAGCTGCATTATCTTCATAAATCCAAGTCGGCTCTTTAGTGGTAGAACTCAAACCACTTGTCCCCCGAATATGTGTAATGATAGACCTTAACCATATACACTCGCAAAACGCCTCATGTAGAGCAATGATCTCAGAGTGGTTCGTGGAGGTAGCCACGAGAGTTTTCTTGGTCGATCTCCAGGATAGTGATGTGTTCCCTATGGTAAATACATAACAAGTTTGTGATCGAGCTTTATATGGATCAGAGAGGTACCCAACATCAGCAAAACTAACCAAAACATTATTTGTGGTTTCAGTGTATGGGGTATCCTTAGATTCCTCATCACTTCCTTATAGGTATAAAATAAACCCATGTCAATGGTTCTTTTAAGGTAACAAAATACATTCTGTATACCATTCCAATGACGCTGCATTGGCGTTGAGCTATATCTAACTAACAAGTTCACCAAGAATGAAATGTTTGGGCGAGTACATTGTGCTAAGTACAGTAATGCGCTTATTGCACTTAGGTAACAAATTTCAACTCTATCTCTTCATCATCTTCCTTAGGACGAAATGGATCCTTATTTACATCTAAGCTTCGACAAATCATGAGAGTGCTAGAAGGGTGCACTTTGTCCATATTAAATTGCCGAGTATCTTTTGGACATATGCAGACTGGTGAATTAACATACCACAAGCTTGGTGTTTTAGTTCAAGTCCTAGAAAAAACCGAGTTTTCCCAAGATCTTTCATCTCAAATTCAGATTTCAAATAGCTTGCGGTTTCTCTTATTTCATCAAGAGTACCTATTATGTTCATATCATCAACATAAACAGCTATAATCGTAAATCCGGAACTTGTTTTCTTTATAAAAACGCTGGGGTATAATTCATTATTTGTATATTCCTTCCCAATCAAATAATCACTTAAACGGGTATACCACATCCCCCCGGATTGTTTTAATTCGTAAAGTGAGCGTTTGAACTTAATTGCGAATGCACTCCGTGGTTTAGAGTTACCTGAATTGGGCAATGGAAGGCCATCAGGCACTTTCATGTATATCTCTGAATCAAGATCCCCATAGAGATATGATGTAACCACATCTATAAGTTGCATTTCAAGTCCTTCTGAAACTACCAAAATAACTAAGTAGCGGAACGTTATAACGTTCATTACAGGGGAATATGTTTTTTCATAATCAATTCCAGGGTGTTGTGAGAAACCTTGTGCCACAAGGCGAGCCTTATACCTCAAGACTTAATTTTCTCATTTTTCTTTCTGAAAAATACTCATTTATGTCCTACAGGTTTTACACTTGGTGGGGTTACCAATACCGGACCAAATACCCATATCTTTGCTAGTAATTTTAGTTCTGCCTGAATTGCAACTTCCCATTTAGGCCAATCTGCTCTTTTTTGGTATTCTGCAATAGAGTGTGGTTCGATATCATCGTGCTCTATGATTTCTTGAGCAACAATATATGCAAATATATCATCAATATGTATGGAAGATCTTTCCATTAATATGTATGCACTTTCATAATCCATAGAGATTTCTTTGTTCTCTGGAATCATTTCAAACATCAGAGCGTCCTCCAGCATTGATTCATGGACATAAATATAATCAGAGACAATCTCATGAGAGGGATTATCTGTATTAATGATAAATAGATCGGGTTGTGCCTTACTCACTTTTTTCTTCCTTAGGTGAGTATCGATCGAAACAGGTGGTCTTCTCATTTTCCTTTGGGGGGCCATGACCTCACTTCCACCAAGTGTAGGTTTAACACCTCTATCTAAGGTGTTACGTCCCGTAGTAGGGATTTCTAAACTTGCAAACATGTTTGCAGCTGGTATGTGTGATCTCGTCACTTTGGCGATATCAGTAAATGTATCAGGCATTGAATCTGCTACATTTTGAAGATCGATAATTCACTTCACTTCACTTTCACATTGTGGAGTGCGGGGATCAAGGTGAGACAACGTGGGAACACACCACAACAATTCTTATTGTTTCCTTAGAAAATCCTTTTTCATATCTCCACCTACCGACGAGAAGGTTGTCTTATCAAAGTGACACTCCGTAAATCTAGTGTTAAAGAGATCGTCTGTCAAAGGTTCTAAATAGAGGATAATTATCGGGGATTCATACCCAACATAAATACCTAATCGTCTTTGTGAACCCATTTTATTACGTTGTGGGGGCGTAATATGCACATATACGGCACAACCAAATATGCGTAAATGTGAAATATCAGGCTCATATCCAGTTACCAACTAGTACGCAGAAAATGATTGGCTAGTAGTGGGTCTAAAACGAATAAGTAAAGTTGCATGCAATACGACGTACCCCCAAATAATAATAGGCAGATTAGTACACATATCCAATGCTCTAGCTATCATATGTAATATTTTGATGGTAGATTCTGCGATACCATTTTGAGTGTGAATATGGGGTACGAGATGCTCTACATCTATTCCATTAGAAATAAAAAAATTATCAAATCCTTTTGATATGAATTCTCCAGCATTGTCAAATCTGATAGACTTGATAGGGTAATCAGGGTGGTGATCCCTTAAACGGATAACTTGTGTTAGGAGCTTTGCAAATGCAATATTTTTTTGTGGACAATAATGCAACGTGTGACCAACGGGTCGAAGCATCTACCAGAACCATAAAATACCTGAATGGTACGCACTCTGGATGTATAGATCCACAAATATCACCTTGTATCGATATTTGTTTGGTATCTATAGCATAGGATGGTCTCGATCCTGTTTTGCTAAATAACGGGTTTTGCAAAATAAATGATGTGCTTTTGACATAGTCAACGAAGCAGAATGAAAAATAGGTTGCGCATCAATTTCTTGAGAAGGAAAATGTTGTGTTAGAATAACACTTTGTCCAGTTAGTGGTCGGTAGACGTTGTTACTTTGCACTGTAACAGTCTTTTGTCCTATTTTCTTTTGATTTCGAAAAAATGGATGTCCGTGTGAGTTCTTTAAAACTCGGATCATCATATCACGACCAGGGTTCCCTAGACGTTCGTTCCAAAGTCTGTATGAGTCACTATTCAACAACACATCGTTGGTAACGACATGAGATTCAATAATCCGAAATAGTAGTAAGGTACAACCCACTAGATTGATTCATTAGTTTCTCTAAAATGCGTTTTCTTCCACATTTATTGGAGGTAACATTTATGTATTCAATTCCATTTTCATTGTGAGTTTCCAAATGATAACCGTTTGCACGAATATCTTTGAAACTTAACAAGGTGCGGTTAGCTCTTGGTGCATAGAGAGATTATGTAACTTTATCACTGTGACATTTGGCAACATGAATTGAGCATTATCTCGCCCAATTATCACTTGTCATGATCCAATCATCGTAGACACATATGTATTGTAAGGAATCAAGTTAACAAACAATTGCTTATTTCTTAAGATAGTATGGGTGGTTCCACTATCAGCTAGACATTCCTACAAGAAGATAATATGGCATTGTTATAAAATCCAAATATCTAATCTCATGTACTTTGGAGAATTTCGGTATCACTAGAATAATGTATTTTTCATTCTAATGTACATGCTAAACAATAGATTATCACAGTAAAAAAAAATAATCTATTAAAGTATTACCAAAGCATGATTAAGATAATAAATACTTATAGATATCCATTCATAAGATAAACATGTGTTTAGCTAAAACAAAAACCACTTAAACATCAATCAAACAATAGTCTAAGATAAACATGACAACATATAAAGTAGTCCAATGTTATCAAAACAAATTATTGAAACCAAAATCTACTAAGCCATAAAGTACGGAAAAAAAAATGTCTAGGATCAAAAGATAATTAAATAAAACACTCAATTAAAATCAGGGGTATCCAATGGGGTGTGACTCTTGTTTTCTTGGAAGTCGGGAATAGTAAGATTAACATCAGGGGTAGATTCATTTTCTTCCATTTAGTGAGCCTCTTGTTCCATGGACTCCCTATATTTCTTGTACATGAACGTGACTTTGTTACTAGCCTTACATTGCTCATACCAATGTCCAATAGATCCACACCTATAACAAGGTCGGTTTTCAACTACGTCCTTCTTAATAGGGGGATTTCTATGGGGGTTTTCGACCTTAGTACCACTACCACTTGGGCCAGAAATTCCATCTTTGTGCCAAACTTTTGGATTACCTCCACGCCCTTGACCTTGATTGGTCCTTTATGTCCTCTTCCACGTGGGCTATTATATCCATGTGCATATGGATCATGAGAATGTGAATGATCAACATGTCCAGCCCTCTTTTCTTTGAGGTTCTTTCCTTTGTTGATCTTGCCATAATTAGCTTCAAGAATTTTCTTTTTCCCGACAGCTCTAGTATTGTTGTTCACGAGGATCTCACTATGTTTCTCATCCACTTGAAGTAAGTTTATTAGCTTACTAAAAGTGGTGATCCTTTTATTGTCAAATTCCAACCAATACTGGTTCACTAGTATCATTGAAGATGTAGGAAAAGTAGACAATGTTTTCTGAATCATTTCAGCATCAGTAATTTCTTGCCACAAAAATCAAGACGTGTTGGAGTTGTAGCATGCCTTTCTAAAAATCATTCACTTTTACGTAATCTAGGAAACAAATTTTATTCCACTTGACTAATAGATGTGGGAGCAAAGTGTTGTGAATGTCCCCGAAACGCTTCTCAAGGGCATCACATAATTCTTTTGGAGTTTTCAAATGGTGATAACCCCAACGCAGGCTAGGTTCAATATGTCTTTGGAGACTTATAAGGGCATGAGCTTTGTCTTTTTCGGTCGCTGGAACAACATCGGCAGCAGTTGACGGCTTGATGGTATTTGTGTAGTCTTTCGCCACAAAGATGGCCTCCACATCAGCTACACAAGGATGATACTCAAACCCAGCTGAGTCCAACAGTTCAAATTCATGTCGAATTTGGTCCATTTACAAAAAGGCAAGAGTAAAGGACATTAGCATGACTAATTCCGATACCGTATTCCCAAAGACCAAATTTCTTAAGGTCAATGGATTGAGAAACCAAATTTCTTGATGATTTATGGATGACCTGGTCAAGTCAAAGTCCACTCACTTATTATAACTCCGTTAACAGACGACAATACTTAGTCGACGCTCAACAAACAACATCAAGACAATATAATCCACTCACTTCCCTGTTTTGTTTTGTTTTATTTTATTTTTTTTTCTTTTTCAATAGAACTTTAAAATAAAAACATAAATACCCTAAGTTTTATATCACTAATGGTGGTAACATGGATCGGAAAAAGAACTAAACGGAAAATCAACATAACAACCTAATTCCTATTGAGCAGTGTATATCATGATTTAACAAAAAAAAGATGTTAGCAATCAAAATAGGAAAAGAGAAAAAGTCATGGAAACACGCTAAGGTTTGCTACACTTTGAAGTACCAATAGATATCCCAAAAACGTAGTATGATTCAATGATAACTAAAATTTTACAGTGGAAAAGGAGTTCGTGCTATATTGAAGTAAAAGTAAAAGTGAGATTGTGAGAGGAGATGCGAAGAAAAAAAAAGAAATTTTTAGATTAAATCTATTATACAATATAATATTTTATAAATAGGAAAAAAACTAGTTATCTTATTAGACCACATATCCATAGATTATGGGCCCTATAACATGTTCATATTTTTAATGATTAATTATAATATTGCTAGGTCAAAACTGTTCGAACAGAGAACTTACTTGTGGAAAATCACTACTCACTAATTCCCGCACTACACATTCCGGAGGGATTCCAAAGCAAACTTGGAGAATGGGACTTTGGATTTTAGCATGGGATAAATGGAGTTGCCATTTCGAAAAAAATTATGGAATTTTATATCTTTGGATGACCATAAGACTTGGTCATATAAAAACCAAGTCTGTGCATCTTTATGCTGATTCAAGAGAGGTGGGCAGTGTAGGCTCATTCAAACAGAGAGCAGTAGACGTGGGAAAGTACGTATCTAAACAACTACTAAGTACCTTAATTGAGCACACAACTCAAATCAGTTAATTTTTTTTTCTGAAAGAGTTGAATGTTCAAGTCTTGCTTGCTAATTGATAATATAAGAAGAACAAAAAGCTTATCCAAACATATCCACATATAATGCTCTTTGACAAGTCAACCATTTGACATCATTATGACTTTTATTTATGGATTATTCCAATGAATTGGTTGAAGTTGGACTATTACCATAAGAATAGTTTGCACTACTATGCCAGCACGTCTACAAGCTATTTATAATTTAGCAGTGGTGTCTTTTTTATGAAAATTTATATACTTAGATGTTGACGAGAAATCTGACGGTAAATAGGCAAGGGTCACAGGTTCACTAATTTTCTATTAACTTATGTGAGACTATGAAGTGGTGCCATATTACAGAGAGAGATGCCAAAAAAAGCAAATAGCTAAGCTGGCTTGCAACTAGCTCACATTTAATCATTTTCTCATAAGAGATTAACAAGGGTATATTTTTGAAGCCTGGATGTACGCCAAATCATGTCTCACATTTATACTATTTCATTTGTCTTATTTTTTGTCCCATTTTTTCAGTTTTCATAAGGAAACCCACCCTCCCAGATGCTGAAATATTATGAGGAACATAAAAAACAAAAACCAATCCCTAGTAGAGGACCCCATTGGTACATTTTTTTTGTTATATGAAGTTAAATTGCATAAGAAGACGGATCAATCTCTTATTTCCATGAATTTTCTTTTTTTTTTCTCCTCACTTGTTTGTATTTAAGAACAAGAACCCATGTTTAACCCAATAATTCTCCTGTCCATATGGGGATTGTGGCTGAGACAATAAACATGGATAATTTGACAGCTCGTATCTATTTATATATATTGACATCAACAAGACTGTTAGTTCCGTTTTGATATGATTTTTTGTTGTTGTTGCAAGGACACATGATTTTGGATTATTTTATCCAATATAAAACCCTTAAACATGTGCAAGAGCTTAATTTGTGCTTGTTAGCCATATGCTGAGTTTCTTCTCCATCCTATTATTACCTCCACCATATATGCATTCCATTATTACCTCCACCATATATGGACATGCATATGATATTACCTCCACAATATACGGACATGCATTTTGTGTTATATTAAAAGCCGAGATACGACAAGCATAAAAAATAATAACTAGAGATAATCCAGTTATGAGCATCCCCATCTAAAGATTAATACTAGTTGCTTAAAAAGGATTCACCGGATTTTTTTCGGAAATTTTCCCCATAAATATGACAGCGTTGGAAAAATATTACTAAAAAAAAGCAATGTTTTGGGTTGTCATTGCATTGGTTTCTAAAGACAGATATTATTGGAGCTGTAGTCCTTTGGGTTTCTAAAGACAGATATTATTAGAGTTATAGTCCTTTGGACTTGAGGGTTGTATAGGATTTAAATATTTAAAATATAAATATAAAAAGACATAATCTGTAATAAAAATTAAAAATACTCTTACTTTATAAATAATCTTAAATGTAATTATACATAAAAGAAAAAGTAAGCCTAAATCTATTATTCTTTTTATTTTCTTCTCCTTCATGAAGATGATGGACTCAAGAAAATAAATAATAAAATAACGGATTAATAATTTAATTTCAATTTTAAAAATTATTTACGGTTAGAAACAGATGAACTCTTAGCCGTAAACACTCACTACGACTAAAAATTTATTATTTTTATTCCTAGACTACTAATATTTTTTATTATTTACGGCTAGAAAATGATGAATTCCTAATCGTAAATGGATTTAGAATTTCATAAATGAAAATATATATTTGTTCTTAAAATGAGTACAAGTTTATACTCGATTTAGGAATGAGTATAAATTAAGAACGAGTATAAGTTTATACTCATTCTTAATAAGGATCTACTATACTCATTTTCATATAGAGTACACATCTATTACGGCTAGGAATTAATGAATTCCTAATCATGTATGAACTATTTACGGCTGGCAATTTATCATTTTCCAGCCGTAATTTGTTGTTTACGACTAGGAAATGATGAATTCATAGCCGTAAGTGATTGAAAAATATAAAATTTTCGACACAGAGTTTCTAGCTATAGATAGTGTTTTTCTAGCCGTAGAATATGTGTTACGGCTAGGTCGTAGTCTTGATTCCTAGTCATAAGTCTTACCCGTGGCTAAGAAATGATAAACTCCTAGTCGTAGGATGCATTGAAAATGAAAAAGTGAAGGGTATTATGCCCTTTATTTATTCTAAATGTTAAATCAATTCGTTGATCTAATCAAATACTAACTCTTAATTAGTTTAACAAATTAAGTTTGTTAGTACTAATTAATAGATGGAATTTTAGTCATTATTAAAATTAGTAGACTAAGAGGTTATTGGGTTGGATGTTTGATGCCCTATTTTATCTTCTTGCAGCCCTCAAAACCAAGAGACTGCAACCCCAGTAATAGGTTTCTTTCTAACAGCAACGCAAAAGCAATCTGCCCTCTTCCCTCTCCACCTCCTAATATGATATTTGATATTTCGAACTTGAATACGTTTGTAATTTTTGTTATTATGCCGGTTAGAGATTAGTCTCTTTTTTTAAATATGAAACTCGTTTATATACTTTAGGTATGAATCTCTTCCTACATAGTGACATCGAATCACTCATATACCTCCTATGTATAGAAACCATTTGAATATGACACCTTAAAAGAAAAAGATTATTTTGTAACTGTTTTACATAATTAGATTTGTTATGGATGATTAGATGTCAACTACGTGGAAAATGATTCATACCAAACTGTTTAGGTTCAAGTTATTCAAGTAAGTATTTTCCTAATAAAGGAATGTTGCAGTCAAAGGAAATATCTAATTTATCATGGGCATGGAAAAGTGTTCAAAAAAACGTTGATTTTGTTAGAGATAATAGTTTTTGGAGAATAGGTAAAGGGACAAAGGTCAAGATCAGGCAGGATATCTAGATAAAGGGTCTTAACCATCAACCCGTTCCAATCGCTGCAAACTATAGAGATTTTACTTGGGTCAGTCAGTTGATCGATGATGAGAGGCATGAATGAAATATGATATTATACACTCCTTGTTTGATCAAAACACTGTAAACCTTAACATTGTAAACCTTATTTTGCACATACGCATACCACATAATGATGAGGATAGGTTAATCTGGACCTTGACAAGGAATGTGTGCTTTACTCTTAAGTCTTCTTATGACATACTATATGAGATAAGTTTGGGAAATATTCAAGTTTCAAAAACCATACAAGATACAGATATTCAGTGGAAGGTCTTCCGGAGTATTAGAACTTGGAAGGGTTTATCTAATATTTTTCCAACTAAAGAAAGATTATCCATGGTGTGCGGCTATATCAACCAAGTTTTTCCTCTGCAATCAGATAAACGAGAGCACGGATCATTTAATCTTCATGTGCTCTTTTTCTAGGGCTGTTTGGATGTTAATACCAGGTGGGATCAGAATCTTCCAAAGTCAGAGCTTGAGTATCCACCAATATTCTTTAATGAATGATTAAAACATGATAAGAACTCTCATGCAGAAGGTGAATGGATCAATTTAGCCATGGTGGTGGCTTGGGGAATTTGGAAAACACGATGTGACGTGGTCTTTTAAAAAGCTACTCCAAATCCTAAGGATACAGCCGATAAATCCATTTCCTTTGCTTCATACCTCTTTGATATTAAAAAACAATAAGTACGGGTTCTGCTGGTCGATCGTAAAAACAGTATAAGCATTACTATGCCGTTATGCAACCACCTTCGCCTTTTTTTCTTACTATAGACTGTGATGCATCCTTTATTTCTAATAATATACCTGTGGGAATATGACTAATACTTAGGGATTGTGCAAGTACATGGAAAGGAAGCAGGATAAGGAGTTTGGAGGGCATAGCCGGCTCTGAACAGGCGGAATGTCTCGCGTTCCTAGAGGCAATGGTCTGGTGCGGAGATTTGAAGATTACTCATGTCAATATTGGATGGATCTTAAGAGTATTGCACACTATATCAATAATTTAGGACAATAAATTGCTTAGGAGAATGAGATTATACTTATAGATGCCTTAAAGTTTTTAGAAGGAGTAATAGTTTGGAGATGCAACTTTATTCCTAGAGAATGTAACAATGTCGTTGATAAACTAGTAAAATTTAGTCATAGGTATAACACATCGAATGATTGATACATCAATTAACTATGGACAATGTAATTGTTTCTAGTTAATCAATAAAATTCTCTTTTGTATTAAAAATTAAATAAAATGGATACGGGTTTCATATTAGACGGATTATCTGACAATGTAGCTCTCTAATTTCCTTTTAGTCAGTTTATCTATAAAAAAAATGTTTTGGTTAACTATGTCATTTTAAGGTGGATGAGTTTTTTCTTGTTCATTAAAATAACGTTGGATAACAAAAAAAAAATGTTTGTCAAATGATTAAACATTAAATACCCTATTGTTCCATGGTTTGTCCATATGTGCTTGGTATAACTTGGATGGAAAAAGCTGGCTTATCTTCTAACTTTGTGTTTTGTTCCTTATTGGCATTTTCATTCTCCATCAAGAGTTCTTATCTTCCGCTTCTTCCCACTATGTCTAGGTATCCATATTAGGTCCCATTTTGTTTCACTTTATCCCGTTGATAGTCTATTTAAAGTTACATGTATTATAAGATATGGAAGACCATTTTTCTAGAGTTTTTGAATTTTAAAAGATAATTAAAATGCGAATAAGAGATTATAAATGCAAGAAGGAGTGTGAAATTTTCCAATAAAAAATATAATAAAATTAAATATTACTACTCTGTTTTAGTAAAATTGTTATTATCATTTTTTTCATTTTTTTTAATAAAAATATAATAAAATAAAATACTGCTACTTCTGCTTTAATAATAATGTTACTATCACTTTTTTATTTTAACCTATTTTTACGCTAAAATGAAAAAGTGATAGTAACATTTTTGCTAAAACGGAGAAAGTAATATTTTACTCACTCCGTCCTCTAATTTAGACGGAATTTACCAATTCTCTTAGAATAAGAGAAAATATGGATTTCATAAATATCTATTATTTTTTTTGTCTTAAACCTTATTTTATTCCTAACACTAGGAACATTAAATAAATTGTGATGATTCCCAAGTATCATCAATAAAATATGTGAAAAAATAGTCTTGAAATTGGATCTCCGCCTATTTAGTGGGACTATAAAATTTTTAAACTCCGCATTTATAATAGGGATGGAGAGAGTACATGTTTAAAATTTCAGCTAGCAAATTTTTTGTAAATATCTTTTTTAAGCATATAATTGATTAAATATACATTATTTGTAAAAGAATGTACATTTTGGTAATTTGAACATTGAAGATCAGGGGCATTTATTTTTTGAATTCCTTCCCGGATTATATACCTGTGGCTTTGCGTTCCCATTGTTCTGACTAGAAACTGCCTGACACACTGGATAATAAATGTCCTAAAGATGAAGTCAAAGGGTATTTTCATATTTGTGTTCCAACTCAGACACGAAGCCAGTAAGGGCCCACTACTAAATTCTCTATTTTTCCTTTTATTTTCATATATATATATTTTTTTATTTTATTTTAAAAAAATTTATTTTGAAAAGGCGTAAAACACAATGATTATATTAAAGTTTAAACATTTCTACTATCTATAAGCCCAGCCCAGGTAACTAGGAAAAGAAAGAAAAAGAAAAATCCTCTTATCATGTGTCGATAAATTTTAAATTCAAATCGTTTGTATCATTTTAAATTTTTCTTTTTATTTAATCCTTGTTCTTGTTTCATTATTTATATAATATAAGTATTTTCCTTTCATGATCTTTTATATATCGCAATTGTTTTGAATATTAATTAATTGCTCGTCCTAATCATGTTAACTATACGGTCTTTTTATAAACTTTAATTGAAAATAGAAACAACAAAATTAGACCTCTAATTTTCTTTTGCAACCTTCGGCATATTGGTCCCCCAGGAAAAAAGTCCTAACTCCTTCCTTGTTCCAACTTGACATTTAACTTATATAATCCGGACAACTAAAAAGATCAAGAAAACGATTTTAATTTTCTTGATTTAGAACGGTGTATTATTTTTTGTTTCGGAGTTGATTAACAATGAGATTTTGTATTGTTACAGACTAGACTAGAGACCAAGTAAAAAGCTGGTATTTGGCTTTATTCATCACTGCTACAGCACTTATGAAGATAGACGAAGTTGACGAGCTTGCAGTGTTAAATGTACATCAGCAGTTATGGTAAAATACCATTAAGTATTTATCTTAAATACCAAGGTTGCTTCACAAGTTTACTAAATTTCATAAAGAGTTGCCCATTCAGTTAATCTAGTAGTTGATATTATTTTGCTTTATATAGATTTGGTAATCCCATCCTTTAGCATATGGTTTCGGGATCCAAGTCTATAGTTCAATGGTTTCTTATTAATTCTAATAAGGAGGAAGTTAGAAGTTTAATTTTATATATAAAATTAAAATAAAAACAAAAAAAACATAAAACAATTATGGATTTCAAAATCAACAGCTGAATATCAGCCGTCCACACTTTTTTTTTTGACGATCGAAGGGAGTTCTTCTATATGTTCACAATGAAAGATAAAATGTAGTCGTTTTATAACAACTATTTCAATCTCGTTTTTCTTAAAATATATTCAAATCTAAACCACATTTCTTTAAATTAAAACGAAAATAATAAAATTAAATACTATTTAAGATAAAATGAAAAAGTGATAGTAACATTTTTGCTGAAACAAAGGGAGTATATAACTTATTGTTTAGCTTCAAAACTTCGCTCAAACTTGATGTAGTTTAACAAATATTATGAAAAAGAAGAGTTTGACATAGTTGCAAAAAGTCCTGAAAGGGGTGTAGAAAGCTTTTAGTAACCATTTCGATTTCTTGATTTTCTAATTCCTTCAAACCTAACTTAAATTTCTTCAAATTAGAACTAAGATCTTTCAGTTGCACTATAAACTAACTGTAATTTATTCATAATTGATTATAATAGTTCCAAATGACCAATGGATTTGAAGAAATTGAAAAATAGTTGTAAAAAGTTCAATCTTCGATCGGACCCCACCGTTACACAGTCATCTAATATACTTTTCACTTTTTTTTTATAGTGGATTTCTTGGTGAAATGGCTAATGGTCAACTTGAGCAAAATACCTACACCCACTTACACTTCCCTGTCAAACACTTTTTCGATTGAAGAAATATTGTGTAGAGTTCGGAGAAAACAGGGTCTTTCCCTTTCTCATGGCGGAGAATTTGATATTTGATACTCAATTCTTTTACTTTAAATAACTATTCTCATACCATAGACCCTGCTCTTAACACAATACTAATCCTCCGATAAAACTCAACCAAGAGTGACCCAAAACTAACCTAGATGACTAGATCCATACTTATATAACATGTGTCAAAATTGATAGGATGGAAAATTCCGCCCATGTTATTGGAAGTGAAGGGGTAAGTTTGGAATTGAAAAGGCAACGACCACAACTTTGAAAGAAAGAGTCAGCGTCAAGTTCAAAGTTCAAACCATAAACTGCCTTGAAAGTTTCAAAAAAGTAAAAAAGACCGATAAAAGTTAAAAAGGAGCTCCAACATCTAGGGATGTTTTGGGTAAAAATAAAAATATCTCTTACCTAGAGTGACAGTACACTACAGGCTTGTATCCAGTAAATACTAAGACTTCTCTAAAGCTTTACCGATTGAGATGACACTTGTACGAATCCAATTATGTGCGATCTCTTTCTGAACATCTTCAACGGTGGGTGTTAAAAATTTTACGTGAAAGTTTTATTTAGACTTTTATTTATAGGATTTTATATATGTGGTAAAAATAAGAATGTTTTTTTTTATGAACTATTTTCAATTATGTGAGATCTTATTTTTATAATTTGATTTATGAATAAAGAATAAAAGTGATTTCGTTTTCCTACTGGTTTAAAAATATTTATTTATAAATAATAATTATAAAAATAGTTAAAAAAATGACACGGAGATCATTCTGAATGTCTAGATAAGACTTTTTCTAAGACCTTCATATTCATTTTGGCACCCCTCCTACTTTGTAGGACCTATTGTTGGAGATAAATTTTATTTAAATAAGGGTCTAAAATTTTATGTATCTAAAATTTTCACCTTTTGTTGGAGATGCTCTTAGAAAAAAATTTAAAATTTACATTGGATTGGCTTAATAATTCGTGATTGATCTCATATCACGCCTCTAAAAATTTTATACATCAATATACAACTACTGAAATTAAGAAAATAAAATATTATATAAACATTTGTTAGAGAATGTACATAAAATCAGATATTTATTAAAAAAATAATACAATATTTTTTAATCAACATAAGATATCATGTAAATAACTCTTAGTATTAATTAGAAAATGTAGAGTCTAGTAATCTATAATAGTTGTAATTTAGATCAAGTCATGCACCCTAAAAGATTTTAGGGATAAAATATGCAAAAATTTAGACTGTTCTATAATTAAAATTTATAGCAAGTAATAATGATTTTTCTTTTTATATTATAGCTTCTTTTCAAGAGTTATGTTAGATCCTGCATTGTTTTCTAAAAGAGTTTACAAATTTGAAAATTTAAACCTCACCTTGCTATGTAAGAAAAAATTTGCGACTAAAAACCTAGGTGAGGGTACATGTTGAAAACAGTATCGTATAGATAATATAATAGCTTGTGTTTGATAAGCCTAGGACAATCCAATTTTTATAAGCTGGTTTTTTCAAAATTAATTTCGCCAATGAATCTCAATCCTAAACAGAGTTGTTTTAGGATTACTGTAAAATGAAATTTACAAATGTAAATCACCTTACTAAAACCATAAATTTCATGCTCAGTGATGATACCATGGTTGCATTCTAATCAATGTTAACAGAAAAATTTGAAAGTTTAAATTTATGCAAGTCTGATTTCAAAACCTTAATTATTATTTAAACAGCCACTCACTACGGTCAGATCCGATTGGTTCATTAATTACAGATCACCCAATCAAAAACAGTTTCCAGGATGTAAATTGGGTCCGACCTATGAGAGACCGAAGCCAAGTGGATTTATCTGAGTGTGGTTGCATTTGCATATGTTATCTTTCAAAAACTACCTTAATTTGGTGGACTGATTTGAGCATATGTCCAGCCTACATGTCCCAAAAAAACTACCAAAAAAACTCCCAAAAAGGCTCCTCCATATGAAAAGCGGTTTTAAGGATTTCAGATGGATCCATCGCTGCCCAAAAAACATCGTTTTTTTGGTTGTTGAATTTTGAAGTGTTTTTCTGATAGTTCCCTTGAATCATTGGAATTAAAAATCTACGGAACAAGAAATAAATAATTTCATCGAAATAGCTTTAAAGAGATTTAAGAGACGAACTTTCATGAGTCTTGGATAAGAATCTACATTACAGTAGAACGTTCTTATTGGCGACCTTTTACTTTAAAATCATTTAGGGTTCCTCAAACAATGTATAAGCATTCATATTACTTTTAATTATTATTTATCTAATTATTACTTAAAACAAAATATAGAAAAACTTAAGAAAACATTTTTATTCCTTATTCACGTGTGATATTTTAGAATAAAAGCTCGACACTACTACAGTCTATGAGCCATATACCTTTATTTTGTCATATGTGTAATCCTCATAACTTGAAATTTAAGTAAGGTTTCCGCATAGAATTTTTAACATTTACTATTGGAGATGTTTTACGAGTTAGTTTCCTAATCGGATTGTACTCTTTTTTTTTAAAGCATAACCAATGTAATCAATCTCGGCCGAAATTTTCGGTTTCAGTCCTTAACCGATGCGAGTCACTTAATCATGGCGAGACGAGATTTGACCGACAAACTCACCTAGACGGCCTAGATTCCACGAAATTTAGTCGAGATCTCGCCGAGACAAGTTTAACATATGGAGATCTAAAAATAAAAATCAAATTGAACCTTTTTTTTTTTTTACCTTTCTTACATATTTGGTACTGTTTTTTAAATCTATACAAACTTAGCACATACAAAGTGTGCAGAATGTTTGACATGTATATTACGAGTATAAAATTTGAAAATTAAGATTCCGAGATTTCACTGAAATATCTCAGAAAAATATATACATATATTAGATGACCTTTTTATTTTAGGGATTCTATTGTTTAATCTAGTATAAAGGGCCAGTGACAGAGCTATATGAGAATTAGGGAGGACAATTGTCCTCCATTGAATTTGTAAAATTATATTATTGGATATAAAAATTTGGATTTACACTTAATTATCCCCTTTTAGATTTTGAAAAGTTATTACAATATATATACTTAGTGTTAGGATCGGTGTTATAAAAAAAACAAAACGAAAACAAGAATACAAGATTTATTTGGTTCATCCAAATTGCGTTACGTCCAAAGAGCGGCTGCGGTTTTTACTATAGGCACAAAATAGTGTTTCAGAGGAATACAACGATGATACAAACCCTAGATAGGGCGATTCGAAATATATATAGAGACTATTCAAAAATTTGAGAGTGTAAACCGGGTCATGCATTACCAGGCTCCGCACAAACATAACAACAAGATTGGACAAGTTTTTACACAAATTTCATATTTGTTTTAAAATATACTACCTCCGTTTCAGGAAAAGAGTTACTATCATTTTATTTAATTGGCATATTTTTAGGCTAAAATGAAAAAGTGATAGTAACACTTTTCCAGAAACGAAGGGAGTACTAATATAGGTTTGGATGGTATAAAGATGTCATATAACTAACAAATTTCTTGTGGAAACAAAAAGGATAAATATCATAAATTACGAAATGTAATTTAACTAAAACATTTCAAAATTTGTGTGATGTCTCGATGGTACCATTTGCAAGAAGAAAAAATAGAGAGAAAATACGCTTAAAAGTTTTGGGAGGTTTTTGGCTGCCAATTTGTACACTAGTGATATTTTTGTACATATTTATCCCCCCAGCCTTACCTCTGTCAAGTCATATGCTCCCTTCGGAGTAACATCCCCATCCTTACTGTTGATCCATATCATTTTATCTTCCACATAAAGCAACAAGAACTTCTATGATTGAATAACGTATATGAACATCCAACACTCTACCACCTCGTCCATCTTCCATCGAAAAAGGCATCTATATAAAAAAAATAGAGATAAGGATACGACAATACGTGTATTTATTAAAAATAATTATATAATAGTAATTCATTCTATTGAAAACTCACATAAATATTATACGGAATACTAAAAAAATAAAGATAAAAACTATCTAACATCCGGTTGACCTGTTATTCGTCAATATTGTCTTCATCCAAAGGCACCCCTTCTAGTTCTGGCTCGTCAAGTGAAAAGATTTACAACTTCGAGTTCTCCTGCAACATCAAATGGATCACATACATCTCCACTAATATCTCATATTTTATTTTTCCTTTCATATAATTTTTCTTTTTCGTGAAATGAGACAAATTAAGATTATTGTAAGCAAACACTAGATCCTCAACGTGTTGGGATTCAATCTATTTCTCTTTATTGAATGGATAAAATTATAAACGCTCCAATTTATCTTTGAACAAAATAAGGTACATAGCTTTCCAATAAGCCTTAAAGCTAAATTTTATAACATTGGAGTTGAAACACCACAAAATAATCATCAAATTTTTTTTCTTTATAATCAACACATTCTTAGGCTTAGATATATATAATCATATGATATTGTATTGATAATTACAAACATCAATAAGCATATTTAGATTTTGTACATAAAATAATAGATATATAGATTTTTATACATAAAAATATATGTCTAAGTTAAAGGAAGAATCCTCTTTTAGAGTATATGAAATGTATCCCAAAGTATCCCCTATTTTTTTTGTAATTAAAAAGAAGAGATACCCTAAATGGAGTATCTGATACGTATATTCAGGTATCTTTAAATATCCGATGGTAATACGACGTCGATAAAGATATGTCACCAAATTTTAAATATTTGTGTTTCGTGGCTTCAGCTTCATAATATTGTCATCCCATCTAAGAAAAACCTAAATTGATACTCTGAATTAACAGCGGACACCAAGTATCCAGCCAGAACTTGATTGTTTTACCATTCCCTATTGGCCACTACACTTGAATTTGTAACGTTTGCCACACCTTTTTAATACCATACCAGATTCAAGATTTGATATAAATCCGTACAAGGATTTATTTGCTAGCATAAATATTGGTACATTTGGAAGGATTTACCTCTGACCAGAGATGTCACCGTAATTCTCGAAAGGGATTCGTTAGTTTCCTAATATCCCGCTTTAAAAGTTTGCATATATATAACCATTACAATCATCCGCATAAAAAGGTGAGAAGGATACACCATGCCCAAAAACTTAGAGATTCCCAGAGATTTCTGGGACATGTGTAACCCATAATAACAACTGTCACCATGCTTAAAAAAAACTGTCAGATTTGGTCCAAAAAATGATAATCCAACCGGCACTTTTGATCTTCATATTCATTTCCTACTTAACCTACAACTAAGGAGTTGAGATTTTAAATACGAAGGATAACGAGACCATCAATTAAATAACCAACCAATCAAAATGAATATATTAAATATTCATTTTTTAAGGGAGTGTGTATATAATTAGACTTCCAGACAACTACTAGAATTAAGTCCCAAAGTATGGGTTGTAAAAGAAGCAAAGAAGAAGTGGTTCCATTTATGTCCGTGCCTTGGTAGGTTCCTAACCCAGCAGTTACAAGAGAACCAAAAAATACGTACAAAAATTACAATCATACGTTTAATGATACGGTACATATATGGATAGTAATTAATAATTAATAATTAATAAAATGGTAAGTAAATAAAAATAATAATATTCGCCGGCTGAAATGTTCTTTGCAGCTTCAGAAAAAGCAGCAACAAAACTCTTCGACTCCTCCTCTTTCACCTTTTTACAGAAAACACAGAACCAGTGAGAGAAGAGAGAGTTTAGTTAAAGTCTGTGAGTAGAAGAAGAAGAAGAGGAGTATTACAATTATTATTATTATTATTTCCTTCCCAAAGAAGAAGCGGAAGCAGAAAGAAATCTTCCCTTTTCTCTCATCCTCTTCCACTCCCTTTCTCTTTCTCTTTTTGAGATTTATTTTTTATATCATCATCATCTTTGTCTTCTCTTCTCTTCTCTCGGAGTTGTCTCTCTCGGTGTTTTTGCCCTAGATCTCGAGTACCTCAAATCTTCTGATTCTTTCTCTCTCTCAAGTACTTACTATAAATCAATCTAAAACAAATCAAATCAATCAATCATAACCTTAATTCTATCTGTATTAGATCCCTTTACAAATCCAAGATTCATTCAACTCTTTACAACATCGTAGATCTTTTTCCTTTTAGCTCCATCTTTCCAGGGTACTACTTCTTTCTCTCCTTTTTAATGATTTCTCCGTACATATTTCTACATTAGAAAGAACAATTATTGTAGTTTTTGTTAATTTATTGTTGATCGATTTCATCATTCTTACTGTATGAAGGTAAGAATCTGTGAGTTTTTTGTTTTTTTTAAGGAATATCAATCTTAGCTGGAACAAACAACATGTAACATGTGAGTTTTCTGTTTGGATGAATGTATTTGGAATTTGGATAGAAGGGAGTTTTTGATCTCAATTTGATTGATTGGACATGATGAGTGAAATGCGGATGATAAAGTTTCAATTTGATTTTATATTCGCCCATTTTGATTTGGATTGTGATTTTCTAATTTGAATTTCTGAGTCAGATTTCTGTATTCATTACAACTATTAGAAAACAAGAACTATGAATCTGGGTAATCTTAGTGTTCTGCCTTAGATCAGGAAGAGCTAATGGTTATTCTAATCTCTCAAGATCTGTCTGTGTTTTCTTGTATCTGTTACTGATTGTGGCGTTTTGAATGGATATTTAACAGGGTGCGGGGGTGATATTTAGGACGCTGTTGCTGAATTGTTGCGTTAGTTGATAAGAGATTGGTGATTGCATCTGCCTTGTCATATTGTAAGTTTTTGTATGGGCACAAAATCATACATAAATTCTATAATACTCTGATGACATTGTTATAAAAAATATATGAAGACATCACAGGCGTGGCAGCGTTTAGGCATTTCGGATCTACAGCACATTATGCCAGCGCCGCGCCACAGACCACCTATAAAGGGCCCAGTTTGGATCATTGCATTGATTTCTTTGATTAGCATCTTGCTAATTGGTGCTTATGTCTATCCTCCAAGAGGGTATTCGTCTTGTTATGTCTTCTCTGGAGTCGGTTGTAAATCTATCTCCGAGTGGCTACCACCTACTCCTACCAGGGAATACAGTGATGCTGAGATCGCAGCTCGTGGTGTTATTAGAGATATCTTGCAGACACCTCCAATCCAAACAAAGACACCTAAAATTGCCTTCATGTTCTTGACTCCGGGCACTTTACCTTTTGAAAAGCTATGGGATAAGTTCTTTGATGTAAGTTTCTTAATGATTTTTCTATTTTATATTTGGATCCAAACATTTGTTCTGCATGACTTCCTTGATCCTGCTAGAGGTAGGAAAATTTTGTGCCATATGATGCACTAAATTTGAATATGCACATTGATTCTTAAATTCACTCAACATTCCATACGAGTTTTTATTGGTCTTTGGTTTTATGATTTGAGCTTTAGGGTGTAGCAGAAGTATTTCCTTGAATACAACTTCAGTTCTAAGAATTAAGATTTCAATTTAGTCAGATCCAGAAACCAAAAAAGAAAAAGAAGCAGAAACAAATTAGTAGATCATTGTAAACAAAGTATTATCTGTATTGGAATTTTCAAGCTCCTTGACCTTGTACTATATATATATGTAATCATGAAAGAACACTTGTAGTTGAACTGTAGTGAGGGAAAATTAAGTAATGTCGTTGATTGCTTACTCAATCAGAATAAGGTATTGCGTGATCATATGGATTCTACTATACTTGCTTACTTGAACACTAGGTCTGACCTATGGTGAACTCCACATAGTATATTTTATGCAACTCTCTAACTTTTACGTACACATTACCATGCCCAAAATAGCCATCATCTGAACGAGCATTACTCTATAGCAACAACCAAGATGGCTCAGAACCAGAAACACAGCATTCAGCTATTAAGTTATCTAATAATTCTTTGGTAGGGAACACTCTTTAAGTTGAAAAAAAGTAGAAAACTGGCCTAGCACTACCTTGATATCAGCAAAGATAATACTATTAATCCTAAGGATGGTTTTGAATGAGGGAATGGTGCAGGGGGTTCACAAGCAGAAGGAAGGGGTTGCTTAAGATCTCCTAGCACAGATGAAGATGAGAGTATGGACCTAGTGATAAACTAACAGATATATGTTCCACAGAGTTGGCAACTTCTTGGAGTTTTAACAATTGAGCAGCCAAATTTGCAGTTGACTAGGAAACTATCTTATTCATGTAGATAATAAAACAACAAGATAAATTAAGTTGTTTGTGAGAACAGGCTTAATATGTTTCTCGCATATGACCAGCTTATACCTTTATAACTGTTGCACAATGTGTATCTCGCTTTGTCTCTATCTTATGGATTTTATTGAGTTGACGGAGCAATAGTTGTTTGATAATTGGTTGGGAAATTCAGCTCAGTATTTGGTATTGTCTATTTTGGTAGGGGCATGAAGGCAGATTCTCTGTCTATGTACACGCATCTAGGGAAAGACCGGTCCATTTGAGTCGTTACTTCGTCAACCGAGACATTCACAGTGAGAAGGTACTTGAAACATACTGCTAGTAAGCACATTTCATTTCTGTCATTGCTCATTCATGCTGGGCGTTGTGTTCAATAGAAACAGACCAGGAAGAGCTTTTTGTACTAGTGTATCGAATAAACCCGAATTCTCATTCTGTGTACAATAAACATATGCAGGTGGTATGGGGGAAAATTTCTATGGTTGATGCTGAGAGGAGACTTCTGGGATTGGCCTTCCAAGACCCTGATAATCAGCATTTTGTACTTCTCTCAGACAGGTGATTGTCTTTTAAAATCACTCGTAGCCATCGTGATTTCATAAGCCCTTCATTTCTGCCATGATAATTTTTCCAATGCGTTTTCTTCTTGCTTTGCAGTTGTGTTCCACTTCATAATTTCGATTATGTCTATAACTATTTGATGGATACAAATGTCAGCTTTATTGATTGGTAAGCTAGCTTTAGAAATTTAATAGTAATTTTGTTTTTCTACAATCCGAAAGACTTCTTGAGAGTCTAACTTGTTATACTACTGAGGTTGAAGTAGGCCTTAGCCTTTTTTCCCTCTTCTAGTATTTGTATTAACAAGAGTTCTGTTTTTGTCTTTTTTCCATTTCAGCTTTGAAGATCCCGGACCTCATGGATCCGGCAGGTATTCAGAGCATATGTCACCTGAAGTTGACTATAAGGACTTCATGAAAGGTGCTCAGGTAATTGACAAAGTGATTAGTAACTTATTGATGCGAAGGGATTCTCCAAATATGCATTTAGTACACAAATTCGTTGGTTATCAAATTAAAGCTTATCATCCTACGTACTAGCTACTAATACAGGGAACATGTTGGACATAATATTTATATGCCCAGTCTTCCGTTGCGGTAGTATTTAATCATAAATTTATTGCAGTGGTTCACAATGAAGCGGCAGCATGCCATGATAGTCCTATCAGACAGTCTCTACTACACAAAATTCAAGCTTTACTGCAAGGTGATTTTTTTTACCTTTTTTTTTTTTGCTAAATACGTTGTATAAATTCTTTTCCTCCGTCATTCTTTATTTACAACAACTGATATTAACAGAGTAGTAGAATTTTATTAGTTGCTCTACTGATAGTTATTATATGCTTGATTTTTTACAGCCAGGTATGGAGGGGAAGAATTGCTACTCTGACGAGCATTACTTGCCGACATTCTTCTATGTTAGTGGATTGATCTTAACCTGAAACTAACTGTTTTCTTGATAAAACCGTAAATTCGATTTTGTGCAGAACTGATTCCTTGTCCTTGTTATTTGTGTTTGTGTGTTTTCTAGATGATGGATCCTGGAGGCATAGCAAATTGGTCAGTGACACACGTCGATTGGTCTGAAGGGAAGTGGCATCCGAAAGCTTATCGGGCTCAGGATGTTACCTATGAGCTCCTGAAGAACATTACGGTACAAGCTACTTTTAAGATTGTTTATAGTCTGGTAAACATGTTGATTGTATTGTCTTCTAATGCTCTTTTGTCCTTCCTGAAACAGTCTATTGATGAGAGTTTTCATGTAACTAGTGATGAAAGGGTATGTATACCTAATCTAATCTCATCTATCCGAATTCTATTTTTCTCTTGCTGGTGTTGTAGCTTATGATTTAGATTACTTTTTTTCCTTGTGTTCAGTATAAGTATTACATTGTTCATGCGAAATGTCACAACATGTGCTAATTCTTATTTTCTTTTTTCTAGCAGAAGTTAGTGATGGAGAAAGCTTGCATGTGGAATGGGATGAAGAGGCCGTGTTATTTATTCGCCAGAAAATTCTACCCGGAAACTCTGGATAATTTGATGCATCATTTCTCCAATTACACAACAATTTGAGTTTACTGATAGTAATGTCTTTCTACCGTTGATTATTAATTCTTTGGTCGGCCGAACAACATTCGACCCTCTCACTTCACCAGCTCGGCTTCTTTGTAGAAAATATTAGAACACTACTACTGATAGCCAGATTTGATAGATTTTTGGCTCTGCAACAAAAAAAAGTTTGCCCTAACCGAAGAGACCAGGTTGTTGTTGGTTCTTGGAGTACTAAAAAAAAAGGTGATTTTTCTCATTGCAGAGCAAAACTAGTGTTTCTTCTTGACTACGACAACTTGTGAGGAAGGATAAGTCAGCACTTCACCCCCAATTTTCTTTGCTAATCTGTGTTGCTGCTTCCTCTTATAAAAGGGACTATAGATATCTGTTTATCTCTTTTTGCCCCTTTTTTTCTTTTTGCAATTAATGTGATTTCTGATTTTGGAACTGAAAATTTTGATTTTTTTCTTTCTTTTTCCAAGTCCATTTTGTGATTTATGATTTTTGTAAAGCAAGAAAAATGTCAAAGTAGCAATTTGAAGTACCCCATTTTGTTTCCTCTCTTTCTCTATTAGTTTGTTTTGTGTTTATATATCTTCGTAATCACTTGTCACTGCCTGTAAAACTGAAGACAACTGAAATTGTCAGGTCGGCGCACAAAATGTAAGCTGAAAAATATATTCAATCCATATATGTAGGCTATGCTTCGGTTGTAGATGTTTGAACATCCATGACAGTTGCCCTTACTGTATTTTCCTAGAGGAGAAAACTCTAGGAAGTGTATGTTCCTGTCTGCCAAACTTAAAGCAGACATGAACCTACACTTCCTAAAAGTCTTTTCCTTTTCTACTGCTCATATTCTGTTCGTTCAATCTCCCCCCTCTGGAAATCTTTCTCCAATGATCTACTAATTCTTTCATTCACTTTCGCTTTTTACATGCACCTAAAAGTCTAGAATATTGAAGTTAAGGTGCTGTCAAAGAGCTGGGTGCAGATCAAAAATGCTATATGATCATCTCCGGTCACCATACCTAAATTTAGACCGAGCCCAACAGTTGATTTTGTATAATGGATTGGTGTCCCTTGGGGGACATCTGATATAAACAATACCGGAAGACGTGAATTGTTCTTATATAGTTGTATGTAAACAATAGATAGGCGTCCCTTCGAGCCATCCAAAAAAATAAAAATATACTCGAGCAAGACTTATTTTCTCATCGATCAATCTAACATATCCCCGCTAGTGCTTGATCAATTTTCATATATCTCTTTTCTTTCAATACTTCCGCAAATCTCTCTCTTTCTATCTCAGTCATAGTGAGTAACTATGTCATGGCCTAGAGATCCCGAGTTGTATATATTTTCCAAAGAGTCACAATGTTACTTACTGAGGATTAAGACGAAACTCGGTAACCCTATTCTAAGGAGAGATTGCGAGTTGGCTGGAACGTTAACTGTCTCTGAGCATCTCTCATTGGACAACAACTACAAAGAGAGCGATTACGACGCTTTTTTATCTTACGTAAAGACGCTGGCACATCCTAAAGGCAATGGATATTTCAAGTTTATAAACTCCCAAGGTGTGATACTGGACGGTTTTGATATCTGGTCAGTGGTGGAACCAAATTCACCCTTCTTTAGTATACCTCGTCTTCCTGAAAAAGAATTTGTTACCCAACTGCTGCTTGAGAGACAAGCTCTTCAGAAACAGGTTTCTGACTTAGAAACTAAGAACTCCAATCTTAAATGCGAAGTCAAAACAAGAGAGACGATAAGATGTCTGTTATCAGTGATCGGGATCGAGAGAAAGCGGAGAAGGATGCTTTAGAGAAAAGATTCTCTGACTTGAAAGTCGCATACGACCTTCTACAAGTGGAACTGGACCTGGAGAAAAACGTCAGGCTTGCACTCGATAAACAAGTATTTGATTTAACATCAAAATTTGAAGAGCGTTGTGATGTGGGAAGTGGATCGGCTGACGAGGAACTATGGATGAATGGTCATCCTGTTTCTAGTGATTGGATTCCTTTCGAGGAACTTGATGCTTTAACATTTTTGAGGAATGTTTCATAGAAGATCACTAAAACCTTAGACTTGCCGGTAGCTGATGAAGATAATACAACTAATGTTCAAGCAAAGCGGTTCTGTCGAGGGTTATTTCCTGTAGTGGTTGTCCTAATGCTTGTCCGTCCAAGCTTGTTTCACACGTCTAATTTTCTAAACCCTAAAGTCATACTAATTGTCCGTCCAAGTCTCCATGCCTTGCTTTTATCTACCAAAAGTCATACTAAACCTCACTCACATATATTTTTATGAGTGACCTTACATATATATGCTTAATTATGCTCCACATGTACACTTATTTCTACAAAGCAAACATATCAATGTAAATTGACCTAGTTAAACACACACTGTTCCTCATGAATATAATATAAATAAAATAAATACATATTTTATTTTGGTCTTGCAAGATTTATCAGGATGGTCAAGCAGGATAGACCTTTAGTCAAAAGACTAACTAAGCAAGTTTCATTTGACTTAACATTAATAGTGCTTAAATGCTACAAAATTACACGAGACATCAAAGATGTCACAAATGAAGGGATATTCACTAGGATATTGGTTTGACGGTCTACGACATGTGGTGCAGCAGTGCATCCGCTAAAGAGAAAAAAACTCTGGAAAGTTCGATCATCAGTTGAGTAGAGAAGTGGTGGATTGATCAACTATCGATTCAACCTCAATCAAAGTGGGAACAATTACTAACACTTTCTCCATCCTCCTCACTATACTATTACTCAACTATCAACACTTTCTTCAAGAGATGAGCTCAGGTTAACGGTCACAATAGCTATTATAAATAGATTTCTCAATCTATTGAACATAGAACAAAACAACACAAGTCGAGCAACTTGATTTTTACAATCTTATCATTCATAGAAAATTATTCATAGCTATTCATATCCATCATATCCTACATATTTTGATACTCTGACCTCAACCATTCTCTCGCTTCCCTCCCTAAGACCAACCTTTCGCCTTCTCTTTTGTGACTGAAGCAAGACTGGAACGACCATTGCTTGGTTTAGGCGAGGAATGTACAAATTGATCTCTCGAGTCTAAAAAAAAGTAATATCACAATACAAATGTTTAAGTATAGACGAATTATCACCTGCTCAACCCATTTTTCCTAAATTAGCCTCTTAATTCGTTTTCCCCATAAACATTTTGGCGACCACAGTTGGAGATCAATCTCTTGATTGCAAAATCAATTTTTCACCATTTTCAATGCGGTTGATCTTAGGTCATATTTAATAACTAACTCTTAATGTCAATTCCGCTAGTACTAATGTTGGTACTCCTTGCGATATTCCTCCGATTACCAACACCGGTGTTACCAACACCCCTTCTTCTGGTTAGAGTACTGAAGAAGTTGAGAACACCCAGGATCCGCCTACCATAACCTATTTGATGCAGATACAAGACACTCTTGCTCAGACTCAGACGACCGCCTACAACTACACCTGATTTGATGTAGAGAACCATACTTGCTAGGAATGAAGAAGCCTGTGAGACTTGTGTTAACAAACGACCCACAAGTAAGCGGTACAACATTCAACCATATGTGGGGGTTGTGATTGAAGAAGACAAAAGGAAAGTTGCAATACCAGATAAATAACCCAAGCATGCATCACCAACACCAATTCTAACTCCAGCACCACAGGAGGTCCGACCACCTCGAAGGACCCATCAAATGCAAGTGGTACAAGTGACAACTCCAGCACCGCTCAACGTCAACAACAACCGAGAGAATATCCGGTCTTTCCATACTTCAACCAACATAAAAAAAAACAACAAATCTTAGGAGAGCTGCACTTGGGAACTGAAAGAGTACACAAAAAGCATATCCCTGTCAGAAGTTTCATCATACATGGAGAACATATTAATCAAGCAGTTCAACCCATGATGGAACACATGTGTGAGCTTCTCTACTGTTCGAAGGCGCAACACAAAAACATTTTTTACTGCTCTCAATCATGTTGTGTCTAACATCCGACTATCTTTTGAAAATGAAATATGTCTTTAACCTGCTCAGATGGGTGAGGGGAAAGAAAATTGTAACTAGGGATGCTCACCACTACTTGTTTCAATGATACCGTATTTGGTGAGATACTAATTGATGCAAGATGCCGTCAACATCGTCCCTATCAAGACACTCAAAGCCGTAGGGAGTACTCGTCTTGAAGTTGTCCATGCCCCAACAACCATCAAGGATCCAGAATAAAAATCCATAAATACATATAGTCACATCACTCTTCAAGTAAAAATGGGTCATGCTTCTACATAATCAGAGAAGATCCAGGACTTTCAATAACGCGTAAAGACATATAAATACTCAAGGGAACAAACATATCATCAACAGACCGATCACTTATGAGGTTTGACACCAGCGCCGACTTTGACTTTATTTTTCATCCAAATTCTTGCTCCATTCACAACGCATCTGTGTCGGACATGAAAATTCCTCCTTGCGGCGCTATGCGGTGGGCATGCCAGAACTCCCCGATACCCCACTTGAACGTCAGTAACCGGGCCTTAAAGCTTAACTTCCCGGGCAAATCCAGGTAGATTTTCCTTTTCAAGCATGATACTCGAAACGTAGTTTCCATTCGTAGCTTCACATCGTTCCAACTTACCCTTGATCTGCAAAAGGGTTCAAGGCCATAAAAGCCAATGATGATGCCTTGGCATGTATCACATACTTACGAGCATTTTTCCAAGCCTAAGTCATGCCTTGGACTATTAAATAGGCCATTGTGGACCCATTTTCCGATTCCTTAAACTCTATTTCGACCATGCGCTGGGTGGATGCACTGATCTTGCTTTTGCCAAGGGTGCAACAACCAGGCATATGCCAATCTTGTCGTATAGCTTGATAGGAAGTATGGACGTCTAATAAATGGACCGCAACTACCTCATCAAGTGTGGCGACAATCATCTCTTGCCTCGAACTGCCGATCCAGATGATATGATTACCAATATGTCGCAATCACCTCAAAATTAGATGATATGAGCGACAAGGTACTTGACCACAAATGCAGTGCATTACATCTACCTACGTACCCAACCCGTACCTTGAAGGGACCAAGCATGACCGTAGTTCATCAAAATAGTCATTTCGAATAGGACAATCAACTTAAGCCTATTAAGGCAAAGCCAACATCGATGCCAAAGGCCAATCGTTTCTAAAAGATATGCTTAGGCATATAAAATCCGCGTAACCAACAATTCCCAACTTACGTCGCAAGGCCAAAAGCTAAGCAAAGCCTAGTCCGTATAGGCCATTTAGTATACAAATATGCATTCTAGAGAAAAAAACATGGATGAATGATCACTACAGGAAAAATCCCCTTTTGCAACTGTTGTTTCACGACGTTTAGTGCATATGTTGTAAAAGGTTATATCTTTTACTACTTTTATCTACTGAAACGTTGTAACTTATTATCATTTCCAACTCTTAGTAAAAAAGTAGTAACAAAAATAAAACATTACAACGTTTAACGGATAGGTAGTTATATACTATATGACGACTTTTATAAAGAGTTGTGAAATATTATGTTACTTGTTATAATTGAAATTGAAAGATAAAATTTAAGATTTCTGAGAAGATTCATCTTATACCAACCTGAATGAAGCATTATAGAAAGTCTCTGCAAAATAGGCTGGCAAAGAAATTACATAACATAAATCCCACAAATCACAAAACATGAACGAATACCGGACCTAATGAGAAGACAGACACAAACACAGTCGGATAAAAATAAGAAGGTAAGAATGAGAAGAAAAAACTTTCCAATACTTATGGCATGGACACTCTATTTATCTAATTTAGTGAGAAAACAAAGTTATCTGTTTCGTGCAGCGTGCCATACTTTCCGCATCTTACGTGTCAATCATGCAATGATGCTGTCTGTTTCAGATGCCTGTTTCAGTACTTCTTAAACACGTATAGTTTGGGATTTTATACCTCACAAGGAAAGTGATAAATTGGTGCCGAGAAATAAGTCACCCTATTTATCAGGTTCGAATACTTCTTATGGTTCAAAATCGGTTAATTCATATTCAAATTTTTCGTCATCTTTCGACGGTAAAAAAGCTTAACAAAATTTGGAGAAAGGTAGCTGATTTTCAGCCGAGGAGCACTTCAGTTCATAATATTGAATCAGAATCGGACCTGGTGGCTAGTGACCCGGATAAGGATATTTCTATTCCATGGGTTACTACTAGAAAAAAGAAAAAGGATTCCGATCGCAGTATGGGCTAGATAGGGAAAGTGATACCATTGAATCTGGATAGTGAAATGGGTATCGCCTCTACACCAGTTAAGGGTTGAACTCCAGCCCATTATCCGATCCAAAATCCGGGCGTTAATATGGGCCAGGCGTGGGAGTGATACTTTCAGACATGGGTTTTTGTCTGGATATCGGCTCTACACCATTAAAGGGTGGAATTCCAGCCCATGACCCCGTAATCCCTAATCATTTTAAAGTTAATGGTTTAGATTTAGAACCATTTTCTAAGAGCACTCCCACTAGTGTTTCTGTTATTCCAGCTGAGAGTATCTCTTATAATTTTCAAGCTATTTCGAAAATTGAAGATCAAATTCAATTCAATAAGAAAATGGGTCTATCTGTTGAACACCCTTCTATGTTTATGATCTGCAAATATTTAGTGGAAAGAGATTTATCTCAAAATTTGGATATGGAAATTCCATTAGCAGAAGATGATGATGGTCTAGCTAATTTTGATGAGGTGGAGGAATTGCAAGCTTTTCAAATGGAGAAAGAAGAGGAAGAACAAATTGATGCGGTGAAATGTACTTTTGAGGATGATTATTCTGATGTGGAAGCTAATTTCAATCCAATTGCTTCTAGGGCTGGTTTGGGTTTTAATGAATCATAAAATCCTAAGCTGGAATATTAGGGGTTTAGGGCAAGACCCTTAAATTGTTGCAATTAGATCTGCAATTTTGAAGAATAATCCTACTATTGTTACTATTCAAGAGTCTAAGAGAGAAATTGTTGATGAAGCCTTGATTAGGTCTCTTTGGGGGAGTAATAGATGTAATTACATTTATTTGGCATCTGAGGGAGATTCTGGTGGTATAATTGTGATGTAGAAGGAGGATATAGTGATCTTTCTGGTGGTATAATTGAAATGGAAGATCATGTGATTGGAGCTTTTTCTGTTTCTATTAAGTTCAGGAATCTTTCTGATGGTTTCATTTGGCTCTTCTCAGCAGTGTATGGTGCTTCTGATTCTGGATATTATAGTCAATTCTGGCAGGAGCTAAGGGATTTTAGATTGTTGTATGATGAACCTTGGCTAATTGGTGGAGATTTTAATGTTATATTGTCTGCAGATGAAAGAAATAGGCAGGGTGGAGGGTTAGCAAATAGGAAATCTTTTAAATCTTTTGTTAATAGATTTTCTTTAATTGATTTGCCATTATCTGGTGGGAGATTTACTTGGACCGATTCTCAGCAACCTCCACTGCTAATAAGGTTAGATAAATTTTTGTTGTCTCCTGATTTTCATGATCACTGTCCTGCTCCAATTCAAGTGAGATTAAAAAAACAAATTTCTGATCATGCTCCAAATCCAATCATGCTTTGCTGTAACTCTGGAGACAAATTAAAATAACCTTTCAGTTTAGATAATTTCATCTTATCTCATCCTGATTTCTTGGGTAATCTTAAAACTTGGTGGGATAATCTTGTTTCTATTGGTAAACCAAGTTTTATTTTTGTTAAGAAACTGCAAGCCATTAAATTCTTTATCAAAAATTGGCAGAGACAAACTTTTGGTAATTTGCAGACTCAGATTGATAATCTAGAACTTAGTATGGATGTGATTGACAATTTAGAAGAGATTTCTGTGTTGACTGATGATGATGTTGTAGCTAGAGAACAAGCTAAAGTTCAACATGCTACTTTATCTCTATCCTTGGCTAGGAATTATGGTCAAAGGGCAAAAGAAAGATGGGTTAGAGATGGTGAAAGAAACTCAAGCTAATTGCATCAGTTGGCTTCTTTTAGATACAAACAAAACAGTATCAATTGTTTGAAAATTGATGATAGTTTGTGTTTTGATAAGCAGAAGATAGCTCATGAAACTGAAATTTTCTATTCTAAGTTGTTCTTTGAGAATTTTAAGCTAGACCTAGCTTTAATAATCTGGTAATGTCATCTATTTCTGTTTTGGAGAGTATCTCTTTAGAGAAAGAGTCCACTGAAGAGGAAGTCAAAAATATTGTGGAAAATTTTGGTGTGAACAAAAGCCCTGGACCATAAGGATTCACTATGGAGTTTTATAAACATGTCTGGGAGATCATCAAGTCAGACCTTATGCTAGTGGTGAAAGAATTTGAGACAACTTGCTCACTTGATTGGAGAATCAATTGCACCAATATAACTTTAATTCCAAAGTGTAAAGGTGCAGTCTCCCTACACAATTTTAGACCTATAATTTTAATTGGTAGTGTCTACAAGATTGTATCCAAGATCTTAGCAGATAGAATGAAGTTGGTATTGCCTTTCATTATTAAAATTTCTAGGGAGCTTTGTCCATGACAGTCAGATTCATGATGGAATCTTAATTGCTTCTGAGCTTATTGATTCAAGATTAAGATCTCAAGAAACTGGAATAATATGCAAAGTAGATTTTGGGAAGGCCTTTGATAATGTTAACTGGGGTTATATGGATACTACTCTAGCTAGATTTGGTTTTGGTTACAAATGGAGTTCATTAAATTTGGTTCAGAATTAATTATAAGAAATGGTGCTAGTATCTATTTCTGGGATGACATTTGGATAGGTGAAGAAATCTTAGATTAAGATTTCCTGCTTTATACAAAATCTCTAGAAGTAAATGAGACACAGTGCAAGATATGATCTCTAATCAAGGAGCTTGGGACTTGCAATTTAGTAAGGATTTGAATGAAGTTGAATTCAGGAAGTGATTCAGCTTCTGCAAGTAATTGGTGACCCTAACAGGTTTTTTTCCGAGGCTGAGGATGACAAATACTGGAGCTATGGGGGTGGAGAGGGTTTTTCAATAGCATCTGCTTATTTTTCTCTTGAAACAAATGGCTGTATTGCTTTCCCAGACAAGCAATTGTGGAATCCTGGAGTACCATTGAAGGTAGGTTTTCTGGTATGGAGTTATGCTATAATGGGGTGCCAACTTTGGATTACTTATACAATGCTGGACTTATTCAAAATGCTAATTGTTTATTATGTGGTGGCCTGGAAGAAACCAATGCTTATCTGTTTTTACACTGTAAAATTTCATTTCAGGTATGGTCTTATTTCTTGAACAGTTTTGGGATCAGACGGGTCTTTGGTTCAGATGTTAGAAGAACTATTTTGGAGTGGAGTAATAAGAAGAGTAAGAAGAGAATAAAACGCCTATGGAGGTATTTGCCTTTCACAATTTGGTGGAGTTTGTGGCGAGAAAGAAATAATAGGCTACACAATAATAGGAGTAGATCAATCAAATTATTGTGGAAGTTAAGTTCCTTTGTTTAATTGGACTTTGCATACGGATATTTTTTCCAGTATTACTCTTTCATCGATTATTTGTAACGGGGATGCAGTAATCTACTCATCCATGTAATGTTTTTGTGTTTCTCTATCACTGATTTGGTGATATTGAACTTTTAATCAAATTTGCTCTTTGCCGTAAAAAAAAAAGAAGTAATTATCATCAAACACTATCATTAACAACAAAATGTCCATAAAACAAAATTCAGGGAATAATAAATGTTTGTTCACATTAAAAAAATTAATTTCTCTTTACAAATTAAACTTTTTTTTACTAACATTTACCCATAATATTTTTAAAATCTTAGTTAATCAATTTTTAATTTTAGGCTTTATAAAAACCTAAATTTGTTTACAAAATTTACGAATCTTTCCACTTTTAATCTGGGGCTAATTTTATAAAAACCCTAATTTGACTCAGCATAAGAAGTGATAAGATCATAATCTGGGGCCAATTCAAAAATTTCAGCTAGCCACTTTCAGCCCCTCCTAGCGAAAACACATCTCCAGGTAATATGATGCATCGATTCCTCTTCAACCTTGCAGAAAGCGTGTATAGAACATAACGGGACTTTAAACATGCTAGTTACCTTATCGAGAGTAGCACAACAATCAATTTTTATTACCTTCCAGGCTTGAGAAGCAAGTGCAGGATGAACAATTGGTCTCCAAATTAGCTTTGTTGCTTGACTGAAATGACGGACATTTCTGATCAGGTGTCTAGCAGATCGGACAGTGAAGTTACCCTTCTGCTCTGGGACCCAGACCCTTATGTCAGGTTCAATGCTTGGCTCTGGCAGAGAATGTATATCTATTCCAGCTTCATGCATTCTTTCTTTAACACTTAAAGGGATATTCCAAGAAACATCTCTTATTAGGAGAGCTACCTTAGAGGTAAAGTCATTCCTTCTAGCCTGTGGTATAGCCAACGAGATAGCTAAACTATTCTGACCACACCAGTTATCGAAGAAAATGGAAGTTTCCTGCCCATTGCCAATCATGGATCTAATATTCCTTTCCACTTCATTATAAATCCATCTAATTCCTGGAATAATGGAGGACTTAAGGCCATAATCTATCAGTTCCCCATTGACCTTAAATAATTTAGCTCTAAAAAATTTAGCCCACTTCTTATTAGAATTCTTAATATTCCACCAAAGTTTCATTAACATTGATTTGTTCATCACTTCCATCCTTAGGATAGCTAACCCCCTTCAATCAACGGGCAGCAGAGATTATCATAAGCTACCACCATTTTTCTTCTAACTTTTGAGTCTCCCGTCCAAATAAAGTTCCTTATAGCTCTTTCACAATCTGCAATGATCCTAAGAGGCCATTTATAAACTGTCATGGAATGAATAGCGTAACTAGAGATGACTGATCTTACGAGAACCAACCTTGCCTGAAAAGAAAGTAAAGTACCAACCCAACCAGCTAATTTTTCCATGATTTTCTCCACTACTGGTCGAACATGAGCATACTTGACTGATCCAGGCATAAGTTGGACCCCCAGATATCTATCAGGAAAGGTAGAAGGTTGAAATTCAAAAGGTTTGCGATTCGTCTTTTCCTGGCTTGTTTTCCTCCCCCAAAGTAAAACTTTCTCTTGACTGTGCTAACAGCTTGCCCCGAAACAACTTGATACTGGGCTAGCAGGTCCCTTAAATTACGCAAACTCTTCATATTGGCCTTACAAAAGATAAGGATGTCATCAACAAAGAATGCGTTGGAGAGACCCCTTTTCTTGTAACCATATATGACATCATCCTCTGCTCAAACAACTGAGTAATATTTCTACTCAAGACATCCTAAATAAATACAAAAATCAAGGGGGATAAAGGATCACCTTACCTCAAACCTCAGTTTATCTTGAAAAAGCTTTCCAGATTTCCATTGATGGGAACTGAAATACGAGTCGAATTAAGAATGGTATTATCAAAGAACACCACCAATCTGAAAAGCCATAGAACCTGAAAACATAATTGACAAACTGCCAGCTGACAGTGTCGAAAGCCGGGGATATATCCAGCTGATGTAATTTTAATAGTGGTAAATAAGGTGATCGTTTCTCGAACTTGTAAAGGTAATGATTTTAGAAAATAATGATTTTAATTAACTCTAGAAAATTCCAGGAGTATGAAAAAGACTAAATAACCTAAAGATTATTTTTGAATAATTTTAAAAGGACCAGGAATCAGGATTCAGGTAATTCTAACAACCTATGTGATTAATCAAATAATTCTTTTTAAATTAATTGAAGCACAAGTAATTGTCAAAATTGGTTTTGTTATGCTAACAAACAGAGGTAAATCACAAGCAT